>JARHVA010003897.1:602500-1202500 GCA_037957365.1 Torreya grandis
CTTGTGTATTTATTCATATATGAGACTCTTTATTTCAAATTTGGGAGATTTATTTGCATTTGGATAACAAGGGAAAACTTAGGGATGAATCAAATAAAGGAGTTAGGACTTATCTAGTAGAAGAAACTAACCATTAAGGCTTAAATTGACCTTGGAAAAGAGTGCTAGAAATTGGAGACCCTAGGTTTTAGTACTGTAGTCTAATCCCAATGCTTCTATCCTACAAGCTAAGGATCAAGGGGATGGAAAAATCATAGAAAATATGACTTGGATGAGGTGGAATGATTATTTGAAAGGTTTGGGATGACTAGGAATAGGTAAAAAGGTGTCTAGGGCATGTAACAAGATCAAGATGACTAAAATAAAAGACCTAGATAAATGTGAACAAAGCTCATATTCTCCAGTTAGAGTCTCCTATGAAAGGACTATGAAAAGACATGATATGTGTGGTTACTTGACCAAGTTAGGGTGTATACATTTGCCCCCATTTTAATCTAGTGATTCAATGAAATGAAGTACTAGAGTAAAAGAAAGAAAAGAGAATGTGTACCTAAACCTACCTATGTGGAGATAAGTGTGATAAAAAAATTCAACTCACTTCCTAGCCAAGGAAATGGATGGAGAGCTAAATAGTGCTCAGAGAAGGAAGGAATCCATAAAATGGATTACCCCTATACTAGACCTAGAATTAGAATCTATATAATATGGAGGACAATACTTGCCCCCTATGTTGAATCTAACTAGAACGAGAAATGCTCATAGGTAAAAAACCAATGTCTTCCCTCTATCCCACATAAACTCATATATCTAGAATGTGTGTCATATGAAATGGATCTTGAAGCCCATAAATGTATTATGATATGACAATGTTGGTGTGGATAGCCAAATGTATGTTGGAAACTAGGCCACTCTTGGCCACTCTAAAACTGTAAACTAAGCTTATATGAAAGCTACTTGGGAACTCAGGAACTTGAGAGGTTAGGCTTGTATGAAAGCCAACCCAAAATGATGCAAACCACCTATAGATGGATTAAGGCATGCAACTGCTAAGGATGCCTAAGTAATGTTGAACTCAAAAAAAAAGAAAATAAATGTGTTACACACATTGCCCCTAATCACTAGTGTTCGAAACATGGATTTTGATTTGGAAGTTGTATCAACTTCCCTATCTAAAACTAGAAATTAGATCTATCATGCCATGCATAATGCCCCCTATATCTATATTCTAGTAAATTTGTAATAATAGAATGGTATATCTCTACCATTCTACTCTATATAATCCTAGATGATTAAGAACATGAACATCTATATCATGCCCCCAAATCTAGTATATGAGTGATGCATATGTATATTCTGGTAATCTATATAACCATATATGATATGACCTATCATTCCATGCCCCATATGCAAAACTAGAGATCAAATCACTGTGCTCTGCACTATGCCTATAATCTAGTATCTAATCTTGTAACTATGTCATGTTGTATAAAGTTGTATGTGTGAGAGGTCTAGTAATGTACATGCCCTCAAATCTAGTATTTAAGTTTGAATCTATATCAAAGTCACTATGAATCCATATAATATGAACCATGATATTTGTAAACTAAAGGTATATCCCTCTAAATATCTTGAGTAATGGTGAATGACCCATGTAATCTTAAATCACTATATTTGTAAATTGAAGGTATATCCCTCTAAATGTCCTGAGTATTGTTGAATGACTCATGTAATTTGAATCACTATATATTTCAACCAATCTAAGATGAATCTAATAATATAAATACTTGATGTGTAAGAATCATGGTGTATCCATCTACGAGAGTGGATAGGCATGCTAGATAAGTGTAGGAATAGGAATAGTAGGAATGATGCCCCCCTTTTGGGGAGAGGGATGAGATCTATGATAGAGAGGTTGAGCTAAAAATGATGACTAGTGGCATAATGATAGAAGCAAGGTTGGTATAGTTTGAATTGATTGAGAAGTTTCTTTATTGATTAAATTGAGTTGTTTTGGAAGTTGAACAAGTTATTGATTGGTTAGGCTAAATTATTTGATAGTTGAACGATTCTTTAATTAGTTAGGACCAAATTATATGTCTAGGTTAAAAAATTGGTATAGAGATTTGTGTGTCATAATAGGTATACAATGTAGTAAGAGAGTGATGCTTGTGCGATATCAAAGGTATCATTATTAGGATTTTGTGGAACAAAATGGCTTACAAAACAAAGTTATGGGGTTGAAGCTATAGGAAAAATGGTATTTTGCTTTGAATGAGAAAGTTGTTTGATATAGGAGAATTGGACTGATTCTTAATTCATTTGTGTGTTGACTAGGTTGATATTTTGGAGCTCTGGAGTAGGAGTTATGTTGAAGAGATGAGCACCTACCGTGACTTGATTTGAGTAGTTAACAACCCATATTAAGGCTGGTGGGGAGGTTACCTTGGCAAGTAGCTAAAATGTGTGATTTTTGCTTGTTTAGAAGCCTATTTTTGAGTTATTTTGAGGTGTTTTAGGAAAATTTCACTAGTTCTAATGCTCCAATCCAAGAGTCATCACTCTTATCTAGTTTCAACACTATCATCTAGGTTTTGGTGTTGTTGTCGAGCACTAGTGTCCTTTTATAGTGTTGTTGTCCACTAAGGTTAGTTTTTGGAGATTCTGATTGGCTTCTGATGTTGTTTATCTTGGATATTTACTTTGGCATATTTGACTAATACATGTGATATTTTTTGGTGTTTTTGTAGGGAAAGGTATAGATGAGGGTGTTCCATAGAGGCTAGGTGATGGAGACATTGAGATTGTTGCCTATATCGACTGATGAGAGAGCTGTGATGGATAGAGTAGGGTGGGTCATGTGTGTGACCTAGGCCTTGTGTAGTGGGATAGGTATCTAATTACCACCTTGTGTGACAGGTGAAATGTAGATATGTGTACTTTTTGGCTTCTTACTAGGGAGATTATGATTATTCTAGAAGATGTGTACCATATTCTACACTTATCAATTAATGGACATCAAGTGACATTATAGGATGACATGGGTGTAAATGTTATTGACCGTGCATCCTTATATTTTACTAGTGTGCCTTCAAGCATACATATGAGAGGTAGTGATAGTGATGTATTATTGTCAGTTATTTTGTAGTTAAGTGTTCCATGCTTATGAAAGTGGTTAGCCATGTTGTTGGCTTCATTTGTTACTATAGATGGGAGTGGGGTGTTGATTTCATATAGGATGCATAGGATCATGCATAATATAGAGGTGTATGGTACTATGTTATCATGGGGTAGGACTATGCTTGCCCACTTATACAATTATCTTTATTGGTCTACCTAAGAGGCATTTAGTGGTGGTATGAGCATGGCTACTTTATTACATTATTGGGCTTATGAGTGTATAGCAATTGTGTAGCTAATATGATTGCTAAGGGAGAGGTGGGCACTTCCATAGCCATATGGGGAGTGGTGTATGAGTACATTGGATATCTGGTCTCCTAGGATAGATAACTATAGATGAGTATTAGATAGATTGGTGGCTCATGACATCATATGGAGGCCCTATAGAGGATTCCTTAAGTGGCCCAAGGATGGAGTGTAGTTACAATAGATGAGGGTAAATTGTTGGTTACATGACCATTGGGTTAGAGTGTATGAGTGATTTTAGTATGAGTGTGTGACTAGATAGTTTGGATTACCATAGGATGTGCCCCTAGTAGCATGGGTATGGTTGAGGAGTGCACAGGCACTAGTGAGGGTGGGAACTCATGGGAGGCCTACCAAGGTTAAGTTATCACCATTATCTTTAGATGTGTGAGAAATAGCTATAAATATTCCTGATGTAGATGATGTTGGATGCACCAAGGCATATGCCACATGGTGGGATAGACATCAGTGGGATCCATTATATCATGTTGATGAAGGGGATGCCCTTGAGTACGATGACCTTGATTTGATCCATATGATGGGAGGTAAGCACTGATTATATTTAAATTCATTGTTCAAGTTTGTGTATGTTTTAACTTGTTTTTGAAAATGTATGTCTAATGTAGTGTTGTGTTTTTTCATGCAAGTGGAGTGGGAGGTGCTCAGGGTGAAGCACCTACTAGTAGAAGAGGTGGAGATTATGGGTTTTGGGAGACCATCATTGACTCTACACTTTGAGATATCACACAACATGTTCTTGATGATGCTATGGAGGAGGGTTTGATAGAGTGAGTGATAGTTATAGCTGGCATTTATGCTCATTTATTTTACAGGGCTGCTATATCTAAAATTGCATATGTTAAGGCAATGGGAGAGAGAGATGAGCCAAGAACTAAATGAGATAGGCATAAGATGCCTCCACCTAATTATGTATTAACAAGTATGTGGATTATGGATGAGTACATTGATTTACAAAATTAGTATGCAGACTTGTGTGAGGATCATGGTCAGTTACTATAGTGAGATAGTCAGTGTAAGAGGCATTCAAGAGCTTGAGGAGGTGTGGGGACATTAAGTGCAAGGTTGGACTATGGGACTAGTACTAGAGGAGAGATTAAAACTAAGAGTGAGGGCATGATGCCCATTAATGATTGATTATATCTTGATATGATGT
Organism: Torreya grandis; assembly: GCA_037957365.1. Taxonomy (NCBI): domain Eukaryota; kingdom Viridiplantae; phylum Streptophyta; class Pinopsida; order Cupressales; family Taxaceae; genus Torreya; species Torreya grandis. The sequence continues at coordinate 607,098 of JARHVA010003897.1, forward strand.
ATATATTTTGAAAACATGGTTATATATATATATATATATATATATATATATATATATATATATATATATATATATATATATATATATATATATATATATATATATATATATATATATATATATATAGATACTAGTTTTTAGATTTGACTCATGCGTACTGTGTTATGGGATTTGAAATATATTATTTTAGATTAAGGTAAAAATAGGTTTTGAAGGGGCCCCGAAACCCTTAACATCAAATAGATAAAAAACTTAAGCACACCCAAGAAACAAAATAACCTGGAACCAAAACAAACAAAACCAGATTAACCAGTAATCTGAAGACAGCTAACAAAAGCTAGGCAAACAATAACAAACAGTTATTATTTTTTTTTACAAGACCTGAGTTTCATATCTAGAGGTGGGACCAGAAGCTTGGATTTTCTCCTCTTAACAGTAGTCCAGCCATCCTCTACCTTAGCTGCCTCAGCAACCCAATCCTCTGGAGGCCAAGAATCATGAAGCCCAGGGGGCGACAGAACCTCAGCCAAAACCTTCGGAGAACCAGCCAATAACTGACTCCTAGGAGAGTCCATCAAAACAGGGGGGGAGCTACCACCACCTCAGAAATCGGTTCAGGAAGATTACATAATCCAGTCTCCACCGAACCTTCAATGGTACAGTCTCCTGATTTGAAATATATTGTTATATTTAGTGGAATTTATTGATTAGAATTAGTTGGTATAGTATTTGATGTTGAGGATGTGTATGTTTGGTAAAATGGTACTTAGTATATTTAATTTGACTTTTGTTGATAAGTTTAGGTGATACTAGGTTTGTATTTTGATTTGTATGTAAGTAAAGAATTTTATTTGGTTTGTAATTATATGTGAGAAAATAAAATTTGTTGATTTTGTAATTATTGGGTTAAATTGAGCTGGTTTGAGATCGGTAAATTAGATTTAGTAATATCTAGATTTTGATAGGCTAGTTTTGGCTATGGGTAGTTATTTGGAATTAAGAATTTTAGTTGTTAGTATGTGGGGATGTAAAATATCATGTTGTGTGTATTACTTCGCCAAGGAAGCATATGAATATAAAGGCTAGCTAGACCTTTGGCTCCATCATGGCCCTGCTAAGTGAAGTTATGAATTGATGATCGTATGAATGTGCATTATATCACTATGTGTTGTATCACTATCATAAACCTATTGGATAATTTAATAAGTGTCCATGCTACTCATTTTGTGTAGGAATATGCTCTATATCTAATACTATCTACTATGTAATAACTGTAGTTAGACATGGAGATTATACAAAATGTAGCTTTATTGGACATATAATAGGAAATATGTGCTATGAAGAAGTATCATCTATATGTAATCATATACCTTGTGGCCTTTGTTGAGATGTGTATGATTGAGCCATAGATCGAGCTAAAGCTGAAACCTATGATGAGGTCTCATTTAATCTCAACTATAGTGGATTACTGTGTGATATAAGACCTAGAAAATTTGACCATAATGTAAATTTTTCATGAGTAGTACTCTATGATGTGGGTTCATTTAATCTTAACCATAGTGTGTTGCTATGTGAGATAGGACCCAAAAAAAAAGGCCGTAGTGAATATATCTTGTGAGTAGTACTCTATTATGGTTCTTGTGACTTTGCTAGATATGTATATGTAACTGTACTATGTACTCCTTGGAATACACTAGTATATGTATGCTACTCTCACTGTACAAGTTTCCAAACTTTTTAAATAGGTGGAATAAGAGATCTCATGTGAGGCTCTGTCCTAGAACTTACATTACTCTCATGATGAGTGACTGATGATTCCTATGAAGGAATGTCTTGGGATGAGTTAGTCATGGATGAATGAAGTTTATGGTTTCATGATGAAGGATATCTAAATCCCTCCATGTGAATGTTATGATGCCATTATCAACACATTTATTAATGCAATCTCTGAGTCTATAACCATCATTATCTCTATATATATAGACACAATGATAGTTGTAAAAGGGTTGATGTGGCTATTTCTATAGGAGATGTGGATCTCATTGATGAATAGAAGGTAATGTGATTAACCTCTTATCTAAGAGTGTTGATAGTATTATATATGGGCTATCCTACTCTAAATAAAAATGTAGTGGTGCCTTGATGTTGTTCTCTATGGTACATACTATAGGTTGTGCTCTAGAGACTATCTCTTTGTTCTTAACCAATTGTTTTTCTAGTTATGGTCTCTTATCTTATTTAGGACATGGTGGATGTTGTGTGCTAGGAGTTGTAGACACTATTGTGAAATATAGATTAATCTAATCAACTAAATCTACCTCAATCAATCCCAATTTATTATCCAAAGATAGAATTGTATAGCATAAGTGCCTAAAAGAAGACTCTATCTGATATAGTAGATGCTTAAGGAGAGGTTGATGAAGCCCCTTAATAAATATATGCTAAATCTCTAGATCTATTAGTTTTTATATAAATATTATCATGTGATTCTTTAATCATAATATATAATCACTAACTAGCTCTAAAGTATTCTGATGCAAAGTTGGAAGTTTTTCATAAGTAACATGAGGGCCCATGTTTGTTATGTAATGTCTGAGAAATGCCTCCTCTAATTCATCATATGTGTGCAAGGAACCAATGGGGAGGAGATGAAAGAACCAATTTTGTGCTTCCCCCACTAATGTCTACTAGAATAACTTGAGTAGGATCAAAGGACTTACATGAGATGGCAAAGCCTTCCAAAAGGCTTGAAGGTGTATGAATAGATCTCCAATACCATCAAAGTAAGGCAATGATGGTACCTAGAAATGCTTAGGAAATGAAGATTTTATGAATGTCTTCAGAATTGGGTTACCATGTAGATCATTGGCATCCATCCAAGGCTTATAAGACTTGTTTTCTAAGGTAAGGAGATGTACTTGGTATTGTAATTCACCAACTGCATGCATCAAAGAGATAATCTCTTGGGATTGTACATTAACATCATGAAGTTATTCATTTAATCATTGAATTTGATTACTAATTTTAACCATGAGAATGCTACATTTATCAATTAGATCATAAAGAGGGGGCTTGCTCACTAGAACCTCGAGAGTACTAGTAACTTGGGCATTACTAGAGGGATGTGGGATACCATTCTTTTTAGGTGAAGTTTGAGAACTAGGTTCTACTATAGTAAGGGGTGGTTTGGGGGATTCATTTGTATCTTTATGTTTTAATGAATCACATTATAATTGAGTAGAATATGTGCTATTAGAATTAACATGTTCATTATTTGAAATAGAATCATTCATATAAGTAGAAACAATATTTGGAAGTGCATTATGTTTGAGAGGAGTGAGAGAAGAGTTAGAAACATGAGATGCATATTATTATTCACTATGTACATAATAGTCATCATTGTTTCATGCATTGTCATCATTTGAATATTGTTCATAATCACTCTCATTTTTAAATTCATTAGAATGTTCACTATCATATTCATTATCACTTCCATCATTGTTAGGGAGAGGTGTAAGATAAGAATTTAATTATTTTCTAATATGCAATAAATTATCATTTGAAATTGGAATATCATGTGTATCTATGTTATCCATGGATGGAATACATGCATTATTTTCATGAGAAGAGAAAGATATTTTTCATTTAGACATTCTTTTGACAAAGCAGAGTTAGGAACATGAGATGTATCATTTAAACTATGCATTGGCAATTTTATTCTATTACATTTATATTGTTGTAATTTAAACATTGAAGTAACAAAAGAGAGAGAGATATTTGATTCACATGGAAACAAATTATCACCAATAAGAGGTTCACTTGGAAGTGCATGAATAATTTGTTCATTTGATGCATTATGCATAGGAGAATGAGGTGACAAGTACCTTTACCATTTATAAAAATCATTTTCTTTAGAATAGGGAATAAAAGAGATAGGTTTGAGAGAAGAAGATGCATCTACTTGTACTTCATTATCACAATCACACATATCATTAAATTACTCATTACAATAATAGTAGTTATCTTCATTGTAAATAAAATCATTTTCCACATTTTTTAGCTAATGTGCAATTTTGCAAATTTATCCATTCATTGTCATAATTATGAGAAAATTTTAAAAATTGATCTATGAGATGAGAGGGAAGAAGTGCCTTAGTGGCCATTTTATTTCTTTCACCAAAGAGAATATTGAAAAGTAATATTAAGAAAATAAATGCAAAAATAAATATGAACATAGAGATTTTGAAAATACTTTTGACTATCCAAACAATTTACAAAAATTCTAAAGTATTTTTCTAAAAAATGTAAGGGAGGAAAACTTGGGGTTTGAGGCCTAGTGTGGAAATCTAGAGTTTTGGGCTAGGGTTTTAGAATTTTTGAATATTATGAAATAATTTTAAATTCTAGAAATAATTTTGAATAGAAAAAATGCACAAAATTTATACAAAAATTAGAAATTCAAATTTGAATTTTTGCACAAGAAAATTACTAATTTTGAAAATTTGAAATTATTTTTGATAAAGTAAACAATTTTCAAAAATTATAAAATATTGTTCCAAAATTTTCAAGGTAGGATTAGGGTTTGAGGACCTAGTTTAGAAATCTAGGGTTTTGAGCTAGGGTTTTAGAATTTTTGAAAATTATGCAATATATTTAAATTATAAAAATAATTTTGAATAAAATAAATGCACCAAAGTTAATAAAAAAAATATTGAAATTAAATTTCTGGATAATATATGAAGGAAAAACGCTAAGGGTACATAGGGTTTTTATATTTTTTCAAAGTAAGTCGGGTTCACCAAATTATTTATTAATTTTGGGAAAACTAGTGTTTAGTTTTTAAATAATAAGGGGTCTAGAGTAAGGGAAAAATCTAATTTAATATGGTAAAATATATATTTTTATCAAGTAAATTAAATGAGAATAAATAAACTTATCTAAAAATAGGTTGAAATAGATGATTCAGGGGCTAAAAACTAAGATGTAAGACTAGGACATTGTCTAGAATTTGAATTTGGACTTCATTTTTTGACTGGATAGGAGCACCAAAACTAGACAAGAGTGGCACTGATGGTGTTGTCCACCTCTGATGTTATTTTCTTGAGGATCTAAGTTTTTTGGGTTTTGTTTACTAGGTTAGTGTGAGCTTGCATACCAAATTTTAGAGGTTGGAAGTCAACAAAGCTCACTATAGATCTATTTTAATCTCTAAAACCTTGTATTCATATACACACATGGAAACAACAAATACATTAAAATAAAAAGGGGGAAAAACTAGATTAGAGGAAGAATGATCGTATGATCTAGAACCCCTACTATCTTGATCACTACCTACATTAACCCTCAAGCTAGGGTCTCAAATCAAATGTAGTTCTCCCTTAGGGAATGTATATAATCGACATGCATGATAGATGTAAGAATGAATTTTACCTAGTCCCTTCCTTGATCAAACATGCAAATCTATGTGTGATGTAGAATGCTAAGCTATACTATTGATTGATTTTTATTACGTCTAATGTGTCAAAGTAGTAAGTGCTAGATATAAAATGCCTTATGTAGTATTTTATATAAGAGACTCTTTATTTCAAATTTGGGAGCTTTATTTTCATTTGGCTAATAAGGGAAAACTTAGGGATGAAGCAAAGAAAGGGGCTAGGACCTATCTAGTGGAAGAAACTGACTGTTAAGGCTCAAATTGACCTTGGATTGGAGTGCTAGAAATTAGACACCCTAGGTTTCAGAGCTGTAGTCCAATCCTAATGCTTCTATCATACAAGATAAGGATTAGGAGGGATGGAAAAAGCATAATAAATATGACTTGGCTGAGGTGGAATGACTGTTTAAAAGGTTTGGGATGACTGGGAATATGTAAAAAGGTGTCTAGGGCATGTAACAAGACTGAGATGACTAAAATAAAAGACTTGGCTAAATGTGAACAAAGCTCATATTATCTAGTCAGAGTCTATTATGAAAGGACTATGAAAAGACATGATATGTGTGGTTTCTTGACCAATTTAGGGTGTCTAAAATATGCTATAATAAATATATGTTGGGTGTTTTATTTTCTAGTATCATGGAGTACACATGCATGTTTAAAAAGAAATAGGTGAAAAATACTTGGAAAATTATAATTAATAAAAAAAATGCACTACACAATATATAAAAATTGGAAATGTGTAATAAAAAAAATATGACTAAGTATAATAAACCGAAAAGTGGTAAATAAGAGGACATAATATTTTTAAACCATGAAAAAGATTGGCACCAAATTAAAATAAGTAAATTCACACTAAATCATGCTGGGAAGTATGAAAGTAATGTAATAAAATGGAAAACACATGAAATAACAATGGTAGAAAAACAAAAAAATTAAGTCAATCGATCATACTAAATCAAATTGCGAAGTATAAAAGAGAAAAAAATTGGTCTTAAATTAATCACACTATTTCAAGTGGGGAAGTATGAAAAACTTTAAAAAATGGTTGGAGTCTTACATGAAATCATAAAATAAGAAGATAAAAGTGAAATATTGATGAAATAAGCATAAAAAATACTAAATCAAGATGGGAATAAAGTCAATGACATGTAACCCAGAATCAATCACATATTATCTCATTATGACACATAATTTTGTTGTGACTTGGGTATTGAAGAATTTTGTGAGGAAGGCCAAGTCTTATCCATGGTCTTACACTACAAATCGCAAAGGGAACACCAATGAGGTGGAAACAATGTGAAAATATGGTAAAAGGGGATGTTTGTAATGGTAATGTGAAAATCTGGTAATTTATGAGGAAGGCCTAGTCTTTTCCAAGGTCTTACACTGCAACTCACAAATGAAATCCCTAGGGGAGTGATTAGTGAACAAACAATATTTGTCAAGGGTAAATATTAGGATTTTAGGGAATGAAAAAGAGAATGTAAGAAGTATAACATAGGAATATTATGATAAGACCTTAGGAGACATGAGGCACATTAAAGACATGAGAAGACACTAAGTGACTAGTGACCATAAATATATAAAGGATACTTGTTCACTATAGGCACAAAGTTATGTAGGCAAATAAGTGTGTGTAGTCATATAAAATGTTAAAATTGGTAGCTTGAGCGTGGATAATGACACCCAACCCTTAGATCCCTCTTATTTTCTCTCATAACCCTCATAAGCATCTTTTCATTGATTCCTAGTCATCTGTAGCCTTCTAGACTTGATCTTAGTTGAGCCAGACCCCTCTTTCCATGACAAATCCATCCCCCCAATTCCTATTTTCTCAAGACAATAGTGCCACACTAGGACTATAGCATCGGTGCCACTCCTGTCCACTTTCGACACTCTTGTTTTAGTCCATTTTTAGCCTCAAGTATCAATTTATTTTGATTCCCCATCCTTCTCCTTGTCGGCCTAATGTAAGCACATTCAACCCCTGACCAATAGATCCTTATAAAAGCTCATTCAAAGATCATTTGGAAAAGGTTGGAAATTATCACTAAAAAACAAGAATACAAACAAGACTACTCAAGAAATCTTCCCTATTCTCTACATATAGCCAACCAATACACTTACAAGCTTATTCAAATCCTTACACTAGTCCCTATCCACCTCAAGCACATCCAATTTAGCATTTTTTGCATATTCATACACTTAATTGCACAAAGCACATAAAGTGGGAGAACTATATATGGATTGATCCCTCTTTAGAGTATTGGTATGTAGGTACATTGCTCACATAAGGGGTTTGGATCCACATATAATGAATCTTACACAAACTAACCCCCCCCCCCCCAAACCTTTCTCAAAATTTGTCAAAGCACAATGGAACATAGGGGTTGAAGAGAAAATTTGATATATAGGGAGATCTACAAACTTCCAACTATCAAAAATTCATAAATAGGGTCACACAAACTTGGTGAACAAAATCTAGAAATCTCAGATCCCCAAGATAATAGTGGTAAAGGTGAACTTCAGTACTAGTGCCATTCCTATCCATTTTTGGTGTTACTATCCAATTACAAAATGAAGACCATATCTTAGTTTGTGATAGTGTCTTAGTCCTACATAGTGACTATCAGACCTTGTCTTATCCATATCAATTAGTTTCTAGCTAAGTCTTCTTTTCCATCTCTTATTACTATTTTTATAAAGGTCAAAATTGTAATCAAGTTTACACAAATCAGTAGATTAATTATTGCATATTTATTTACTAATTTTACTACTCAGATCCTTTAACTAAATTACAAATAATACAACAATATTCCTAACATTCTTAAATTATTTGGTGAACCTGACTTACTTTGTTTGCACATAAAAACCCTATAAATACTAGGGTAAATTTCCTAATGATTTTTCCTATATTTTTTTGATTTTTTACCTACATAATAAAATAAAAAATTAGCATTAAATTTTAAAATTTCATAGTAATTTTAAAATAATTTTTCCTTCCAACCCTAGTTTCCCATACTAAGTCCCACTAATTTTCCAATAATTTTCTAAATTTTTACTAGCATATTTAACTCATAAAATCCATTCAAATTTCAAAATTCAATAGTAATTTTTAAAAACATTTATTTTTCAAAACCCTAGTGGCATCTACTAGGTCTCTTTAAATCACAAAATTTTCAATAAATTTTTAATTTTATTCTTGCATACATAACTCAAAAAATCACTTTCAATTTTAAAATTTCATATAAATTGTTCAAATAGTTATCTTTCAAACCCTAGTTGTTGTGCTAGTTCCTATTTGCTTCTTGATTTATCACCTTACATGTGTTCAAACTTCATATCCTTTTTATTCATATTTTAGTTCCTTATTTAGATTATATCCATTTAATATTTTATACTATTATCTAAGTCGTTTTCCTTATGCTACCTAAGTTTATTGCATCTCTTCCTTAAAGATAAAGTTCAAGACTTAGTGTCAATCCTCATGAATTCACCCAAATTCAAACAACTCAACCATATACCATGGATAGATAACCAACTCAGGTTCCTATTATAGATTATACACATCTAAATTACACTAATTTCAATAAAGATAACTTTGATAATGAGCAGTATGAAAATAAAAATGATGATGTACACACTGATGATCATGCTCCACCACATTGGATTACTAATCCACTTCCACCAATTGTTGATAATTAATTTGTCCTCAACAAAGATTTTATCCTATAAAGTTTTCAAGAAAGACTCTAGGACCAACCCTGAGATCATACTCTTATCTTGCAATCTATCATGGAAATTAAAAAGGCTAAGCAAGTTGAATATTCCATTCCTTCAAAGAAATAAATTACAAATGACATTATGGGGGCAACTATGTCTCAACAACTCCTATAGCAGCCTAACCTACCTCTATGCCACTAGATACAACTAGCACATTTTTATCTCTTGATGTGGTAGCCCTTATGCAAAAGATAAAATATCTACAATCCAAGATGTTAAATCTTGAACAAGGTGCCTCTAGACCTATGCAAGCTTTAGATTCTTTTTCTCTATTGCATACACCATTGGTATGCCACATTGATTCTACACCCTTTCCATAAGGTTTTGTTCAACCCAAGCGTACTCTATATGATGGCAAAGGTGATCCTGAGACACATTTGAAAGATTTTCATGTAGCATGATTAGACTATGTACCAAATAACTGGCTATTTACCAAGTTATTTTCATGGATCCTAAAGTATTATGATTTATAATGGTTCTATAGTCTACTAAATCAATTAGTTTGACACATTCAATTCTTTAGCCAACATGTTCCTAGCTCATTTTTGCATTAACATTGGTGATAAGGTTTGATATACCCAAGTTGCATAATAGAAACAAAGGTCAAATGAGCATCTCATAGTTATGTTCTCCAATAAAAGACTATTTTGGCTAAGATGACTAGCCCCATGGATGATCAAAAGTTACAATATCTCTTCAAACAGAGTCTTCTACCAGCTTTGAATGAATCAATCATGTTCAAAATATTCTCTTCCTTCACTAAATTATTTTACACACTAAAGGGATGAGAACTCAAACTAATTTCAATAGGAAAACTCAAGTACATAAGTATATTAGACACAACAAACAAGAGTAATAGCAAAGTCCCATATAAAGTTAAGGTTAATGATAACAAGAGTCAAAATCAATTGATAGTTAATGCAGCCTTTGAGCCCCCTTAGTAAGTGGTTTTATCAGCATCTCCTTGATAAAGCTTTACCAATCTATCAATTTATCCAATCAAAGTTTTACAACAACTATTGGAATGTAACATCATATCTCTCCCTCTTATTTGATATGACCCAACCAAGAATATTCTATAGGGATATGACCAACATTCATTTTATGAGTTTCATAGGGTACCAAGCCATACAACAAATAGATGCATCAGTTTGAGACTTAAGATATAAGATTTGATAGATGGAAATCACATTGATCTTGGCACTTTAGTTGAGCCTCCTTAGAAAAAACAAACATAGGATAAATCTTTTAAATTATTTTTAGATTCCTTTCTATAGCATTATAAATAAGAGATAGGGGACACATTAGGGGTTCACCATGCATTTCATATACATCCACCACTAGATACATATAGGGCACCTTCAATTGAGACACATCCTTTGAGTAACATGATTGGTGTATGTAGTTCCATAGTTCCAACTAGACCTTCCATCTCCTTCTCTGAGTAGGAGATCATCAAGGATTATTTATATTATCATGCACTCTTTATTAGAGCTTACTTCCAAAATCATCCTATTCCTAGTGTTCTCATAGATAATGGATCTAATGTAAACATGTGCACTATGACATTTTGTTACAACATTTGGGATATGTTGATTAGGATATTACCTCGATGGACACATTTATCAGTGGATTCAATGGACACATATAAAGCTCATTGGGTGAGATCATACTTCCTTTATAGGTTGGTATTACAAACATGGCCACACCATTCATTATATTTCTCAGTGTAGGAGTTTTTGATATGTTACTTAGTCGACCATAGATCTAAAAACATCAAACAATACCTTTTATAGTTCATAGATACATGAAATTCATTCATGCTAATCAAGTTATAGTTGGTGGAGTTATATATGAGTAACTACTCCACACTCTAGAGCCATCTTCTACTTTACAGTCACTAGTTTCAATTTTTCCACTAGTTTCAGTTTTGCCACTAGTTTTAGTTTTGACACCAGTTATAGTTCCTCCTCTAGTTATGATTAAAACATAGTTAAGGCATCCATCACTAGCACAAAGAGTTCATACACCTCCATAACTTCAATATTCGAGATAGCTTCCAGCTATAGTGTTCTCACCCAAGGTAGTATCATTGAGATCTCATGCATCTACTCATAGAGCACATGTTTAGAGAACTTATCTTTCTATAGATGGGTCCCTAAGAGCCCTACAGTTATATCCACTTTTCAGAGTTATAGGGGACCCCACACTCAGCTTCCACTTTAGTTATTTTAGATAATTTATAGCATATATACCTTTTAGAGCCACAATATTAGCATTTTTATTTTTCTTCATGATCAAGCATGATTCCTCTCCTTGATATAGGACACCATGATAGGGATTCTCCCATGAGAGTCATCAGTTAGTATCATCCTTTCCCAGTTTACTTGTATATAACTTCTCTTCAAAATCTTATACATAGTCTTCCTGTGATTGATTGTACATAGCTTATATCAAAAATACAAAAACAATATTTCAAAATATAAAAAACATGAAAATAACTCAAAAACACCAAAAACATTTTGATTATATGCATTATCTATGCTTTACATTTCTACTACAATGCAAGACTTACATTTTCTATTCTATGCTATTGTTTATCGATTTATCTACATTACCATGCTTCACTTGATCTTCTTTGAGTGTGTATAGTGACATCTAGCTCTTTGATTGCTTTAATCTACCCATTAAGGGGGCATCCTACTTCTACATCAAGACACACATCAATATATATATATACCCATTGGGGGTATCTTCTACATGACTACACCATCCAGGTTATGTCATTCCTACACCACACACTCTAGTTATCATGTTGATGTACATTACTTACTAGCTTACATAGATTACTCTATCAACACTCACTAATATATATTACTTATGTATTTCTTAGCATATACCTAGTATTGTACTAATATGTCTTGCATACTTTCCTTCTTACTTTGATTAGTTAGATGTGATTATATTTCCAATTATTACATTATTTCCTTTCTTTCTTTGTGTAGCTAGATATGATTACATTTCTTAGTTCCTATTTGTCTCATGTATGTGCCTTAGGAAAGTTTCTAGTCTCCTTTGATTCTATGTCTTGTGTGTGCCTTAGGATATTTATCAATGTCCTTTATCTATACTCTTATATGTGATTGTGGCTTCCATGATAAATTTTCTTGTTTCAATTGTATATGTATATGGCATTTGAACATGCCTTGTATTCTTGCCTTCTAGTATGAATGACATGTGCCCATGTACCTTGTTTGTGTCACCCCTTGGCCACCCTAGTATGCTTATTGCCTTGTGTGCTTGTTTCTTGTTTGCTTCTCATTTTTTACAATGCCATGATCCACATCATGCATTATCTTACTTTCTTGGACGCCATGATGGACATCATGCTCTATCCCTCCAAATAATAACTCAAAAGTAACCATAATTTAATTTCTAGTTCATTACATTGCACATGTTATTACATTGTTATATCCATCTAGGCATACCCCTATTGATCTAACAATATCTAAATACAAATGTTATATCTTGAGATATCTTGTTAATTATCATTGATATATCATGTATCTTTGTAGTATAACACACTTACAGGGCTTTTTATTCTAAGGGTAGTCATTGCAGAGTCTTTATTACTACCCTTAGAAGAGGGGTTACTAAACAAGGGTTTTGTCATAGAGGTCAAAGCTCTTAATGGTAAAAAAGTAGCATTTAACACATCCAAAATAGTAATCAAACATCAAAATAGTCAAAATAGACCAGACAGATAGTGAGAATATCAGAATAGTTACCAGATTTGGTCTAGGACAATATCACCCAACTTGGAATACAACATTGGTTCCACTAACATCCACTTTAGATGTTCTTATCTAGATAGTAAAAAAATTAGACTTTCCAAAAGTAGGCAGAAAGGTAGGTTCACCTAAAGTTTTACACAACTAGAATAGTTTAGAATCAGTAGTTTTCTATACACTTTTGATTAGAGAATCCATAAATAGCCCGGGGAATCATGAGTAGGATGATGGTTCTCACTTCTAGTTTCAGATATGATAGTTAATATGACTTCTATTTTAGAATCCATGTTTTAGACACTAGTGATTGGGGGCAATGTGCCTGGCACATTTCTTTTCTTTTCTTTCTGAGTTTAGCATTACCTATAAATTCTCAATAGTTGCATGTCTTATTCCATTTATAGGTGGTTAGAATCATTTAGGAATGACTTTTATACAATCCTAACTTCCACATTATTGAGTTCCCAAGATCTCATGTGGCTTTCATATAAGCCTAGTGCACTAGTTTCAGAGTGGCTTTCATAAAAGCCTAATATCCATCTTTTAGAGTGGCCTAGTTTTTAACATACATTCAACTATCCATGCCAACATTATTAGATCATAGTGCATTCATGAGCTTCAAGATCCATCTCATATGACACATATTTCATACTAGTATTAGTTCATTGCTCCACATCATGGGGTAATGATGGAGCCAAAGGACTAGCTAGCCTTTGTATTCTTGAGCCACCTACTCATGGGGATTAGACACATAATCCAAACATTAATAAACACATGCATGATCCCCTATCTTCACTTAGTGGGTGATGATGGAGTCAAAGGGCCAGCCTTTGCATTCTTGAGCCACTCTCAGGGAATTGAGTACTCAGCTTCATTCATGATATTACTTTTGGTAAAACATCATATAGCATTACTCAACATCACTCAACATCATAATAGGTTTTGTATTGGTCCACTTACTTGGTGAGGTGTATTTGTTCCTTTATTTTCCTCTCTCTCTTACCCAACCTTGTACATTCTTATTTTAGATATATCATATATAGTAAGAACTGACCTACTATTTATTTTGCTTACAAATTTACACATTAAAACGTGCTCTCTATAAACACACATAGCATCACACAACTTCATGAGCTTCACCCTTTCAAGTAAGTTCATGTATACTTTTTATTTTTCTATATCCTAGTATTTCACTTTGTTACATCACTATAATAAAGGGGGGGGGTAAATGTGGTCACATAAAATGTGAAAATTGGTGACTTGAGAATGGACAATGACACCCAACCCTTAAGCCCCTCTTTCTTGCTCATATGACCCTCATAGGCATCTTTTCATTGATTCCCAATCATCCTTAGCCTTCCATACTTGATCCCAACTGAGCCAGACCCCTCTTTCCATGATAGATCCATACCCCTAGGTCCTTTTTGCATAGGATAATATCACCGTACTAAGATTATAACATCAGTACCACTCTTGTCCACTTTTGGCTTTCTTGTTTAAGTCCATTACTATCCCTAATAGTCAATTTATTCTAGTTTCACATCTTTTTCCTTGTTTGCCTAATGTGAGAACATTCAACCCATAACCAATAGATCCTTATAAAAACCCATTTAAAGATCATTTGGAAAAGGTTATAAATTATCACTAAGCAAGTAAGAATACAAGAAAGACTTCTCAAATAATCTTCACTATTCTCTACATACAATCTTCTAATACACTTAAAAACTTATTCAAATCCTTGCACCAGTCCCTAGCCACCTCAAGCACATCTAGTTTAGCATTTTTGCATATTCATACACTCAATTACATAAAGCACATTAAGTGGGATAACTACATATGGATTTATCCCTCTTCAGAGTATTGGTATGTAGGCAACGTGCCAACACAAGGGGTGTGGATCCATTTCTAGTGAATCTTACACACACTAACCCCCCCTTTCTTGAAATTGGTCAAAGCATAATGGAACATAGGGTTTGAAGAGAAAATATACTCTATAAAGAGTTCTACAGACTTCCAACTACCAAAACTTTATGGATAAGGTCACACAGACCTAGTCAATAAAATCCAAAAATATCATATCCTCTAGATAATAGTGGTAGAGGTGGATTACAACATCGGTGCCACTCCTATCCACTTTTGGTACTCCTATCTAATAAAAAAAATAAAGACCAAATCTCAATTTTTGATAGTGTCATAGTCCTTCATAGTTGAGGCATTTATCACCAACATATAGAGTTTATACACCTCTATAGATTTAGGATTTGAGATAGCTTTCAACTACAATGTTCACACCCAGGGTAGTATCATTGAGATCTCATGCATATACTCATAGAGCACATGTTCATAGAACTTCTCCTACTAATATATGGGTCCCTAAGAGCCCTATAGTTACATCTACTTCTTAGAGTTACAAGGGGACCCTGTATTCAACTTCCACTTTAGATATTTTAGAGTATTTATAGTATATACAACTTTTAGATCCATAGTCTCAGGATTTCCATCATGATTCATCTCCTTAATACAGGACACCATATTAGGGAGTCTCCCATGAGACTCATCGGTTAGTATCATCCTTTCCCACTTTAATTTTATATAGCTTCTCTTTAAATTCTTGTACATAGTCTTCCTATGATTGATTATACATATCTTATATCAAAAATACAAAAACAATACAATATTTTAAAATTAAAAAAAATATGAAAATAAATCAAAAACACTAAAAACATTTCAATTGTATGCATTATCCATGCTTTACATTTCTACTATAATGCTATACTTACATTTGCTATTCTATGTTATTGTATGTCAATTTATCTACATTACCATGCTTCACTTGGTCTTATTTGAGTGTGTGCAGTGACATCTAACTCTTTGATTTCTTCACTCTACCTATTGAGGGGGCATCCTATTTCTACATCAAGACACACATCGATATATATACCTAATAGGGAAATTTTATACATGACTAAACCATCTAAGTTATGTCATTTCTACACCACACACTCTAGTTATCATGATGATGTACATTAATTACTAGCTTACATAAATTACTCTATCAACACTCACTAGTATATAACACTTGTGTATTTCTTAGCATATAAATAGCCTATTAATAACATGTATTGCATACTTTACCTCTTTATTTGATTAGTTAGAGGTGATTGTATTTATAGTTATTACATGCTTTCATTTCTTACTTTGCATAGCTAGATATGATTGCATTTTTTATTTCTTATTTGTCTCCTGTATATGCCTTAGGACATTTTCCAATGTCCTTTGATTTTATGTCTTGTGTGTACCTTAGGATATTTGTAAATGTACTTTACCTATACTATTATATGTGATTGTGGCTTCCATGTCAACTTTACTTATTTCAATTGTATGTGTATATGGAATTTGAACATGCCTTGTATGCTTGCCTTCTAGTATGAGTGACATGTGCCCATGTCTCTTATTTATGTGGCCCCTTCACCACCCTGGTATGATTCTTGATTCTTTATTTGTGTTTTTGTTACTTATTTTCTTCTCATTGCTTGCAATGCCATGATCCACATCATGCATTATCTTGATTTTTTGGATGCCATGATGGACATCATGTTCCATCCCTCCAACTAAAAACTAACTAGAATTTCATTTCCATTTCAGTACATTTCAAATGTTATTACACTATTATATTCATATAGGCATACCCCTATTGATCTAACAATCTCTCAATACAAATCATGCTATATCTTGAGATATCTTGTCGATTATCATTGCTATATCATGTATCTTTGTAGAATAACACACTTGTAGGGCTCTTTCTTTTGAGGGAAATCATTATAGGGTATTCATTCCTTCTCTTAGAATAGGGGGGAATAAATAAGGTTTTTTTTTAAAGATAAATTAGAGCTCCTTATGGTTGAAAAAGTAGCATTTAGCACACCTAGAACAACAACTAGGCATCAAAATAGTCAAAATTGACCAAGCAGATAGTGATAATATTAGAATAGTTACCATATTTAGCCTAGGACAATATCACCCAACTTGGACTATAAAGATGGTACCACTAGTGTCCACTTTCAATTCTCTTATTTAAATAATAAAAAAACTATACTTTCTAAAAGTAGGTTTAACTATAGTTTTGCATAGCTAGAATAGTTTAGAATCAGTAGTTTTTAGTACACTTTTACTCAAAGAATCTATGTATAGGGGGCATGATGCATAGAATGATGGATCTTACTTCTAGTTTTAGATACGATAGTTGATATGAATTCTAGATCAAAATCCATGTTTTAGACACTAGTGATTGGGGGCAATGTACATGGCACATTTATTTTATTTTCTTTCCAAGTTCAACATTACCCAAGAATTTTTAGTAGTTGTGTTCCTTATTCCATTTTTAGGTGGTTGGAATCATTTTGCAATGGATTTCATACAAGCCTAGCTTACAACATTCTTAAGTTCTCAAGTTCTTGAGTGGCTTTCATATAAGCCTAGTGCACCAGTTTTAGAGTGGCTTTCATACAAGCCTAATCTCCATATTTCAGAGTGGCCAAGAGTGGCCTAGTTTCTAACAGACATTCAACTATCCATGCCAAGATTTTTAGGTCATAATACATTCATGGGCTTTAGAATCCATCTCATATGATACACATTTCATATTAGTATCAGTTCATAGCTTCACTTCATGGGCAATGATGGAGCCAAAGGATTAGCTTGCCTTTGTATTCTTGATCCACTTACTCAAAGACATTGGACACATAATACAAACATTGATAAACACATGCATGATCACCTAGCTTCACTTAGTGGGCGATAATGGAGCCAAAAGGCCAGCCTTTGCATTCTTGAGCCACTCTTGGGGAACTGAGCACTCAACTCCATTCATGATATTACTCTTGGTATAACACCATCAAGTATTACTCAACATCACTCGATATCACAATAGGTTTTCTATTAGTCCACATACCCGATGAGGTGTATTCATTCTTTTCTCTTCCTCTCTCTCTTACCCAGCCTTGTATGTTCTTATTTTAGATATAGCGTATCTAGTAAGAATTGATCTACTCTTTGTTTTTCTTGTAAATTTGAACTTTATAGCATGTTTTATGCCAACCTAGAATCACATAGCTTCATAAGATTCACCCTTATAGGAAAGTTTAGGTATGATTTCTATTTTTCCTTTATCTTAGTATTTCACTTTGCTGCATCACTAAAATAAAGGGGGGATAAATGTAGTCATATAATATATGAAAATTGGTAACTTGAGCATGGATAATGACACCTAACTATTAGGTCCCTCCTTATTGATCTCATGACCCTCATAGGCATATTTTCACTAATTCTCAGTCATCTGTAGCCTTCCAAACTTGATTCCAACTAATCTAGACCCCTCTTTCTATGATATATCTACCCCTAGGTCCCATCTACTTAGGAAAATAGTGCCATACTAAGACTATAGTGCTAGTACCACTCTTATTCACTTGCAACACTCTTGTCTAAGTCTATTTCTAGCCCTAATAGTCAATTTATTTTGGTTCCCCATCCTTTTCCTTGTTGGCCTAATGTGAGAAAATTCAACCCATGACCAATAAATCCCTATAAAATCCTATTCAAAGATCATTTAGAAAAGGTTGGCAATTATCACTAAGAAAATAAGAATGAAATCAAGACTACTCAAGCAATCTTCCCTATTCTCTGCATACATCTAGTCAATACACTTAAAAACTTATTTAAATCCTTACACAAGTCCCTAGCCACCTCAAGCACATATAATTTATAATTTTTGCATATTCATACACTCAATTTCATAAATCACATCAAGTGGGAGAACTACATATGGCCTGATCCCTCTTCAGAGTATTGGTATGTAGGTAGTGTGCCCACATAATGGGTGTAGATCCACATTTAGTGAAAATTACACACACTAACCCCCCCTTCTTGAAACTAGTAAAATCATAATGAAACATAGGGTTTGAAGATAAATTTTGTTTTATGGAGAGCTCTGCAGACTTCCAACTATTGAAACTTCACAGACAGGGTCACATAGACCTAGTGAACAAAACCCAAAAAGCTTAGATCCTCAAGACAATAATAGTAAAGGTGGACTACAACACTGGTACCACTCTTATCTACTTTTTGCATTCCTATCTAATTACAAAATTAAGACCATATCTCAATTTGTGATAGTGTTCCAGTCCTGCATAGTGAATATCAGACCTTATCTCAGTTGTATTAGTCAATTTCTAGCCAACTTTTCTTTTCCATTTCTTATTACTATTTTTAGAAAGTCAAAATTTCAACCTAATTTACATAAATTAGTAGCTTAATTATTTCATATTTATTTACTAATTTTACTACTCAGACCCTTTTTATAAAATAGGAATAATACACTAATATTCCCAAAATTATTAAATCAATGTGCTATTAAGATCAACTTATGTTGGTAGTTTTGAAAAATAAAATAAAATGGACCTACCTTCCCATGAAATATTCCACATTCCTTTGGAACCCTTAAATATCCATCAATCTACTGCAAAGATTGATAATTTATGGGAGAAAGTAGGTAGCACTAAAATATTTTTTATTCCCCTTTTCTAATCTACTAGCCTATCGCACCCCAATGGACCATGGATCTATCATGAGGCCAAATGTGGAGTTTGATCTTAAATTAGATAAAGGATATGTGTTTAGGATCATTTTTTTTTATGTGATTTGAATTTTGAAAATTTTGAATGTTGCTTTTTAAATCATTGCCTTTTATTAAGTTATTTGGATTTTGAATGTTTATGACTTTTAGGATTCCTCCTCCATATAAACATGGAATGACCAATCATGAGAGATAAAGTGATACACATGAATTAGATTTAGGCTTAGGCTAAAGGAAGATAAGTATACAAAGATATGAATATCTAGAACACTTAGGCTTAGCTATGAACCAACATATTATCTCAAGTCTCAACCATGTGTATGCTTAGTTTGCAAGATGGAATAAAGGAGAATAAGGGGAGATACAAAGTGTACATATAAAAGGCAATTATAATGAGATGAATTATTTAGTAACTAATCACATGGTAAATAAGGAATTACTAAAGGGATCAAGGTGTGTATAACCAAGTCACAATGACAATTATCCATGTTTATAGAGATAAGATAGTAAAAAATAATAAAAAAGAACAAGATAACCATGGAAAAAAGGATTCATGAAGGAGTATGTAATAATGAAATAAGTATTCATAAGAGAACATAAGAAGAAAAATGACAAAATAAAAAACATATAGTGCAAAATAAAAACTACCATGTAAGACAGATAAGAATTTGACACAATGTCAAATAATATAAAGTAGATAAATACAAATTTAGAGCACACATCCAATCCAAATGAAGAAAAACATGAAAAATTACCATGCTTGTGTTCATAAGTATTGATATATTTTTCCACACATATTATCCATAACATTTGATAAGTCTCTATGAAGTTGAATGTGAACTATAGCCAAAGTCTCATCCATCTTTAGAGAAAGTTGAGAAAATAATTTGCATCAAATCTCTTCGACAAAAAATGTAAGAACACTAGAAGGATCATGTTGATGAGGGATATCATATAGGGGATACTCAAGAGAAGGAATAGGATTGAAATATATGAGATATGAATCGGTCACCATTAGATAATGGGCCATAGTTGAAGGAGTCTTAAGTGGAGAAGGTACCACTAGAGAAGGAGGATACATGAGTGAGGGAATAATGGGTGGAGAAATGATAGGTGTAGAAGGGACCATAGGTAGTGGATCCACATGGGAAGAAAGAGGAGCCTTATTTTTAGGGTGGACTATGGGAGGAATGGTATTAGGTGTAGGAATATTCATGAGGTGATCCTTGAAATGCTAATGAAGGATGCGACCATGATCAATTTGATGCATACCATATTGGTACTAGAGACAATGTACCTCTCCATATTTAGGAAGATATTAAGGTAATAATTTTGATGGAGTTATAGCCTTATTTATGTGTTGAGGAATCATGGGATGCAAGGTGTCAATATATTATCACAACTTATGACAATGTGTGGATGAATGATTATCTATGTTGTGGAAACAACATATATGCTTGTTAGTAGACTTTGAGAGTGTAATAATATGAGGAGTGGAAACATAAGTTGAGGTAGGTTGGTATATGAATAGTCTATAGTCTAGTGACTAAAAAATTTATGAATATCACAATATGGTTAATTGGTCCATTTGGTAGGCAAAGGAACAAGCTATGGTAAAGGGAGAAAACCATCACTAAGGGAAGATGAGGATCATGAAGAGACTGGGAAAGGTTTGACTAAAGGAGTAATAAGATCTAAAATTAGAAGAGACTCAACTAGAAAGTAAATGGAAATAGGATCTAAACTAGGCTCTACTAAGGGAGGGGTGGGATGTACATGAAGGCTGAAGGATAGTTACAAGCATATCAAGGATATGTTAGCTAAAGGGGTCCTAGTATATATCAAAGCAATAAAGGCTAGTCATAGCATGATCCATAAAAATACTCCTATGTGGCTCTTCATAAATTTAAGGTGTGTGCACCATCTCTACCCTAAGATCAAGAGAGAAAACTCTAAAATTAGGAATGATATAGGATGGAACTATTAGTAACCCAAGTTACACCTTATGAAATAGATCGTTCAATTCTTCTTCAAACTTAGACTAACATTGATTGGTCTAAGGGATATGGGTTACCTATAACTAGACCAAACCTTTAGATTATGAGGATAGCTCCTCTAATCTATTAACTTTGAATCCTTTTCCTAAAGCCTATTTTTATTTGGGGCTAAAAAGAGTTAGAAATATAACTTAAAGGGAAAACCTATACTAGTGATGGTGATGCACCAATTTTTTTAATGATCTTCTCTTAACCTTGTCCTTAAACACACTTATGAATAAAAATGGAATAGAGTATAAACTATAATTTCTTAATACAATCCTAAACATGAGTATTTTATATGAAGGTTAGACAAAAGGTCTGCAATGGAGGTCTATGAAAGACACTATAAAATAAATAACTCTTCAACACATCTTCTATCTCTTAACACTTCATATTACCTATAGAGGATGAAAAAATAACATTAGGTGAAGGATAATACCTGAAAATAAATATGAATATCATAAATTTCTACAAGTAAATAATCAAAATACACACTAACAACAATGAAGAAGCCTACGATAATCTTTTCTCATTAACTCGAGGTACAAGTTACAATTTCAATAGAGTTTTTGTTATACCAACCTGAGGGATGACCAAATTATGCCTTTCCAAATCAATAAATATAAGTTAATATAAATACAAAGAGGGAGAGTAGCATACAAATCCTTGAAGAAGTAATGAGACAATAAATACCATACATGATAATTACAATAGTTCTTTATGCATTGAAGTGATTTTAAAGGGGTTTTAAGATGGTCAAAGCCTATTTTTAGTAACCTTTGACCCATGAAAGGTATATACACACCATATTCATTGAATTATTTCTCCTTTATCTATTAAAAACATTGAATAATCATAAAAACAATATTCAATAAAGTACCAACTAACTACC
Organism: Torreya grandis; assembly: GCA_037957365.1. Lineage (NCBI taxonomy): Eukaryota > Viridiplantae > Streptophyta > Pinopsida > Cupressales > Taxaceae > Torreya > Torreya grandis. The sequence continues at coordinate 629,668 of JARHVA010003897.1, forward strand.
TCTCTTTGTGGGTTGACCATATCCATATAACTGCCAATAAGGATTAATGAATGCTCATAAATATGGAATTTAATTTATTTATGGGTAATAATTGATGTATATAGATAGTAAATTAACTCCATAAATATACTTTATATTCCTAATAGCTTCTTCAACTACAACTTAGCCTTATTTGATCAATTACACCATTTTAACTAGGTCTCACAGATTGGCTAATCAGAAGTGAGTTACAGAGATACTTGCATGCTTTTGAACTTATAATGAATTTAGGAAGTGAAACAAGTCCCAAACTTCTTATTTCACTAATTTTCATCTACTTAAACTACCTTTACCTCTCTTTTTGCACTTTTTCCTCAAGAATCCTATTTTATGATAGGTCCATACACCATCTATACAAAAAAGTGCCATGGACATGAGCTTCTCTGAGTGTACTAAATGATCCATGTGCTAGTTAGGTTATTTCAATATATTTGGATGCATTTTCCTTTAATTCTTCCCAATCAAGTCTTAACTAGGGTTTTAAAGAGGTTTAAGATTATTCAAGACTCTTAATAATGATTCATAAAGTTTGGGCATTGAATGTCTAAACCAATGCAACAAAACACTAGAATAATTATCCATCTACCTCTCCCAAAGTTCCTAATATCCCATGTAAAAGTTATGTACCATGGTGAGCATGTGAAGTCACCTCTCGAGGAAGAAATAAGCTTTCTGACTAGTGTTGATGTTTTAAGGCCTAAATGATCATTTTTATTGTCTTTCTTATGGATAAAATATAACATACACCCCTATCAAAACATGATTATTTTGTTCATGAAGATTAAAAGTTCTCTCATGAACTCATTTTGCCTTTTGTTGCCCCTTCTTGATAGCACTGTTCAATGATGCTAACAAACAAGCATATGTATATGTAGGGTCCCTAGAATTATGACCTTATTGTGAGTTGAAAATATCTTAATAATTATATACAACATGAATAACATCTCTAAAGTCCTTTAGAGTTATGACATTGGATTGAATGAGCCATTCACCCTTTATATGCATGCACATAGTCTCTTGTTTGAACACCCAGACCCATTTGTCTATATAAAATATCATAAATAACCTTGTATATGGTTATTTCAAGGTTATTTATGGATATTAGTACCCATTATTCCTTATATAACTCATTATATAAGCAAATCCTAATCATTTCCTTGCTTACAGGGTTAAATTAGACTTCTCAAGCCTAGTTCATACAACATGACTTTTGCATGTGCCAAAAAATAGGCTGTTGTGATGGTTATGAGAGTTATTAATACCATAAAAATCATTTCATTTCTCAAACACTTATTTATAATTCACCTTGAGGCATATTTACTTCATTAGGTATATTTCAAGGTTTTACAAGGGTTTTAGGGGTCTAAAACTCTTAGAAATGATTCATAGTGTACAGATCCCTAATTAAAAACATCTTGATATGGATTTAAATTACACTGACCCCTTTAAATTCTCTAAATATCTCAAGTTCCCATGCACAAGATACATCAAGATATGCATGTAGTGAAAAGGTGCTTCGATTGACTGTCTAGCCTGTACAGGCAACGAGAAGGTTAAAAAGCCAAACTAGTAACTTTATTGCATCCACATCACTCAAAAACTTCCATAAAGACTTTAAATAATTCTCCACACCATTATTATGACCATAAATGTGAAAAAACACCTAGATCAATTTCAATATGGTGGTAGGGTTTCTTAGTATTAGAGGTCTATCTGCATCTATTAGCACTCAAAGGAATATTAAAATGAAAACCTAATGTGATCCATATAAAAATATGTATGAATACTTATAATTACCTTTATCTACCTTTAAAAACTTCACATGAAGCTAAAACCCCCTTTTTTATCCATAAAACTTCCAAATAACCTAGCTAGTCTCTTCAATGATTGTCAATAGACTGAGGTATGTTTGAAACAAAATAGTTGATGTTTCCAATTATAGTGTGACCTAAAGGATATAATTAATAGGTTAATAAAGTGATGTATACCACTTTTAAATTTTTTTATAGCCTAACTCCACCTATGGAGGCTTTAAAACTAGTTTCTCTTAGGTTCAATAAGTTTAGGCCATTTTATGATAAATCCATATTCAAACCAAGGTGTATGAATTATATATAGGTTTTAAAACCTTGTAGGAACCATCTTAAATTTAATATCATCTTCCATTCATTCCAAATAAGACCGTTTAGAGAACAAGCATACTAAAATTTCTTTTGACTGTGTTCTATGTTTTAGGGTTATTCACTTGATTATTGGCTTTATAAAGTCATTTTAATATGTTTAAATTTATATATAATATTTAATTATCATTCAAATTTAATTTATAACACCTCAATGCTTACCTTTCTCATCATGCATAATACAATACTTAGTACCTAGAGGCTATCTTAGGAAGTGGTGACTATTATGTTGAAGTTAAATCACTTCAACTTATTTCAATGGTTTGAACTTTATTTTGAGAATTAATTAGGTCCAAAAACCTCATATGTTTCATACACCACAAATTTACCTTCCATCCTTGGTAAAAATTGAGTTTGATCCACATGATTACATGACTCCATTAGGCTGGTTGTAGGTGTATATTGGTTATCTCATTTGGTCTAGGACCTTATTATCACATCCTTGAAATTGTTTAAATATTTAATTGATCATAAAATTTTAGTGATGCAAACTCTACCTCCTCATTATTTTGAACAAACCTTGAAGAGGCAACCTAACTATATCTTGGCATGACTATATATGATGATTCATTGTAGCTTGTATCGACTAGGATGGAATGAGACCTTGAGAAGGTCAAAAACACAATACTTAGTACTTGGAGGCTATCTTAGGAAGTGGTGACTATTATGTTGAAGTTAAATCACTTCAACTTATTTCAATGGTTTGAAATTTATTTTGAGAAATAATTAGGTCCAAACACCTCATAATGTTTCATACACCACAAATTTACCTTCCATCCTTGGTCAAAATTGAGTTTGATCCACATGATTACATAACTCCATTAGGCTGGTTGTAGGTGTATATTGGTTATCTCATTTGGTCTAGGACCTTATTATCACATCCTTGAAATTGTTTAAATATTTAATGGATCATAAAATTTTAGTGATACAAACTCTACCTCCTCATTATTTTGAACAAACCTTGAAGAGGCAACCTAACTATATCTTGACATGACTATATATGATGATTCACTGTAGCTTGTATCGACTAGGATGGAATGATACCTTGAGAAGGTCAAAAACATTACTTATGAACCCTATTCCATTAATTTAAAACAACTTAGGGAAAAAATCCAAACTCCTTTTATTGAGATATCCTCTAATCTCTCCTTTTACAACTTTTCATGAAATATTCTTGACTATATATGCCTTAGTTATAGGTGATGATCCATTGTGTCTTGTATAAACTAAGGTGAAAATTGGATGCTATAAGACCTTGATAAGGTCACAAACATGAATATTATTCCCTTAAAACCTAATTAGATTCAAAACTTAACTCCAAAAACCTCAACTCCATAGACCTTAACCAATACTATAGATGTATTATGACCTTGGTTGTAGGTGGAGGTTTACTCCTTTAGTAATGTTTAAGCTGCAAACTTACTTTGATGACCACAATGGTTCCCAAACACTATTTAATCCTCTAAAATAGTGGATCCATGAGCTGAATGTGAATAATTAGTGATATGTGAGTATGATTCTAATGGGATATTTAAATTGAGTGTGAAGATGGAATTATAAGCTTTTACAATGGTTGAATGGAAGAGTGAAAGACTGTGGAGATGAAATGAGACATAGGGAATGAAATGAAGCATGAATCCAACATCTAGATAGTCATGAAGGATATTAGGTGAGACTATAGCAAATGCATCAATATGATATACCATTTTGGAGGCTCTTGAACTAGCATACATTGTCAAAGGATAAACCTAGGAATCTCCAAACTACCTTAATAAATGCTAAGTTTTGTTAACATTTGCTAAATTGGGACTTTAAGGATGTTTGAGGGAAAATTTATGGTCCCTAGGCCATAAGACCTTGATGAAGTTTGAGTATCCTAAATAAAGGACACTTTACCATGAATGAAACATTGCAAGCAAAGTTTTAATGAATTTTGATATTCTTAAACCCATCATGAATTATACACTATCCTTAAAGCTTTAGATTTTGTAGTAGATATATTATTCAAGTCAATGTACTCACTCATATGGATCAAACTATTGAGAAATTAATGAGAGGTATATTTAAGACTTGAAGAACTAGGATCAAGTAGTAGTTTGACCAAAATAGATAGAAACTTCACAAAATTGTATCACTTCTCTTGCCTTATACAGATTTGAATAGTGAATATAACCTTTAAGTTATTATACTTTGTTCATAAAGTTGAGGAGACTAAACCTACAACCAACACCCATGAATGAAAGGTCTAGTTTCTCTGGTCAAGAGATCAAATCTACTTTTTCTCTCTACTATACAGATTGAGTACAAACTTGAGATGATATTACTATCTACCAATGAACAAGCCATGGAAAACACATAATTTTTGGTCCTCTCAATCATTTAAACCTTCAAACCTCTTCACCATGTGTCTATACAAGGTCCTTATTTCATCTTCAATACTCCTTTTGAGAAAATATATAAAATATGGATCTATACTACTTTAAAACACTATCAAAACCTATAAATTATCCTTCATTTCCTCTTATTTCATATTCAAACAAAATTTTTAGGGAAACATGAAGAGAAATATGGGTCAAAAAGTAATCTCAAGATAAACTATACATTTATTGCGACTATAGTTTCTCTTAGGTTCAATAAGTTTAGGCCATTTTATAATCAATCCATATTCAAACCAAGGTGTATGAATTATCTATAGGTGTTAAAACCTTATAGGCATCATGGTAAGATTAATCTCATCTTATCAACATGCCCATAGTCTACCTCTTCCATTCATTCCAAATAAGACCATTTAGAGAATAAGCATACTAAAATTTCTTTTGACTGTGTTCTATATTTTAGGGTTATTAATTTGATTATTGGATTTCTAAAGTCATTTTAATATGTTTAAAGTTGTATATAATATTTAATTATCATTAAAATTGACTTTCTAACACCTCAAATGCTTACCTTGCTCATCATGCACAATACCATACTTAGTACCTGGAGGCTATCTTAGGAAGTGGTGACTATTATGTTGAAGTTAAATCACTTCAACTTATTTCAATGGTTTGAACTTGATTTTTAGCCTTAATTAAGTCCAAACACCTCATTGTGTTTCATACACCACAAGTTTGCCTTCCATCCTTGGTCAAAATTAAGTTTTATCCACATGATTACACGACTCCATTCAGTTGGTTGTAGGTGTATATTGGTTATCTCATTTGGTCTAGGACCTTATTAGCACATCTTTGAACTTGTTTAAATATTGAATGGATCATAAAATTTTAGTGATACAAACTCTACCCCCTCATTATTTTGAACATACCTTGAAGAGGCAACCTAACTATATCTTGGCATGACTATAGATGATGATTCATTGTAGCTTATATGGACTAGGATGGAATGAGACCTTGAGAAGGTCAAAAACATTACTTATGAACCTATTCCATTAATTTAAAAAAAATTATGGAAAAAATCCAAACTCTTTTTATTGAGATATCCTCTAATCTCTCCTTTTACAACTTTTCATGAAATATTCTTGACTATATATGCCTTAGTTATAGGTGATGATCCATTGTGTCTTATATAGACTAAGGTGAAATTGGATGCTATAAGACCTTGAGAAGGTCACCAACATGACTATTATGCCCTTAAAACCTAATGAGATTCAAAACTTAACTCCACAAACCTCAACTCCATAGACCTTAACCAATACTAGAGATGTATTATGACCTTAGTTGTAGGTGGAGGTTTACTCCTTTAGTAATGTTTAAGCTGCAAAATTACTTTGATGACCACAATGGTTCCAAACACTATTTAATCATATAAAATAGTGGATCCATGAGGTGAATGTGAATATATAGTGATATGTGAGTATGATTCTAATGGGATATTGAAATTGAGAGTGAAGATGGAATGATAAGCTTTTACAATGGTTGAATGGTAGTGTGAAAGACTGTGGAGATGAAATGAGACATAGGGAGTGAAATGAAACATGAATCCAACATCTAGATAGTCATGAAGGATCTTAGGTGATACTATAACAAATACATCAATAGGATATACCATTTTGGAGGCTCTTGAACTATCATACATTATCAAAGGAGAAACCTAGGAATCTCCAAACTACCTTAACAAATGCTAGGTTTTGTTAACATTTTCTAAATTGGGACTTTAAGGATGTTTGAGGGAAAATTGATAGTTCCTAGGCCATAAGACCTTGATGAAGTTTGAGTATCCTAAATAAAGGACACTTTACCATGAATGAAACACTACAAGCAAATTTTTAATGAATTTTGATATCCTTAAACCCATCATGAACTATACACTATCCTCAAAACTATAGATTTGGCAGTAGATATATTGTTCAAGTCAATTTACTCACAAATATGGATCAAACTATTAATAAATCTATGAGAGGTATATTTAAGACCTAAAGAACTATGATCAAGTAGTAGTTTAACCAAAATAGATAGAAACTTCACAAAACCATATCACTTCTCTTGCCTTATACATATTTGAATAGTGAATATAACCCTTAAGTTATTATACTTTGTTCATAAAGTTGAGGAGACTAAACCTACAACCAACACCCATGAATGAAAGGTCTAGTTTCTCTGGTCAGGAGATCAAATCTACTTTTTCTCTCTACTATACAAATTGAGTACAAAATTGAGGTGATCTTACTATCTACCAGTGAAAAAGCCATGGAAAACACATAATTTTTTGTCCTCTCAAGCATTTAAACCTTTGAACCTCTTCACCATGTGTCTATACAAGGTCCTTCTTTCATCTTCAAGACTCCTTTTGAGAAAATCTATAAAATATGGATCTCTACTACTTTAAAACACTATCAAAACCTATGAATTATCCTTCATTTCTTATTATTTCATATTCAAACCAAAATATTAGGGAAACATGAAGAGAAATATGGGTCAAAAAGGAATATCAAGGCAAAGAATACATCAAGGAGAGAAAAATACAACTATTTTCACAAGTGGGAGCTCTTTTGGTGGCTAGAAAACCTTCTAAGCTCATAGAAGAGACATTTTCAAAGCATGAAATGATTGACTAAAATAATTTCATGACTATGGGGTGATTTAAAGTATGTTATTAATGATTTAGTGGCATTTTTAGATCATATTTTTCCATTTTAAAAAAAAAGCCTTCACTTTTAGACCATATACACATAGTTTCAAAATAAGGTTGATAATGAATATCATAAGAGTACCTTATAACCTTCTTAAATTTTAATCATGAGGATTTTATGTATTTTCATCACCCTTTTCAAGGCTTATATCCCACCATGCTATAATTTATTGAATACATCAAAGAATTTCATAGTGAGTCATCAACTGTTATCTTAACTCATTGGGTCTAGATCATAAGACCACTTCCATACATTATAAAAGACATCAAAAAATAATCAAACACCATGAGGAGACATAATAAAAGATGCAACCAAGACATTACCATGACAAAACATGAGACTCATACCTCCTTCACTTGATATCCAATGAATATTCCTTTTAGTTTCCTTGATTCCTTAAAATACATGCCAATTATGAGGTTTTCATAATAGACCAAATATCCCAATACTAAAATCAATACCTTTATAGGCATAAAGATATAAAGTGGTCAAAATTTTTTGTGACTCAACTGGTTTGACCATCTTGTTGGTCAAAATAATCCAAAATCCCCTTGACTATCACTCATATTACACAAAACATGATTAAATTCTAAAACAATCAAACATTGTAGACTTGATATAAAGCAAATAAATAAAATAAAAAATTGGAAACAACAATAAACAACTGAAACAAAATAATATCTAACAAACATGTGCAATAACACTTAGAGGAATGAAACTACTACTATGTATAAAAGGATTGGTTCTCATAATAACAATGCTTGAGGAACATCCCATTCATAGGAATATGGAAATCCTCACCAATAAAATTGGATAATTGGAAAGCCTTAATTTACTTACAACCAATAATGACATATGGACCACTCCAAATATTATCAAATTTAGAATGTTTACCTGGTTTAACATGGTCTTCATCCCACTTGAGCACAATATCACCTGCTGAATGGTCTTGGACGAATCTCTCTTGTCAAAATATATTTTGACTTATTTTTGGTTGGACCACATAGTATACATAACATTATCCATTATTTATTACAACTCTCTCAACTCATTCATTTTTACTTCCATTTCATCATTCTCCATAAGCTCCAATTGATGTGTAAGTTCCAAGGCTAGTAGTTCTAATGAAATGGGTGGATTTGCTTCTCTACCATAAACTAAGAGGTAAGTAAAGTGAAAAATACCCTTATTTGGATTAATTATATCTACCCACAAGTAGTCTTTAACTTGGTATGACATCCTCTTTGATTGTTCTCCATTGTCCTCTTAATGATCCTAATCACATTCTTATTAATGGACTATGCTAGTCCATTTCCCTAAGGATAGTAATATGATGAAGATTTGAGATTAATAACATGATAAAAGGATTAATCACACACCTTTTCACTAATAAAATCCTAAGAATTATCTGATATGATCATTGAGGGGACTCTAAAATGAGTCACTAGGATATCATAGAACTCTAAAACTAAGTTTTCATTTGATTCCTTGAGTGAAACTTCCTCCACCCACCTGATAAAGTAATTAGTAGATGTCAAACCCACTAGGTCTATCACTTGATGGGTAATGAATCATGCCAATGATGTCTAAGCTCCACTATGTGAAGGGTTGATCAATTTGAATAGGTTTTAAAGGCATGGTATCTAATCTTTGTTTGTCAGTAAACATTATACACTTGGAACATATTCTAACCCAAGCATGTGAGTCTTTAAAAAATGTAGGAAAAAAATAGCTATATCTTATGATCTTTGATGGTATAGTCTTGGATGTAAAGTGACCTCCTTCAGTCCCATCATGGAATTATTCTAACAACTTGTCCATTTGGCTAGTTTCTACACATCTTAAAAACATACACCCAATGTATTTCTTGAATAGTAATCCATCCATCAAGATGTAAGGGATGGATTTCAACCTAAAGTGTCTCCTCTTTGCCCCATCTAAGCCTATAAGACATTCTCCCATTCAAAATAATCTTACTATGTCTTGTGTCTAGCTGAAAGGAAAGATAGTTTCAACTACATGTTGACTATCTTGAACTATCAAAACCACTTATTTATCCTTTTTAACATCTATTTCAAGGTGATAAAAAATCCCTTACCTATGACCAACTTTGCAACCTTCACTTCTATATCATATTCCATGTATTTGGTCACCCAACTAGCCCTCTTTTCACAAAGGTCTCTATTAAGGATAAAATCCTTTACACTAGAATGAACAACCATCACAAAGATCTTATTATTAAAGACTGTATGTAATGGGAGATATAATAGATTTACAAATCAATCCTATCTTAAAGATGATAGATCCTACTTACACTTCTGATTGAGGATACATTAGATAATCAAGGTCATGACCAATATGGATCCACTAGACCTAATAAAGGGATCTCTTACCATAATAACATCACTAGGGAGGGTTTCAAAGCCTCCAGTCAAGCAAAACTATGCAATAAACCTAATTAGGTCTTATGTTTTCATATTTAATAAACTAATAACAACTAAAGTAAAAATTCTAATCTAGTACTCACTAAATCTTGTGGCACAAAATGGGGATTAGTAAATATAAAAGTAAACATGCATAAGAGAATCCTAATTAAATTATGTATAGGTAAAACCTGAATGCATGGAGAGAGATATTATTCAAAAGCCATTACTTATGCTACTTCTATCTACTAAAGAGAGAAACAAAGTTAGTGATACTTGCTTGGAATAAGAACCCATCAAGACTTAATCTCTCCCTTGGCCAAAGGTTATTTGCAAGAGGTTATTAGGGTTTGTAAGGATCACTAAGAAAGACTAAAGCATCTAAGGCTTCTCCACAAGACTAGATTCTTCTCTAAGTAGAAACCCTCAGCTTAGAATACTCAAGTAAAATGGTGGAAGGTCAAATTGTAAAAAATCACAAATTTATAATAACTCTTTCTTAATCTTTAAGAAAGGTGAAATATATGTGTTTATATAGGCAAATCTAACCCTAAACCCTTTCAAAAGTTTCAGTCGATAAGGTCAACCTGATTGACCTAGTATTTTAATTGATAAAAACTAATTATGCCATGGACTAGGTCAGCTAGGGGCCAACCTAAACCCTAATAAGTTTTGTAAATAAGAATACAAGGTCAATGTGGCTGACATAGTCATGTAAATTATCATAAAGGGGTTTACGTTAGTGAAAGGGCGAATAAAGGTGGTAGATGACTATAGGAGGGTGAAAAATAGGAGGGAAAACTTATGGGAATGTTTTTAGGAGCTTGTTTGATTGATAAAAAGTTGAAATAAGGGACAATAATATTATGAATCATCAATGGTTTGCCCACTCCTTTCCCAGTGTACCCCTTAAGGTGTGCACTCAGAGAGATTGAGACTTGATAGGTTACTGCAAGATATAAAGCATTAATAATTTATAAAGTTTGAAAATATTATGTGTATATAATGACCCACTTTAATCTCATCATGTGTCACTTACGTGTAACAGGGGATGGTGTTTTAAGAAAAGAATATAACAACACAAAATGTTGAGGCTAAAAAAAAGTTACAGTATTTAAAGCAAAAATAAATAGAATTAAATGATGGAAAGGGAAATAACTAAAAAATTAAATGTATGCATACCTTGACTTACCTATATCATTAGATGGTTATATATTGTGTTTTTAGTTTTGATTATTGATGGTGATAGATTGCTTTCCACAAATGAAAGAATATAAAATTAAAGAGCAAAAACAAACAAATGCAAGAAAGCCAAGACAACTAGTGCTATGCAGAGAGGATGTACTTATAAATTTATCAAGTTGGGGTGACAAGTTATATGTTAGACCAAATGACCAAGTTAAAATTTAGATTAAATTGGGTAACTGAAAATCTAAGGCTACTAAAGATCAAGAAACTTAAATAAGTAAGCCTTAAGTAATAAAAGAAAACTCACCAAGTCAAACCAAGGATACATGTCAAAAAGTATGGTAATCAACCATCAATGTGAAAGTAGTAATAATCCTTGCTTAAACAAAGATGGGCAATTAAAAATGGTAAAACAACATTGATGAATAAGAAGTAACAATCCTTACTCAATCATCAATGGAAAAAGGTGCATAAAAGGGAAAACAACATTGGTGAGTGAGAGTAACAAGCCAACCTCACTCAACAATGGAAAAAGTATATGAAAGTATAAATAGACTTAGGTGTCCACAAAAAAATGGGTACAATAATAATAAATGGTATAAAGAAAGCAAGACATGTCTATAAATGTAGAGCCATGGGGTAAAGAAATTAATCCATAGTTTTTCAAACATGTTATTTTACTCTAAGAATAGATCTAATTTAAACAAAGTAGTGCTAGCATGTCTTTAAGATGTGAAGAAGAAGCAAGTATAGAAGAGGAAAAATATATTTAGAATCACACATGCTTGTCAAGGGGGGAAATGAAATGGGTGGAGGGGATAATTAAGTAAAAACCAAGGTAGAGGAACTCTTTATGGAAGTCAAGGCACTAAAATTAGGTTTATAAAAATAAGAGGTATTTCAACCTTAAGGACTTTGAAAAACTTCTCCTAGCCACCAATTCTTAGGTAGGCAAATGAAGTATGTATATCATCCCATAAAGGCTATATGCATGAAAATTAAAATTGACCTACCTTCCCACAATGTGTTCCCCATTCTTTAGGAGTCCTTATAGAATCATTAATGTACTTTGAAGATTAGATACTTGTATGAAAAATTAGGTAGCACCATAGAGTTTTTTGAATTAATCTATTCCAATTTATGGTCTACTGCACCCCAATGGACCTCAGCTCTATCATGAGGCCAAATGTGGAGTTTGAGATTTAATTAGAGATAGGATATGTGCTTTTAATCATGTCTTTTGGTGTGATTTTGACATTTGAAATTTTTATGTTGTATTTTGTATATCATTACCTTTTGTTTCAAATGATTTGTATTTTAAATTTATTTATGGATTTTTTATATTCCTCTTCCATATGGATTTAGAAAACCAAACATAGGTGCTAAAAATGACTTTCATTTGATTACTTGGGATTTGGTTGCTAAGAGAGAGAAATATAGAGAGCATGGAATCTAAGAGTGTCATAAATCCAGGTGAAATAAAAGTGCTATTTTAACTTTGACCTTATTTTACCCAATGTGGAGTGAAAGGAAACAAAGAGGAATGAAACATAAAACAATTTGAATTACTTCAAATCAAAAAAATGTGACACGGGGTGAAAAATGGATATAATGAAGTAAAGTGTGATTCCTTATCATAAGAACAAGGTAAATGTAGAAAAACATGCTAACACAAGTTGTTATGCAATTTAATCTATCAAAAGAAGTAAAAGCTAAATCTAAGAACAAAGGATAAATAAATTATAATCATTGAAAAAATCATTCTATAAAAAGTAATGAAAAAGATCATGATTTAATGAGGAAGGCTAGGTCTTATCCATGGTTTTACGCTGTAACTCATAAAAGAGAAACCCACAAGGGTGCAAAAAGCATGTGAGGAACAAATAAATAAGAGAAAGATGGTATTTATGAGGAAGGACAGGTCCTATTCATGGTCTTACACTATAACTCATAAAAGAGAAACCCATGAGGGTGCCAAAAAATATTGGAAAAACAAATGGGATAAGAAAGAGATGGTGTTTGTGAGGAAGGCTAGGTCCTATCCATGGTCTTACACTAAAAACCACAAATGAGAAACCCAAGGGGTACCAAAAAGTGTGTAAAAATTATGAAAACAAAGAGAATATAAGTATATCATGAGGAAGATTGGGTCCGATCTATGGTTATATAATGTAACTCATGAGAAAAAGGGAAACCAAAAGACCAAAAAGGAGGACTAAGGTTTGTGAAAAGAGAGAACTATTAAAGAGAGTGAGACTCGTGAAAGTATCATAATTTTTTTTAGATAGATAGCATATATAATCATGAAAATAAAGGAAAGATTAGGCAAAATACTTCTTGAGGAATTAGGTGTTGGTGGTTTCTTTGAAAATATGACCTTCATTGGTTTGAAGGTGATAGGTACTTGGACCAATAATATCTTTGGCTAAGTAAGGATGCCACCTTCTTTAGAGATATTTAAGTTTTTTGTCATGAGTGTAGTATAACTTAAGGACAAGATCACCAACATTAAATGTGAAAACTTTAACTTGTTTGTTATGTTGTTTGGCAATACAGGCCTTGTATTGGCGATTGTGTTGTAAAGTAAAAAGATAGTGTTCATCAAGAATATTGAGAGCATGAAGGTGAGATTCACATAATTATTCATTGGGTATGATACCATGAAGAGATATATAGAGAGAGGGAATATCAACTTCTATTGGAAGGATTGATTCAGAACTATAGACTAGAGAAAATGAAATGTCCCCAATGGTAGTGCGTATGCTAGTACGATATACCCAAAGAGTAGGATAGAGATGATGGTGCCAATCCATGAAAGTTTCATGAATTGTTTTTTGAATAATTTTATTAAGAATTTTATTGGTGGCCTCAATTTGGCCATTAAATTTTGGATGATAAGGTGTGGATAATTTTTGATGGATTTTAAATTTAGCACAAAGCTACTTGACATCTTTATTTTTGAAATTATCACCATTGTTTAAAATGATAATATGAGGGACACCAAATGACAAATGATTTGATTAAGGATTAATTTGGAGATGGTGGTACCAATGAAATTAACCTTGGAGATGGTAGGACCTTTCCATGGGTGATGTGGATTTTAACCCCTGGCTATAGGTGAGTAACCTTGGATTGACATACCTATAGGTGTCTATAGGACTTAAAACATAATATTTTATCCTCTAACTGATCTTAGGTCATGAATTTTGTGTTAGACCATATCAAACCATTCAATCATGAAACATGGTTTGTATTTACAACCTAAGGGGAAGAGGTCTATTTGGGATCAGACCTATAGGTGATCACTACCTTAGTTTTATACATAGAAACACAACTTTGAGCCCCCTAAAAACTAATTTCAACTAGTCACCTACCCTCCAAACTTTAAAAAGTAATTTTTCTATGTAGAAATCACAAGATAAAGCCATAAAAATGCATAAAAGGTCTTTATAACCCTATTATGAGATATTAACAAAACCTCTAGGTACTCTATTTTCATCTTTTGGGGAAAAGAGTCCTGGACATAGTCATTTAACCCTAGAAGGAGATCCACACTTTAATTTTACAATTTAACATTCCAAATAGGTCTATTATAGTCAAAAATACATTATAAGTCTTCAATAAAGTTTCTAACTTGTCTAAATATCTCTAGGTGACACCTCAGCTTCTTTGTTCACACATGTAAGTGGTCATTCTAATGTACATGTAGACAATGGATGATCTTATGAATAGGATGCATAGTTTATGGGTTTTAATGAGGCTTAAAACTTTTCCAAAAGTTCCAAAAGAATTTAATCAATATCAAAACATTTATCAATTAAAATTCTCCTATTCAACATGCTTGGTGGATCATGAAGACACCTGTAGGTAGTATTATGAGTTGCATATGGATGGTAATCATGAAATGGTCTATATGCTTTAGGAGTTTTATTGAATGGTAAAATTATATCATTTCATGGTATTTAAATTAAACCTTATGATGTTTTATATCCTCAATAATCTCACACACCTCATTTTCAACATGAATTCATCCATGAGAGCACTTGTAGGTACAATTCTGTGGCATACTAAGTATGCAGATGACTATGTTGACTGGCATAGTCCCTCTTCTACCAAGTGGAAGAATTTTAATTTATTTTATCTACTATGGTTATGTGTTCAATATTTAAATACCATCCTTATGTCTCTATGGATGTGTTGAATTCATTAACATAGCTCACTAAGTTGACTATGCATGATAGTCATATAACTAATTAATTTCATGGTGCTCTATGACTGTAACTCATAAAATGTTGCTTAATAAGTGAGATTGAGATAATAAAGGAATAAATATAAAATTTAAATGAATCTATCACAACCCTTTGGAACCATAATCAAAATATGAAGATCCTGCAAATGATGGAAAACTACTTGTTAGCTTCAAAGAGACCAATTTATAAACCTGAGATGATTTATTCATCAAAACACCTTGAAAAATGAAAAAAAAAACATGAAGATAATATAAGAAGATATTCAACATCATTTTTATTCAACATCACCAATTGGTTTGTACAGACTTATCTAAATGGAGCAAAACCTATAGGGTATAAGAAACAATGAGTATAAAAACATAGCCAACTTATAAAGGATGGTTCATAAATCATAGTTGACAAATATTTGAAATATTTTTTATTTAAATGGATATATATGAGTATAATTTCACTTCCAAATTTGTATAACCTGAAACCTCTTTAACTGTCCATACCAAGCATAAACCTGCTAACCACTTCTATGTGTCTAAAAAGGCAAAAAAGGAGAAGAATGATTTTATCTCAAAAATGGCACTTCCAAATCATGTAAATAATGGAAATTAACTTTAGGAATATTAAGAGCCATTCCATTTCCTTTTTCCACATGTCACCCTCCCTCATGGGTTGTACAAGTGCCAAACTCCCTCTTTTTTAGTTGATTGCCTAATCTTTAGTTATATAACCTATAATTTTTAGATGGTAATAACATTATTGATAGGTAATCTGACTTATTGGATGTTTTTAAGGATATTAGTACACTTGGACACCTTGAAAACTATGACACTACATTTATGACCCCTAAAAGCCTTCTAAATGACTCAAAATGATTAATTGACTAATGTGACTAAGACTAAGGTTAAGATGACATTAAATGACATAAAATAACTTGTAATACACCCCATGTAAACATTTTAGACCATATAAAACATTTAAAAAGTCAATTTGTTACCAATAGGGATCCCAATTTGACCTGTAGGGTCAAACTTGCTCAATAAAATGGTGACTCATAGGGGTAATATGCCTGCTATACTAACTAGACTAGTAGCCTTATTATTCCATTAGGTTTAGAGAGTCATCTAAATTTTTAGACAAAAATAAATATTTTGGTAACAATATTTGATCAAGACAAGATTAATTGACTACTTCAACCACACAAAGTAAAAGACACAGAAAATAAAGCAAACAAACTAACAAGACACACACATGTGCTCAAAGCACTTAGGGAAATAAAAAAACAAACAACTATGCAAAAATATAAACTAATCATACCTCCTTTCTAGGATCAAAAGGAATTTTTCTTGAATCTCCTTCTTCATGAGATGAATCATAGTGCCTAGCATGTTTCTCCTTAGTTTGGATGCTTTATAGATCAGACCTATTCCTTGGCACTTCACTTGATCTAATCTCAAGTAGATCATCCTTAAATAGGTCTCCAATTTATATATATTCCTCCTTAAATTATACACATACCTCATACTACTACCCACTCTTCATCTCATGATTAAGTTGTATCTTCTTGGTAAGCATGGTTTCAAGAGGAGTAGTTTCTTGTTCCTTAGAAGATAAAGGCCAATAGGAGCTTGTTTCATCCTTCAAGAGCTGATGTGTTTCTCTAAAATGATTGAGAGAATGATATCTAATTTTTATTATTTCAAATATATCATCATTAAATGCATATTCCTCTTGAAAGGATAGATTTGAAAGGTTTCTTTTTCTTTGCATACTCACTTGAGTACCAAGGATACCTTCTCCATCTTTGATAATATCATAGCCTCCTTGAAGAGGAGTATATCCTAATCCAATGATTGAAAATAAGTCATCCAAAATATGATTAAGAACTTGTTCTTTCCCATCCATGATATCTTGGATAGTGATGGAAGAACCAATGGTGATTTACTCTTCTTTGGCAAAAGGAAAACATTTTTCCATATCAACCTAATTAGAAGTTTCCACACAAGAATTCACCTCTTATTTAGCATTTAAGACCTCTTGGGGGCTCTCAAGTTTCATCTCAACTATCATAGCCTAACTTTTCTTCTAAACGTCTGAAATATCTTCAAATTCCTTCTCTTTCTTGGTGATTCCAAGACTAGGCATCTTGTAATCATGTGACTTAGTCTGATGAAGCTACCAAGGAGTTATACTTTCTTCAAGAAAGAGTTCTAGAAATTTATCAAATAATTTCTCCTCTTTATGTTACCATACCATAGGTCCATCAAGGAAAATGGTGATGGGGTGAGGACAAGATGAACTAGTTGGTGGAGGTGGCACATAAAACTCAAAATCAGATTGAGAATGAATTATAGAGGATTCTTTTGGGAGTTCTTGAGGAAGGGGAGGCATACCTTGGGCTAAAATAGCTTGGTTTTATTTCTTCCATTTGAAAATAACTTCATTTAAATCTGATTCATCTTGAACACTCTCTTGATAAAGGTTATATTTGGTGTGTTTAGGTATAGGACTTTTTTGGGGGTCTAAACCTTCCATCACACCTTAACTCAACAATTTCATTCTTAACTCTAACTCTCTAATTTGCTTGGCTAGGTTATATTGTAAAAGTATCACTTTAATTTTATAGGCATCATCATGAGGTTAAGGAGTATAATAGGGATGACATGAAGGATAAGAGGTATCTTTAAAAATGGTAGGAGGGTCTTGCATAAGATCAAGCTCTTTCTCAACTTCACACTCTTTATCTAGGCTTGTATCCTCTTTCTTTCCCCGTGATTCCACTAACTTATTCTAGCTTATGATGTTAGGATTAGGAGTCTCTTCCTAAGGTAGTGGTGAAATTTGAGGAGTGGATGAAGTTTTCAAGAAATTTGGGATCTCCTTAGGCTTAGATTCTCCACCTTGTCTCCAACTTGGAATATCATATCTAGAGGTCTCTCCTTGAGGTGGGGATGTAATGGGAGAGATAAATGAGGGCTTAAATTATAATTATTTTGATAATGATATCTACTAATGCATTTTATTATTATAAAACTTAATATGCCTATTAATGTTCACTTTAAAAATATGGATTGTCTTTCCAACTCTCTCTTCCAGTTGATTAGGAAAAGGATGACTTTGGTAAGATTGATTGGGTTCATGAGTAAGAATAATGTAGGATTGATATAAACCTTAGGGAGGTGGATATGAAGTATGATAAACTTGGTGAGGCTTATCCACATGAATTCTTAGCCTATCTTCTAAATATTAAATTAGGCCACTTACATCTAGCATCTCACTTGTGAGCCTTTATCGATTGGCTCTCTCAATAGGTGCCCACTCTCTTTTGACCATATATAATGCATCTATCACCTTATTATTAAGTATATCTTGATCATTTACACTTAGTGTGTCAAGATATATCATGTACCTCTCATATCCCAAAATATTTTGCTTGAAGGTTAAAATGGATTGAGTTGAGAAGTGTCTAGGTTGACTCGGAGGAGCAAGATATTGAGAATGCTAGTTATATGTCTGATAAAACTCATGAAAAGGCTGATAAGGATCATGTTGTATTTGATAGGGATCATAATGAGGCTTTTAATAATCACACAAAGGATGATAGAGAATGTTGTAATCTTGATAAACCTCACCAACTTGTGTAAAATAATACTCAACACCAAACTTGTCCATGAAACTTCATTGAGAAGCAAGAGCACAAACAAAAATATTACCAAAAATCTTTAAATGAAAACCTAGGCTACTTGACTAGCTGATATAACTCTAGAGTCATCATTGATGCTTGGATAGATGCCTCCAAAAATATTTCAAAGTCTTGGACTAAGAGTCCCACCAGGTGTGCCAAAAAAAATTATCACTTGGATTTACACCCTTTGAGGAGATGTCTTAGCTCTTCTCATCCAAGTGACACAATTGAAACACCTCTATGTTTTGGGTGAGCCTAAGAATGAGGTCAATCTCTAGATAGGGATAACTCCCTTGATGTACCACTTGTAAATCACTACTACACCTAAACTTTGTGAGGGAAAAGGGAGAGATAAAATTTAAAGAAAACTATTCTAAGGGAGGTGATACACCAAATAAGTTAATCACTTCCAACCAGATGCATGTTACACATGAGAACAAAAGACTAACCAAACATACACTTTTCTAATTTGAATCTTCTCACATCAATGTTTCATTATGACATTATGAATGAATTTTTAGGCTAGGAGGGATAGACAAGAGGTATTAAATCAAACTAGTGAATAGGTTAACTCACTCAACATTGATACTTCTTAGAACATTTCACATGACTTGCAAGAAGAAGTTGCAAGTAGGTGAGAGAATGAGGCAACATGCTAAGGAAACCATAGTTATCACTAAGAAAGATCCATCATTCAAGTAAAAACACTATGAAAAGTTATGGAAGAGGTAAAAATCATTAGTATTATTGATCAAATGGTATGAAAATGAGTAGGACTTCACCGTACTTAGGTGGAGCATATTTTACAAAGGCCAAAATGGCTACTTCTTATAAAACTTGAGAGAGAGAGGAGAAGAGAGAAGTCCAAAGATTACAAAGGAACTTGTAAATTTGAGAAAAGGAGTTATATATGAATTAAAATAAGATTTTAAATGAACCATGCAAGGTCAGGAAGCACAAGTGTCATCCCAAGTCATGAAACTCTTGAAATGTGGTGTAGAAGTTCTCATTATAGCTCAAAAATCTACCTTCATGATTTAGCCCTATTTTAACATCCAAAAACTAAGTATGGATAGGTTTGATGATTATAATGAGAGGTAAAACTTTTAGACATGCCTCTCCATGCATTAGTTTTAGTCCTAGTCATCTGGAATCATCTAGAAATGAGCTATCATTGCCTGCACTCTAAGAAACTCCTATTTTTGTCACTCCTCACACTTGGCCTCAAATTTTGATTTATTTTTCCATAAAAATACATGGGATTGAGTGGATTACACTTTTAAAGATTCTCCATGGCCTTATACTTATCAGGCACACATTAAAAATCCATCCACTTGGAGTTTTCACACTTCTCACCATCATGCTCACTATGCTAGTTTTGACTGGTTGAGATGAAGATACTAGAAGGAACACTTAAGATTTTTTATGATGAATTAAATGAACATGATGAGTTATATTAAGTCACAATATTCCTCCCAAAGTTGGTTTCATCTCTTGTAACCTCCTAGAACCTACAAAATGCATAAAATAGTAAAAAATACCCTATTTTATACCCCATCTATATAATTACATACATGAAAAAATAATGGGTAGTGTATTGATATATATTATAAAAAATAAAATCATCATCCTAGGCAAAATATTCCATTAGAGTATATTTTCATCTCTATCTCCTCAAACTGGTCATTAACAAGGGTTTATGAGGGTTTTAAGCCAGTTTCCATTCTTAAGATTTGTTCATGAAGGTTTGGCATTGGAATTTTAAAAAAATTACAAAAATTTGATCTTCAAGGCCCTTTTAAAATTCCACAAACTTCTTATATTTCCATGCACAACCTTCAAGGAGATCTAAGCATTTCAACTTGGCCCATCGAGCTTATTTTCTCATTTTCTGCATGCTTAAATTATCTCTGAGCCAAAAGTGACTCCTTTAAGGGATTATATACATTATAAAAGATTATAATTGTATATTATTACCTCATAATAATTATCCAATCCATTAAAAATCTTTCCTAAGGTTATAAATGAAAGTGACCTATCATTTGAAATCTAGGCCTACCAAGCCTAGTAGGCCTGAGTTGTCTTAAAGACCAAAAATGGATTATCATGGCTTCCACTAAATCATAATAGCTTATAAAAATATTTAATGACCCAAAAAAAATTATATAATAGGTTATAATTCTCACTTCATTTTAAAAGTGAAAGTGACTCTCCTTTTAGCTTCAAGGCCAAAACCTTGCCCTTTAGGCATGACTGCAAGTCTTGTGGATTTGGACCACCTATTGAGTTTCACCATTAATTTATTGGTTTTATATGTTTTAATAGGTGTAATGTAACTTATAAAACCTTATTTAAAGGTTAAATAATCTCCTTGTCTCACCTTATCACCCTCCTCCCCAAAACTAATAGTTTGCACCCAAGGGAAGTGCCCTCTATCTGAGACAAAATAGAGGGCACTTCCCATATTTGTCTAGAAAAAAAAATGTTTTATGAGTTTATCCAAATAATAAGGATTTTATTTATAAAATTTTTCCTTTTATTATTATTTCATTATACTCCCCAAATTAATGAAAAATAAAATAGACTAGGAAGGAGGCAAACTATGCAAGGTTTTAAGACATGGACTGTGTCTTTCTTGAAATGAGTCCTTTCTATGTTAAACATCCATTTTGAAAGTGTCATGAGTATATTTTATTCATGATTAATGTGTTTAATCTTTCCCATCACTTCAAACTCTTATGTATTTTTTCACATTTTGACCGGTTAAGTATGAGTGTGAGTTTTGACTGTGTTCTATGTGTATGACACTGTACCTATAGGTGGTTTTCAAAGGATTAGGTTTGAAAATGGTGTATGGAAATATTTAAACCTTATAATATATTATATAAATGATTTTTATATATCCATTAATTTTTGGGAATATACCAATCACTTAGAATCATTACCCTTTTGTTCAATGCCTGAGACAATCATCTACAGTTGGTTGTATGTTAGGATTTAGTGCAATAAGACACTTGTAGGTGCATGTTGGATCTTAAAATATCACCATTAAACTCTTATTTATGATATTTTAAATCATAAATTCAACATTCACCATTATCCCAAGTTTATATCTCTAATGCTTAGGACCTTACCATGGGTGGTGTGGATTTTGACCCTTGGTTATAGGTGAATAACCTTGGATTGACATACATGTAGGTGTCTATAGGACTTAAAACATAATATTTTATCCTCTAACTGATCCCTAGGTCATGAATGTTATCTTAGACCATATAAAACTATTCAATAATGAAACATGGTTTGTATTTTCAACCTAAGGTGAAGATGTCTATTTGGGATCATACCTGTAGGTAATCACTACCTTAGTTTTATGCATGAAAACACAACTTTGGGCCTCCTAAAAACTAATTTCAACTACTCACCTACCCTCCAAAATTTGAAAATTCATTATCTTATTTATAAACTAAAATACAACCCATCAAGATGCATAAAAGGTATTTGTAACCCTGTTATGAGATATTAACAAAACCTCAAGGTACTCTATTTTCATCTTTTGGGGAAAAGAGCCCTAGACACAATCATTTGACCCTGAAATGTGATCCACACTTTCAATTTACAATTTAACACTCCAAATAGTTATATTATATTCAAAAATAAATTCTAGGTCTTCAATAAAGTTTCTAACTTAACCAAATTTCTCTAAGTGACACCTCAACTTCTCTGTTCACACCTATAAGTGGCCATTCTAATGTATAGGTAGACAATGGATGATCTTATGAATATGATGCATATTTTATGGGATTAAATGAGGCTTGAAACTTTTCCAAAAGTTCAAAAATAATTTAATCTCTATCAAAACCCTACTCAATTCAAATGCTCCTCTTTAACATGCTTAGTGGATCATGAAGACACATGTAGGTAGGTATTCTAAGTTGCATATGGATGGTAATCATGAAATGGTCCATATGCTCCAAGAGTTTGCTTGAATGGTCAATTTATCTCATTTCATGGTATTTAAATTAAACCTTATGATGTTTTAGATCCTTAAGAACTCACACACCTCATTTTTAACTTAAATTCATCCATGAGAGCACCTGTAGGTGCAATTCCATGGTAAACTAAGTATGTAGATGACTATGTTGACTAGGATAGTCTCTATTCTACCAAGTGGAAGAATTTAAATTTATTATATTTGATATGGTAATGTGTTCAATATTTAAATAGCGTAATTATGGCTCCATGGACATGTTGAAGGCCTTAACCTAGCTCACTAAGTTGATTGTGCATTATAGTCATGGAACCAACTAACTGCATGGTGCATTTTGATTGAAACTCATAGAATATTGATTTATAAGTGATATTGAGAGGAGAAAGGAATCAAGATAGCATTTATAAAAATGATATGAATATATAAAAACCCTCTAGAACCATTATCAAAACATGAAGATCCTACAAATGATGGAAAACTACCTATTAGCTTCAAAGAGACCAATCTATAAACCTAAGATGATTTGATCATCAAAAATCATTGAAACATGAAAAAAATAATGAAGATAATTTGATAAGAGAGCCAACATACTTTTGAGTTAACATCACCAGTTGGTAATGGAGTAAAACCTATAGGGTACAAGAAATAGTGAGCAAAAAAATGTAGTCAGCTTGTAAAGAATGGTTCATAAAGCAAAATTAACCAATATTTAAAATATTTTTATGGAAATTTATCTCTCTAAGTTTAAATCCACCTCCTAAATGTGTTTTTATTGAAACCTCTTCAACTATCCATACCAAGAATAAACCTACTGACCACTTTTGTGTGTCTAAAAAGGCCAAAAAGGAGTAGAATGATTTTAGCTCAAAAATGGCACTTATATAGAATATAAATAATGTAAATGAACCTAAATAAGATGAAGATATGTTTCATGGACTTATCCCATGTGTCACCCTCCCTCATGAGTTGTACAAGTGCTAAACTCCCTCTTTTTTAGTTGATTACCTGATCTCCAGTTAGATAACCTATAAGGTTTAGATGGGACTAAAATTACTAATAGGTAATATAACTTATTGGATATTTGGAAGGAACTTAGGATACTTGGACGCCTTGAAAACTATGCCACTTGCATTTATGAACCCTAAAAGCCTTCTAAATGACTCAAAATGATAAATTAACTAATATGACGACCAAGGCTAAGATGACATTAAATGACATAAAATAACTTATAATACACCCCATGACAAAATATTAAACCCTATAAAACATATAAAAACTCATGTTTTTAACTATAGGGGTCCCAATTTGACTTGTAGGGTCAAATTTGGTTAATAATTATAAAGATATGCCCATCTTGAGAGTGAGGTAATTTGCCTATGAGATCTAATCCCCACATGGAAAAATAGCCAAGGAGATTTTATGATTTAAAGCTTGACTGGAGGTGAATGAATTTAATCATCATGAAGCTGGAAAGGAGTATACTTTTTAGAAAATTTAATGGCATCCTTTTCAAGAGTGGGCCAAAATTATCCCATACATAAGCATTTGTGAGATGTAACATGTCTACTATAGTGACCACTGTAAATGTCCCCATGTGATTATTTACTAAGAGGAGGAATCTCATATGACATAACACAGTGGCATAAGGTACCTTCAACATTGTGATAGTATAGGATGTTATATCAAAATACACACTTAAAATCTTGTTTACGAATGAAAGTCTTTTTGTGGGAATTCAGGTTGGGAGGATAAGTTTGGTGTTCCAAAAATTGAATGATGTCTTTATACCATGGGCTTTGTCAAATGGTGATGGCCTCAATGTGGTAGATTAGCAAATCATGTGGTTAAGTAGAAGATGGATATTTTCTTATTTAGATAAGAAAAGTGGGAACAATAAGAACGTGGTGTGAATGAAAAAGAGATGATGGAGAAGTAAAGGAATCAATAATAGAATTTTAATCTTGAGGGATAGGCTTAATGGTGAAAGAAATGAAATCTTTGGCAATAGTAGTTAAAATTTGATGATAATAAATGAGATTCTCACTTTTGCATTTCTAATCACCATTTACTTGGTGGAAAATAAGTTTAAAATCACCTAAAGTATGCATGTATTAGATATCTAAATCAAGGGTACCTCTCATGCCTAAGATTAAAGCTTCATAATCTACCATGTTTTTAGTGATGTCAAATGTTAAGTGAAAAGCTAAAGGGATGATTTTTATAAGAGGGATCATAAGAATACAACCTACCCTATATTCTTGAAGGCACTTAGCACCATCAAAGTGAAGGGTCCAAGTCCCTCATGTAAATTAAAATTAATTTTAGGAAGTTATTTGATAACTACTTTTGGTTTATTAGTATCAAGAAGGATAATTGATTCATTGAGATTAATTACTTCAAGATCAATAGTGAAGTTATGTAAGTAATATTTAAGGGATATGTCTTGGTTTAGACCTTTAATATAGAAAATATTTTCATTAGGAAGATTATCTTGAATGTGTTCAGTAGCAGGCACAAGAGCTATGACAATTTGATCAGTGATGATTTATCCTTTGATAGCTTTTTGAGTAATAATTCAGAGATCAAATTATATGAGAAGGACCATCCCATTTCCAATTCTATCTCTAGGAATAAAGTCTTTGGATAATAAGTGACAAAGGGGATTAAAATGGATAATAACATAAGTGGTCTGATAAAACATACAATGTTGAAGTTTTTCAACTATAAAATATATGTCAAGGCAATCACGTTCAACTTTTTTAAAACATTTTTCATAATCAATGAGGCTTTGGCTAATATAATAGATGGTATATTCTCTTCCAGTATCATCTTGTTGGGAAAGCATTTCCCCAATAGATATGGGTGTGGAAGAGGTATATATGATCAAAGGTTGATCATTTGAAGGGGGACAAGAGTATGTGGATGAAGTAATGATTCTTTCATATTATCAAATACTTTTTGATAGGGATATTTCCATTATAATGTATTACCTTTCTTAAGAAGAGAATTGATGGAATATATATGGTAAGCCATTTCAGGGATGAATCATCTAATTGGCTCACGTTTACTGAGATAAGTGTGAATATATAGAATGGATCAAGGGATGGGCATGTTGAAGATAGCGTTAATCTTGGTAGGGTCAACATCGATGCCATAGAGAGAAACTAAGAATCCTAATAGTTTTCTAGATGTGACATTGAAGACATATTTATAAGGATTTAGTCCAGATTTGTATTTAAGAAGGTGGTCAAAGAAGATGGCATGATCAAAAAGATGAGTCTTGTGACATTGAGACTTTGTAATGAGGTCATCCACATAAGATTATAATTTTTTTTGAATAAGATCATGAAAGATATGTGTCATTTCTCATTTATAATAGGTCCAACATTTTTAAGTGTGAATGGAATTTTAACATAGAAATAGGTGCCCCATTCTATGGTGAAATTTTTCTTATGTTGGTCTTTAGGGGCAATATGAATTTGGTTATAGACTAAGAAACCATCCATAAGAGATAACATTTCATAACTAGCTATGAAATTGACAATGACATCTATTAAGGTAAAGGGAAATTATCCTTGGGACAAGCAAGATTAAGATTATAGAAATCAATGTAGATGTGAATGACCATGGTGACTTTTTTCTAAATAGGGACTATGTTAGAAACCCATTTAGAATAATCCACTAGTTTGATAAACTTAGCATTAAAAAGTTTGATAATTTCTTTATGACATAAGGTGGAAACCTTGGGTGGAAATTTATATTGATTTTTGTGTATAGGTTTGGAATTAGGATAAATGATGATATTGTGCACCACAATGCTAGGGTCAATACTAGGCATGTATTCATAGGACTAGGTAAAGATCTCCTAATATTTATTAAAAAATAAGCTAAAGTTATCATGTTGTATAGGTGTGAGTTTGTGAAAAACTATAATAGGTTTAGGGAATGATGGAGTACCATATTCAATTTGAGTAGTTTATTCAATAAGCATAACATTACCATCTTAGAAATGATATGGTACATTTGGTAAATAAGAAATTGGATTAGCTATAGGGTATGATAGTGATAAATTTATTTAAACAAGGGGATTTATTTTTTCAAATATTGAGTTTATGATGTTACCAAGGAAGTTGAGGTTCTCAGACATGAAGTAATTCAAGAATAACTTCATCCCTATGCAAAGTGGGAAGAGGACCATAATACTCAACATCTACTTTGAGATATAGAATTTTATTACCATGGATACCACATTTAGAATGTATTTGATAGACATCTATGGATTTAGCATCTAATATAATCTTGGGAGTCAAAGGAGTAGATTAAATAGATACGATTAGTGCATCATTAGGTTACTTGATGGGGAAAAAATTAGATGTAGTGATGTGATCTATAGGTGGTAGGTAAGATGAAAGAATCTATGGAGGTTTGGAAGGTATGATTTGTTAAATTACCCAAGGAGTATCAAGAAGTGAAGTATTAGAAGGAGGTATATGATCTTTGGGAGCTAATTCAAAATCCATGGAAATGATTTGAACATCTCGATTGAAATAATGTATTTGAGCTAAAGTTTTTTATAATGTTGAACATCTAAGTCTTGAGATTGAGCTTGGGCCATGATGTAGTCATCATCATATGTTGGATAAATGGTACATTCTTGAGATTCAATGGGAGTTTTGGAAGGTAAAATGTTTAGGTCACTAAACTTGCATGGAGACATGATTAGAGGATCTTAGAATAATTTGGCCACTCCATAATCATTGCATGTGAAGGAATCTTCTGGTAAGAAGGTTCTTGATCATTTCATGGAGGGGGAAAATTGGTGATCTCATCAATGACAATAATAGTGTACTTATGAGGTAATAAAGAGGGAGGAATCCACTTCAAGATGTAAGAAGGTAGATTATTAGAATTGTAAATATGTTGCAAGTCATTAGGTTCATCATCATTTGAATCAGTGAAAGTGACTTGTAAGTCTGGATTGATGTTGATGAATTTAGGTAATGGAGAACTATTGATGGTAGGGATGGTAGGAATGTGATATTGAGATTTAATATTGGGAATTTGAATACTCAATATTTTCTATTATGTAGGAATTTGATGTACTAGCTACTAGAAGAAGCGATGACCCTCATTCTATAAGTCCAAGGGTGATCGAGGAGTATGTTATAAGATAGGGGTAAATCAAGGACCATAATTTAGTTTGAATTATCTTAGGTATGATTATTAGGTGGATATAAATACAACCAATTTTATTTTGATTAGTTTTATCAAATCCATGATAGGTAAGGTGGGTTTGATCTTTATTATAACCAAGTTATTGGATAAGCCACAAAGTTGTCACATTAATATTAGATACTTAGTTGAGTAAAAATTTATGAATAAGGGTAGTATTAATGGATATTTTAATGAATAGTGGTGGATCATCAACACAAAAAGTATCGCATCATTAATCATGTCCTCTTCAAGAAATTAAATAGACATTTTGGAAGGACACATGGATTCAATGGTATGCACATTAGTAGGTTGATGTTCAATATAGGGTGGTTCTTCATCTATAGAAGATGGTTCTTCAATTTCTTGTAATTTTTTATTGAGTAATTTGTGATGATAAGGGGAAGTACGAACTAACTCCATAAGTGGAATATTTCAAGGTATGGATTTGAGTTCTTTGAGAAAGTTCCAATGGGATTTAGAAGAAGAACCAGTGCAAGGTTTAAAAGGTAAGGTATATTTTGAAGGAATGGAAGTTGTTGGGGGTTTAGAATAAGGAGGTGGTTCCTTAAGGGATTTTTAAGTTAAATTATTTGTTGTATCTTTAATAATTTGTTCTTCCAAATATGGTTTCTTATGTTTTGTGACAGGATCTATGTGACCTAGATTGTGATGATAGTTAACCTTAGTAGCATTAATGTATTGAGAATTGTTATAATATTGGTCATAGTTAGAATCAATAATACAAACATATTTGGTATTTTGTTGATGATTGGGTGTGGAAAAATATTTTTAGTTATTATTATAATAATTTTTGGGAGCTTGTCATTTTTACGAAGTAGTGTTGTACTCTTGATGATGAAGTTGGATCATGGCTTCATGATTGAAAGAATCACCAAGCATGTAAGAGACAAAAAATTTAGTAATCCCATGAAAATTTTCATGGAAATGACCAATGTTGGTGTGGAACCAAAAAAATTGATTAAGATCATACCATTTAAGAAGATTATTAGGATAAGTAAAGGGTTTAGAGGGTGATAAGAATTGTTTCATATGTTGTACAGTTAGCAGTATGTGAGAAAATGGGGGAGTGTTGGCTTTGGAAACTTATTATTTAGTTTGAGGAGTATTTCTAGTGATGACATTCGTAGAATTTTAAAAATATCCTTAAAATAATTTTTTATTAGGTTCGAATTGCTTTATCAGGAAGTCTTGATATTTTGCATGGTCAAGAGCTTCATTAAGTGTTTGAGGAGCAAAAGTTCAAACCCTATATTGAAAATGAGTTAAATTAGTTATAACAAGTTTAAATAAATTATCATCAGTCATGTTATAGTTAGCCTTATGGGACATATATTTCCAAAATTTGATAAGATCATGAGTTGATTTGATGGGAGATTTCTTAGCATTGATGAAATGGCTAAGGCAATTTTTTGGGAATGTCATTATGTTGAAACTCTTTAACTAGAGGATTGACTAAATCCTTAAGTTACCAAATGGAATGTTAGGGAAGTTGGTTATACCATTCCAATACATCACTAGTAAAGGTTTTAACTATAATTTTAGTTGTCAAAAAAGTATTAGTTTGGATCCACTCTTTATAAATATTTCCAAATGCTTTAAGAAAGGATGCAGGGTATTTAGTCTTATCATAATTGACAGTCAGAGATATATGACCAATATCAATGGATATGCTAAAAGGATCTAATTGTTCATTTTATATGTT
The DNA here is from genome assembly GCA_037957365.1 of Torreya grandis. Taxonomy (NCBI): domain Eukaryota; kingdom Viridiplantae; phylum Streptophyta; class Pinopsida; order Cupressales; family Taxaceae; genus Torreya; species Torreya grandis. The sequence goes on from JARHVA010003897.1 coordinate 659,477, forward strand.
TTCAAGCATTTTTTTATTCATGATAGGTTGAGGAATAACATTTCCTAAGGCATCTCTAAGAGGTGGAATAATAAAATTTGGATTAGCTAGAGGATTGAGAATCAGATGTCAATTAGCCATATGGATCAGATGAAATTGTAATTGCATCATTTGAGAGGTGTTAAAAGTTTACATTATGTTCATTTTTAATATGACTTGTGTGAGAATTTGAGTCATATCAATTGGTGGGTTGGTGTTTGTAGGAGAACTCCTTGAATTGGTATTAAGGGGGATTATTATTGGAAAGTGGATTACTAGTGGGATTATTGGATAGAATTGTATCGATTGCTCCCTCATTTTGTTGAAAATATTGAATATGAGAATTGTCTTGATAGGTATAAAAAGTATTGGATCCACCTACTTTTCTTGAGGTGTGATTTAAACCATGTTACAATCCATGGATGAAGGAGGGGAAGAGGTGCTCCAAGAGTGAGGGTTCTCTTAGGAGGTTAAAAAATGGAGAAATGAATACCCTATATAGTGTCTAAATGGATTTTATTTGTCCAAGAAGATTCTATAGGGGACTTCATGATGTTTTGATAAAATGAACAAAATGCTAAGGAAAGAGAATGAAATAACTAAGTCATCTAGATAGGAGAGCAGGGTTATAAATTAGATATAGGGTTAACCTTGTTGACTATGTATTACTGAAAAAGGGAGCTGATAAGGGTATAGAGTCAATCGGGTCAACTTAGTAATGTTGTATCAAAGGTAGAATAGTACAAAGTCAACTAGGTTGACTTAGTACTACTTGAAAGGGGCCAAGAAAAGTACATAGTTGACTAGGTTGACTTAATATTGTTGGTGTAGTCATATAAAATGTGAAAATTGGTAACTTGAGTGTGGCTAATGACACCCAAACCATAGGTCCCTCTTGCTTAATTTCATGACCCTCATAGGCATATTTTCACTAATTCTCAATCATTCATAGCCTTCTAGACCTGATCCTAGCTCAGCTAGAATACTCTTTCCATGACAAATCCATCCCCTAGGTCTCATCAGCTAAGGACAATAGTTCTCAACTTGGACTACAACACTAGTGCCACTACTGTCCACTTTTAGTGCTCTTATCCAAGTTAATTTTTGGCCCCAATAATCAATTTCTTCCATTTACCCATCCTTCTCCTTACCAGCCTAATGTGAGCACATTCAACCCATGACCAATAGATCCCTATAAAATCCCATTCAAATATTATTTGGAAAAGGGTTGGTAATTATCACTAACCAAGCAAGAATACAAACAAGACTACTCAGGCAATCTTTCCTATTCTTTGCATATAGCCAAACAATATTATTACAAGCTTATTTGAATCCTTACACCAATCCCTATCCACCTCAAGCACACCAAATTTTATCATTTTCATATGCATAAACACTATTTCACAAAACACATCAAGTGGGAGAACTACATATGGCTTGATCCCTCTTCAAAGTATTGCTATGTAGGTAGTGGGCCCACATAAGGGGTGTGGATACATGTTTAGTGAATATTACACACACTAATCCCCACACCTCTTTCTCAAATTTAGTCAAAGTATAAAGGAGTCTAGGTTTTGAATATAAAATCTACTCCATAGGGAGTTTTGTAGACATCTGATAGTCGAAACTTCACAAGCAGGGTCACATAGACATAGTGAACAAAACACAAAAATCTTAGGTCTCATAGACAAAAACATCAAAGGTGGACTATAACATCAGTGCCATTAGTGTCCTATTTTGGTTCTCCTATCCAATCATAAAATGAAGGATAGATCCTAAATTGTGATAGTGTCCTAGTCCTACATAGTGAATTCTAAACTTTGATCAGTCATCTTAGTTAGTTTCCAGCTAAGTCTTATTTTAACCCTTGTTACTATTTTTAGAAAGGTTAAAATCATAATCAAATTTATAAAAATTATTATCTTAATTATTTCATATTTATTTACTAATTTTACTACTCAAACCCTTTACTAAATTAGGATTAATACTCCAATACTCCCAAAATTATTAAATCATTTGGTGAACTCGACTTCATTTCTGCATAAAAACCCTAGAAATATTAGGGTAAATTTCCTACTAATTTTTCCTATATTTTTTTAATTTTTAACCTGCATAATAAAATCATAAATTATCATTAAATTTTAAAATTTTGTAGTAATTTTAAAATATTTTTTTTCAAACCCTAGTTGCCCATACTAGGTCTCGATATTTTTTCTAGTAAATTTCCAATAAATTATTAATTTTTTACTTGCATATTTCACTTATAAATTCACTTCAAATATCATATTAATTTTCATAATCATCTATCAAACCCTAGTTTCATATACTAGGTCCCATAGTTTATTTGACGTATCACCTTACATCTATAATCAAATTGCAAAAAAGGATCTCACTTATTTACAAATATTTCTTGCATTTTTAGAAAATAATAAGGAGACCATACATGGTCTTATCATGTACATGAATGATGAAGTCTACCATATGTTAATACAAAGCTTCATTTTTTCCCTTTCATGCTTAATTTTCATAATAAGAGATGATATTACAATATTTATTGCTAAAATTACACAAGATTCTAATATTTATTTTACATACTTTCTCTCTCTTATGCAAGATAATTTAAAACTCTATTTTTATAAACATATTATACATATCATAGCATATGTAAAATATTTTTATGCATTAGTGCACCATTCCATGTTCTCTACCCTTTGCTTTCTATCTCTTATATGGAAAAAATTTCAAGATCATATTGTTAAACATATTAGACATATCGTAGCACATATAAAATCCTTTTATGTATTAGTGCACCATTCCATGTTCTCTACTCTTTGATTTCTATCTCTCATTTGGAATGATCTTCATAAATATATTTCTATACAACTTATAACTCTAATTTCATGCATTTCATTTCACATTCATGAGTTCTACCTAGATGCATATAACTCATTGTCTAATTTTGAGTATTTCCCTATCACTACTAAGTGAACACTAATGGGTATATCTATCCCTCTTCCCTTTAAAATTTATACATATAGATCTTATCCCACACCTACTACCAACTCTCTACTTATAGTAGACCATGTGGTACATCTTATCACCCAAGTTTATGAAGATAGGTAGGTTGATTACACCCATGGATATAGATTTATAACATAGGTTAGCACCCCTTCCAATAAAATTTAATTTCTTGAGCTCCTTTAGTGATCAAATGTTTACAAAGATGTATTAAATGCAACACTTCACAATACTAGACTTCCTATTTCCATTGAACTAGCTTATGTTGCCTCTATCCTCAACATAATGCAATGGACTGAAGAGCATATTTCATTTGAGAAAGAGGATTTACCCCTGTGACACATCATCAAACAACATTTGACTTTGTATATTCAATTAATAATCAATGATGTGGAGGTAAAAAGAGTGTAAGTTGATAATGGTTTAGGACTCAACATTTCTTTTCTTAAACATCTTAATATACAACCTTAAGATTTAGACCATTCTAACATGAACATTAGAGGTTTTGACAACATCCCATGAAAATTCATGGGTAAAATAACACTCAATCTTACTTTGGGACCTAAGACATTGCCAAATACTTTTCAAGTCATGCCAAATGACCTCAATTATAATTTATTACTTGGTTATCCTTGGATTCATGATATCGATGTAGTCCCTTCTACACTTCATGCTTGCCTAAAATTTAGTCACAAAGGCTACATCTACACATGCCCAATAGAAAATGAACATTTTAAATACTACCAAGTTGCTGAATCTTCATAGAATTATATCCCACACTTTAATCTTGGTAATATAACTGCACAACCCACTTCTCACAATGTATCCTCAGACCATGCAACATGTCAGACAATTCCAAATTTGATAATTACATCGATAAAAGTTCACTAGTTTACTTCCCCTTTTATACTAAAATGTCTTACTAAGATGGGATATCATGGTAAAGGTCTTGGAAAACATGAACAAAGAATCATCAATCCTGTCAAGGCATCAACACAACATGGAAGGCAAGGAATAGGATATTAGCTTACCCTTCTTCATGATAAATCCTTTTCCATAGCTTTAAAGCATATAATTTTTTTCTATCCATTACATTGATAGACCACACCATTAATCATACTTCAACATTATCATTGATCTATCTTGATCTCATTAATGATACAATTTCACTAGATATGTACACATTAGATGAATTCTCTAACAATGAATCCCTCTTATAATTTCTTAAAGCATATGAGGACCTCTTATCTTGCTATCATAAGAATAGATTTCATCACCACAAAAACACATGTGCATACTTTAGAGAACATCTAGAATCTCCCCAAGATATACCAATTGATTCTGATGATACTATTTTACAACCCCATACACACTTGATCATTCCACATTGCTTAATGAGGAAATAATTAATTTCAATTTTAGAGTCGATCAAGATCCATACATTGTCTTATTAGTTGATGCCCTATGAAAAGAACAAGATACAAATATTCATCAAACTTTAACAAATTTTCTAGAACTCTTTGTTTAGTCTTACTCAGATATGACAATAATTGATACATCTATAATAGTTCATCAGATTCCTTTATACCTAGATGCTAAACCAGTTAAACAAAAAAATTTAAAAACACATCCTAAGATGGATCTCTTAGTCAAAGATGAGATCCAATGCCTCTTAGATGCTAGTTTCATTTGGCCAGTAGCACACCCTAAATGGGTTGCTAATATAGTCCCCATGGTTAAACCTAATGGACAAATTTAGTGTTTGTTTTATTCCTAAGATTTCAATAAATCATGCCCAAAAGATGATTTTCCTTTACCTAACATTGACATGATCATTGATTCCATAGCCAGATATGAAATGTTATCATTTATGTATGGCTTTGTAAGATATAACCAAACCAAAATTATAGAAGAAGATCAAGATAAAACATGTTTTAAAACACCTTGGGATACATTTTATTACATTGTCATGCCTTTCAGATTAAAAAATGCTAGAGCCACATACCAATATACCATGACACATGTTTCATGATTTGATTCACCATACTATCAAGGATTATGTCAATGATATATTAGCTAAAACTAAATAATGGCAACATCATGATATTGATTTATGAAAGATCTTTCAAAGACTCAGGAAATAAATGTTTGATTGAACCCAAAGAAGTGTGTGTTTGGAGTTACATCAAGCAAACTCTTAGGTTTCATTATTTCTTAGCATGGAATATATGTTAAACCTAATAAAGTCAAAGAAATCATCGACATGCCACCTCCTATGAACTTAAACCAACTTCAATCCCTATATGGCAAGATCCAAGCAATCTACCATTTTGTAGCTTAGCTTGCTAATAAAACTCAATCATTCACTCAATTACTAAATAAAGATACAAATTTTGTCTGAGACCACGCCTATTAATAAATATTTGATATAATCAAGAAATATCTTCTTAATCCACCTATATTAGTACCACTTATTCCTAATAGTCCTTTACTACTATATATCTCAGCAATAGACCATGCATTAGGAGCACTCTTAACACAACACAATGATCAACACACTAAACAAGCAATTTATTACATCAGTCACACATTAGTTGATTACAAAAAAATTACTCTACAATAGAAAAATTATGTCTAGCATTAGTTTTTTATACATAAAAACTTTGACACTACATGGTAAATAATGAGACTCAAGTTATCACAAAATTAGATCTCTTGAAGTTTCTCATGGAAAAACCATATCTCTTTGGTCACATCAAAAAATGGGTCATGTTATTAATAGAATTTGACTTAAAAATAGTTCTCCAAAAATCAATAAAGGGATAAATCATTGCATACCATTTGGTAGCCACACCACTCCTGGACACTAATCCTATTAGTGACACATTTAGAAATGATTTCACTACCTATTCTACTCATTATAACAATTAGACCATGTTTTTTGATGGTTCTCGATGTGCATCCAGTGCAATTGTCTTTGTCAACCCTTCTGGTCACATAGTTCCTATTGCATATTGATTAAGTTTCTCCTACACCAACAACACTGTAGAATATGAAGTACTTATCTTAGGTCTATTTATCACCCAATCCCTCTAAATTATATCTATTCAAGTCTTTGGTGATTACCAAATTATGGTCAACAAAGTCAATGATGTCTATCAGACAAAAGAAGAACATCTTATCCCATACCAAAACATGGTATAATTTCTATCATCACAGTTTGACTACTTTTCTATAAGAAGTATACCAAGAAAAAATAACTGACATGTAGAAGCAATGGAAAGTGCCATACATTTGATTCCAATTTATATTCAATGTGATCAAGCTATTTTTATAATTAAACAATTAAAATCACCATCAATATCCAACATAGATTGATTACACTATCCATTTTAGCCACTATGTGTAGTTCTACAACTCTAGAATAATTCTCTGATATCTATAACTTTATAAACAAATCTATTACACCAGACACTTTTTCATAAAATGACAAAAACAAGTTACACAAATAAACACTCCATTATGTAATCATTGGTGGAGACCTTTTTAAATGATCCTTTGATGGATAATTGCTTTGATGTTTAACTTTAAAATAAGCTAAAATTGCTCTTACATAGATACATGATAGTGAGTGTGGTGGTCACTTCAATGGAAAGGCCATGTGACACAAATTGCTTTGACAGGGGTACTACTGGCCCACCATGGAAGATGAATGTTTATAATATGCAAAACTATGTGATAAATGTCAATGATATACTAACTTACAGCATGCACCATCACATTAATTATAACCTATTGTCTCTTCATGGCCATTCATGTCATGGGGATTTGATCTTATTGGAAAAAATAACATTAAATATACCAATGGACATAAGTTCATAATCATAGCCACATAATACTTTACCAAATGGGTAGAAGTTGTTCTACTTCAATCTATTATAGGTGAAGACATTTTTAGCTTTCTCATGACTCACATTTTTTAATGCTTTGGCTCTGTTGTAGCCATCATTTTTGATAATGGAACATCATTCAGGAACAAAACTATCAATAAATTTTGCAAAAAATATAAGATTAAACACACATTATCTACTCCATATTACCCACAAGGAAATGGTCAAGTAGAGGATACCAATAAAACTATCAACAATATTTTGAGCAAAATAGTGACCACATTTAGAGATGATTGGCACAATCAACTAGTCTTTGCATTATGGGCCTATCACACAAGTATCTACATACCCACAGGAGCCAATCCTTATTCACTTGTTTATGGCACAAAAGTAGTTTTACCATTGGAATTATAAATCCCATCTCTTCATGTCTCTCTTAAAGGCATTCTCACTAATGACTAGTATCATGAAAAGTGTCTACACTAGCTCGAGCAGTTAGACCATACACACATTCAAGCAGTAGACAAAAATGTTTATAATGATCCTATAACAAACATGTTCACACCAAATAATTTGAAGTTAATGATCTCGTTCTCAAATAAAATCTTCATAATGTTTATGCCAAAGAAGAAATCAAAGGAAAATTCAAACCAAATTGGCTAGGTCCATACATTATTACTAAAAATCTTATCCATAAAGTATATCATCTAGTCTCACTTAAAGGAAAGAAACTCAAAAATATAATGAATATTATACATCTACATAGATTCTATGTCTAGCAGTTCATTTCACACATTGTATTGTACATAATTTCTCAAAATTACTTGTACATAGTTCCTTCTCAATATCTTGTACATAGTCTTCTTGTGATTGATTGTACATAGATAAAATCTCAAACATTAAAAAATAATTCAAAATATCAAAAATCCAAAAACATTCAAATATGTCAAAATACAAAAACATGCAAATAATCCAAAAACACTAAAAACATTTTGATTGTATGCATAATCCATGATTCACATTAATATTATCATGATAGACTTACATTTAATGGTCTATGCTATTTTTATCAATTTAATTACATTACCATGCTTCACTTGATCTTCTTTGAGTGTGTGAAGTGACATCCAGATCCTTGATTGCTTCACTCTACCCATTTAGGGGGCATCTTACTTCATACATTCAAGATACATATCGATATATCTACCCACTAGGGGCATCTTCTACATAACTACACCATCTAAGTTATGTCATTCCTATACCACATACTCTATATTGTCATGTTGATGCACATTAATTACTATATTACATAGATTAATCTATTAACACTCACCAGTATATATCACTTATGTATTTTATTAGCATATACCTAGTCTTGTACTACATGTCTTACATACTTTTAAATTCTTGCTTTGATTAGTTAGATGTAATTATATTTATAGTTTTTACAATCTATATTTTTTTGCTTTTTGTAGTGATATAAAATGCAAAAATTGGTAACTGGAGTGTGGCTAATGACACCCAACCCATAGGTCCCTCTTGCTTACTCTCATGACCCTCATAGGCATTTTTTCACTGATTCCCAATCATTCATAGCCTTCCAAACTTGATCCCAATTGAGCTAGACCCCTTTTTATATGACTAATCCATCCCCTTAGGTCTTTTCAACTCAATAAAATAGCTCCACACTTGGACTAAAACACTGATGCCATTCCTATCCACTTTTGGTGCTCTTGTCCAAGTGCATTTTTGGCCCCATTGGTTAGTTTATTCCAGTTCCCCATCCTTTTCCTTGTCAACCTAATATGAACACATTCAAACCATGACCAGTAAATACATATAAAATCCCATTCAAAGATCATTTGGAAAGGGTTGGTAAATATCACTAAGCAAACAAAAATACAAGCAATACTACTCAAGCAGTCTTCCCTATTCTCTACATTTAGTTTAGCATTTTGCAAGCTTATTCAAATCCTTACACCAATCCCTATCCACCTAAAGTACATTTAGTTTAATTTTTTTCATATTCATAGACTTAATTTCATAAAGAACATCAAGTGGGAGAACTACATATGGCTTGATCCCTCTTCAAAGTATTGGTATGTAGGTAGCATTCCCATACAAGGGGTGTGGATACACGTTCAATGAATCTTACACACACTAACCCATCCCCACGCCCACGCCCACGCCCCCAGCCCCCCCGCCCCCGCCCCGTCCCTCTTTCTCAAAATTGGTCAAATCACAATGGAGTATAGGGTTTAAGAGAGAATATACTCTACAGAGAGCTCTATAAACTTCCAACTTTTGACACTTCATGGACATGGTCACACATACCTGGTAAATAAAACCTAGAAAGCTCAGATCCTCAGGATAATAGTGATAGAGGTAAAATAAAAATATGGTGCCACTCCCATCTAATTTTGGTGCTCCTATCCAATCATAAAATGAAGGTTAGATCTCAGTTTGCAATAGTGTCCCAATCTTACATAGTGAATCTTAGACCCTATCTCAGCCGTATCAGCTAGTTTCTAGTTAAATCTTATTTTCTCCATCTTATTACTATTTTTATAAAGGTTAAAATTGTAATATAATTTACAAAAATAAATAGCTTAATTATTTCATATTTATTTAATGATTTTACTACTTAGACACTTTAACTAAATTAGGAATAATACACTAATATTCCCAAAATTGTTAAATCATTGGGTGAAGCCAACTTACTTCAATTGCACACAAAAACCCTACGGTAAATTTATTAATGATTTTCCTATAATTTTTTGATTTTTTACTTGCATAATAAAATAAAAAATTAACATTAAATTTTAAATTTTTTTTAGTAATTTTAAAATAATTTTCTTTTAAACCCTAGTTGCCCATACTAGGTCCTAGTATTTTCCTAGTAATTTTCCAATAATTTTCTAATTTTTTACTAACATATGAAAATTAGAAATTCACTTCAAATTTCAAAATTTAATAGTAATTTTCAAAATCATTTTTTGTTTAAAAACCCTAGTTGCATCTTCTAGGTCTCTTTAAATCATAAATTTTCCAATAAATTTCTAATTTTTTACATGCATATCTAACTCAGAAATTCACTTTAAATTTCAAAATTTCATAGTATATCTCAAAATAATTACATTTTAAACCCTAATTGAATACACTAGGTCCTATTAATTTTTAAGATATCACCTTACATTCTAAAATCAGATTTCAAAAATGGATCTCAATTATTTATAAATTTTTCTTACATTTCTTGTAAAAAATAAAGAGACCATCATTGGTCCTATCATGTACATGAATGATGAAGTTTACCATATGTTAATACAAAGCTTTATTCTTTTCATTTCATGCTTATTTTTTATAATATGGGATGATGTTAAGAAAGTTATTATTAAACATGCTAAGATATCTTTTGCATCACCTCCCTTGGAGCCTCTATCCTGTGCCAAGTCATGTTGCATGGTCCATTTTTCTCTTCCCTAGGTCACTACCCATCACCAGAGAGTCTAGTTGACACCCTTTATCCCTCCACCACCCTAACATATTGATTATCTCCATTCTCCTCCCATAGCTACTACTAGTCCTATACGAATAGTAGATAATGTCGTTAGAGCTATTAATCAATGTGACACCATACCTCCTTCACCTAGTAAGGAGCCCCACCACCCTCCCATTCCTTCCTATCCTAGGCCCAACCCACCAACATAAGCAGATTTGCATAAGGCATATGATATTATCAATCAATTGAGAAACACACCAGATAAGATTTGCATGTTAGAATTACTTTAAAAATCCAACGTGTTTAAAGACAGTCTCTATTAGGCACTCACTCAGAATTTTATGCCCATTAATTCAGAGCCTTCTTATTTTGAATCAGTGGTTAAAAAGCTAAAAACTATAAAAGATACTATTACTTTTGATCATGATTACATGCCATCTCAGATAGTTATTGATCAAAATTTACCACTATTCATACAAGCTCAAGTCAAAACCAATGCAGTTAAGAGAGTTCTAGTTGATAGTGGTTATGGAATTAATATATGTAATATTACATTCTTATATACCATGGGCATAAACATGGCATCCATGTAAAAATCATATAAGAACATTAGAGGATTTGATTATATACCATGATGGACATTGGGCACCATTAATTTGGATATCATGGTAGGACCAAAAACCCTCTCTATACAGTTTTAAGTCATGATAGGTCCTCTTCATTATAACCTTTTAATTAAAAAACCTTGGATACACACTATGGGGGTAGTTCCTTCTACTCTTCATTGATGTGTTATGTTTCTCCATGAAGGATACCTATACACATGTCCAACAGATAGCTATCCATTCAGATATTATCAAACTACATAGTCATATTCAATTATTTAACTAGATAGGATACCTCATATCACAATTTAGTCACCACCTCATTGCATTTCTCTTGATCAAATACATACATATGAGGTTGGAGAGACTAGAACTTCTCACACTCCTCTACTAATATTTGTGTCCTTAGCTCTAGATATTTAGCCAATCACAACAACTCAAGTATTAAAAACACTCCATCAATCATGATTTATACACCTATTATAATCATACATTTAGCAACAATAGTTCCAACAATACCAATTGATTCTACAGATATATTTATTCCATCATTTATATACACTCTCATAGCACCATTATTTTATATTACTATAATTGATGAGACTCCCATATCATAGTTACCCCTTGTGGTAAATTTTGAGTTACCATATGTACATAATGTTGATATAGATTCACAAGCTTCCTCAAATGATGATGTGACACCCACACTCAAAAATAAATATTTGTGTGGGTTGAGATTTATGTTAATAGGCCCAAGAGAGTACCAAGATGACTCTAAAATCTCATTACACATCCTACATCACTCTTAGCTCTTGCAATACACTCATAAGATATAATCCACATTTGTGGTCACAAATAGATCACTCAGCACATACAATTCACATAGTTACCTCTATGGATATACAACTAGCCATTCAAATTTAGGTAGGTGGCACACAATGTCAACCAAAAATTATGTTACAAATTTTAATTGATCTTGGATTAATCACATTACCTATAGTATGACACAGATCTATTAGCAAATTAACATAGTAGGATGGTCATCCATTTTGTCTTTTTCATAAGATCACATGCCATGATACAAACTCATGTATAGCTTTACAATAGAGATTGGATAAACTACAAGTTTAGGGTATTATTTAGATTACAACACCACTAACACTAACTTCTCCACTTCCATTGAAGCAATCTACTACCAGAGCTAAACATCCCAAAGAAGAATCAACATCTCCACCACCAAAGCAACCTTTAGTTCACCTTCGATAGGATAACACCATGTACATAGATTTTATAACATATGATGATGATATCAAGGTATTTGATGATGGTTTTGATCATTTCTTCCATGTCCATCCTCAGGGAACTCCATCCTTGGACCCTTTACCCCCTCCAACCTAGTCTTTTATGTCATCATGTACATATTTGTTTGTTCATATGTTTGTATATAAATTTTTTTTCCAATCTTTGTATACAACTTATTTTCAAACTATTGTACATATTCTTCATGTTATTGATTGTACATAGCTCATAACATTTTAAAAATATAAAAAAATTCAAATAAATCAATATAAAAACATTCAAATAACTCAAAATACAAAAAAACTCAATATTTCAAAATACATTAACATTCAAATAATTCAAAACATCAAAAATATTTTAATTATATGCATCATCCATGCTTTACATTTCTACTATCATGACTAGACTTACATTCGTTATTCTATGCTATTATTTATCAATTTATCTACATTACCATGCTTCACTTGATCTTCTTTAAGTGTGTGCAATGACATCCAAATCCTTGATTACTTCGCTTCTACATCAAGACATACATCGATATACATACCCATTGGGGGCATCTTCTACATGACTAGACCATCCAAGTTATGTCATTCCTAAACCACACACTCTAGTTATCATGTTGATGTATATTACTTACTAGATTACATAGATTACTCTATCGACATTTTACTATTATATAACACTTGTGTATTTCTTAGCATATACCTAGTCTTGTATTACCATGTCTTTCATACTTTCATATTCTTGCTTTGATTAAGTTAGATGTGATTATATTTATAATCTTTACATGCTTTCCTTTCTTACTTAGAGTAGCTAGATTGTTTGCATTTCTCAATTCCTATTTATCTCTTGTATGTGCCTTAGGACATTTTGACAATGCCCTTTGCTTATATTCATGTGTCTTCCTTGGGACAGTTGCTAATGTCCTTTGCCTATAATCTTCTATGTTATTGTGGCTTTCATGCCAACCTTTCTTATTTCAATTATATGTGTATGTGGCATTTGAACATGCCTTGTATGCTTGCCTTTCAGTTTGAGTGACATGTGCCTAGTCCATTATTTGTTTGGCCCCTTGGCCACCCTTGTATGCTTTCTGATTCTTACTTCTTGATTTGTATTCTTAATTGCTTATTTTATTCTCATTTTTTAAAATTTCATTATCCACATCATACATTATCTTACTTTCTTGGATGCCATAATGGACATCATGCTCCATCCCTCCATAATAACTAACAATCAACAACTAATCAAACTTTCAATTTTAGTTCAATACTTTACATATGTTATTACATTATTATATCTATCTAGGCATACCCCTATTGATCTAACAATCTCTCATAACAAACCATGTCATATCTCAAGATATCTTGTCGATTATCATTTCTATATCATATATCTTTGCATCATAACACACTTGTAGGGATCTTTATTTCAAGGGTAGTCATTATAGGGTCTTCATTCCTACCCTCAAAAGAGGGGGAAAAAATAGGGGTTTTGTCACAAAGATAAAAGCTCCTAACAGTAAAAAAATTAGCATTAAAAACACCTAAAATAATAACCAAATATCTAACCAGTCAAAATAGACTAGGCAGATAGTGAAAATGTTAGAACAATTACCAGATTTGGCCTAGGATAATAGTGCCAAGATTGGACTATGGTAATGGTGCCACTATTATATATTTTTGGTTATCCTATCTAAATATAAAAAAATTAGACTTTCCACAAGTAGGTATAAAAGTAGGTTTAGCTACAATTTTACATAGTCAGACCAGTTTAGAATTAATAGTTTTTAGTACACTTTTACTTAAAGAATCTAGATATAGGGGCATCATGAATGACATGATAGTTCTCACTTTTAGTTTTAAATATGGTAGTTGGTATAACTTCTATATCATAATCCATATTACAAACACTAGTAATTGGGAGTAATTTGTGTGGCACATTTATTTTCTTTTCTTTTTGAGTTCAACATTACCTAGGAATTCTCAGTAGTTACATGCCTTATTCCATATATAAGTGGTTGGCATCATTTTGAAGTGGCTTTCATACAAGCCTAATTTTCAAATTTTAAAGTGGCTTTCATATAATCCTAGTGCACTAATTTTAGAGTGGCTTTCATACAAGCCTAATCTCCATCTTTTAGAGTGGTCAAGAGTGACCTAGTTTTTAACATACATTCAATTATCCACACCAACATTGTCAGATCATAGTACATTCATGGGCTTTAGGATCCATATCATATGACACACATTTCATATCGATATTAGTTTATAACTTCACTTCATGGGGAAATGATAGATCCAAAGGAATAGCTAGCCTTTGTATTCTTGAGACACCTATCTAGAGGGATTAGACACATAGTACAAATATTGATTAGTACATGCATGACCACCTAGCTTCACTTAGTGGGTGATGATGGAACCAAAGGGATAGCCTTTGCATTCTTGAGCCACTCTTGGGGAATTGAGCACTTAACTTCATTCATAATATCACTCTCGGTATAACATACCCAACATATCTAACATTACTCAGCATCATAATAGGTTTTGTATTGGTCTACATACCTAGTGAGGTGTATTCATTCCTTTCTCTTCCTCTTCTCTCTCTCTTACCTAGATTTGTACATTCTTATTTTAGATTAGTGTATCTAGTAAGAACTAATCTACTATTTTTTTCTCTTGCAAGTTTGCACTTCATATCATGTTCTTTCTATACACACCTAGAACCATACATATTCATAAGCTTTACCCTTGAAAGTAAGTTTAGGTATGCTTTCTATTTTTCCTTTATCTTAGTATTTTCACTTTATTGCATCACTAGAATAAATGGGGGAAAATGTAGTCATATAAAATACAAAAATTGGTAATTTGAGCATGGATAATGACACCCAATTCTTAGGTCCCTCTTGCTTACTCTCATGACCCTCATAAGCATCTTTTCATTGATTATTAGTCATTTGTATCCTTTATAAATTGATCCCAGCTGAACCAAACCCCTTTTTCAATAACTAATCCATCCCCGAAGTATTTTTAGCTTAGGTCAATAGTGCCACACTTGTACTCTAGAATTGGTGCCACTCTTATCCACTTTTGATGCTCTTGTCTAAGTGTATTTTTGGCCCCAATGGTTAGTTTCTTATAGTTATCCATCTTTCTCCTTGTCAACATAATGTGAGCACATTCAAACCATGACCAATAGATCCCTATAAAATCCCATTCAATGATAATTTGGAAAGGGTTCACAAATATCACTAAGCAAGCAAGAATACAAGAAAGACTACTCAAGCAATCTTCCCTATTCTTGTCATACAACCAACCAATATACTTACAAGATTTTTCAATTCCTTACACCAATCCTTAGCCACCTCAAGTACATATAGTTTATCATTTTTAATGTTCATACACTCAATTGCACAAAGAACATCAAATAGGAGAACTACATATGGCTTGATCCTTCTTTAGATTATTGGTATGTAGGCAGCATGCCCACACAAGGGGTGTGGATATACGTTCAATGAATCTTACACATACTAACCTCCCCTCTTTCTCAAAATTAGTCAAAGCAAAATGGATTATAGGGTTTGAAGAGAGAATCTACTCTACAAGGAGCTCTATAGACTTTTAGCTATCAAAACTTCATGGATAGGGTCATACAAACCTAGAAAATAAAACCTAGAAAGCTCAGATCCTCCAAAAAAAATAGTAGAGGTAGAATATAATATTAGTGCCACTCTTATCCAATTTTAATGCTCTTATACAATCATAAAATGAAGTTTAGATCTTAGTTTATGATAGTGTCCTAGTCTTACACAGTGAATCTCAGACCTTGTCTCAATCGTATCAGCTAGTTTCTAGTTAAGTCTTATTTTATCCATCTTATTATTATTATTCAAAAGGTTAAAATTGCAATATAAATTAAAAAAATTGGTAACTTAATTATTGCATATTTATCAACCGATTTTACTACTCATACCCTTTAACTAAACTATAAATAATACACTAATATTCCCAAAATTGTTAAATCACATTGTGTATCTAAATTTGATTGTATTTCTCAGTTCCAATTTTGTCTCCTGTATGTGCCTTAGGACATTTTCCAATGTCTTTTACTTATATTATTGTGTGTGACTTAGGACATTTTCCAATTTATTTTTCTTTTACTCTTCTATGTGATTTTAGCTTTCACACCAACCTTGTTTCTTTTAATTATATGTGTATGTGGCATTTGAACATGCCTTGTATGCTTGCTTTCTAGTTTGAGTGACATATACCCATGTCCCTTGTTTGCTTGGACCTTGGCCAATATTGTATGCTTCTTGCATCTTGCCTTGTATGCTTATTTCTTGATTGCTTTTTGATTGTGTATAATGCCATGATCCACATCATGCATTATTCTTGCTTTCTTAGATGTCATGATGGACATCATGTTCCATCCCTCCATGACAACTAACAACTAAAAACTAACAAATATCCAGACTTCCAGTTATAATTTAGTACACTATACATGCTATTACTTTGTTATATCTATTTAGGCATACCCCTATTGATCTAACAATCTCTCATTACAAACCATGCTATATCTTGAGATATCTTTTCAATTATCATTGTTATATCATGTATCTTTATAGTATAACACACTTGTAGGGGTATTTATTCTAAGGGTAGTCATTGTAGGGTGTTCATTCATACCCTTAGAAGAAGGGGAAATAAATAGGGGTTTTGTCATAGAGATCAGAGATCCTAAATGGTCAAAAAAATAGTTTTTAGAATAACAACCAGACATCAAACTAGATAGAATAGACCAGATAGATAGTTGAAATGTTAGAATAGTTACCAAATTTAGCCCAAGATAATATCATCAAGATTGGAAAATATCATCAATACCACTAGTGTCCATTTTTAGTTCTCCTATCCAAATAATATAAAAATTAGACTTTTTAGAAGTAGGTAGAAGAGTAGGTTCAACTACAATTTTTACATAGTTAGACCAGTTTAGAATAAGTAGTTTTTAGTACATTTTTGCTTAAAAAATCTAAATATAGGGGGCATGATGCATAGAATTATGACTATCAATTTTAGTTTTAGATACAATAGTTGATATTACTTCTAAATCAAAATCCATGTTTTAGACACAGTGATTGAGGGAAATGTGCATGACACATTTGTTTTCTTTTCTTTTTGAGTTTAGCATTACCCAGGCATTCTTAGAAGTTACATGCCTAATTCCATCTGTAGGTGGTTGGCATCATTTTGGAGTGGATTTCATACAAGCATAACCTCCACATTTTGGAATGTCTTTCATATAATCCTAGTACACCAATTTTGGGGTGGCTTTCATAGAAGCCTAATCTCCATCTTTTGGAGTGGCCAAGAGTGGTCTAGTTTCTAGCATACATTTGGATATCCATACTAATGTTTTAAGATCATAATAATTTCATGGGATTTATGATCCATCCCATATGACATACATTTCATATTGATATCAATTCATAGCTTCACTTCACAAGGCAATGATGGAGCTAAAGGACTAGCTAGCCTTTATATTCTTGAGCCACCTATTCAAAGGGATTAGAGACATAGTCTAAATATAGATCAACATATGTATGACCACCTAAATTCACTTAGTAGGTGATGATGGAGCCAAAGGACCAAAAATTGTATTTTTGAGCCATTTTTAAGGAACTGAGCACTCAAATTTATTCACGATATTACTCTTAGTGAAGCACACATCTAGTATCACTCAACATCACAACAGATTTTCACTTCATAGTGTACTCTCTCTATGCACACCTAGAATCACACAACTTCATGTTCTTCACCCTTATAAGTAAGTTTAGGTATGCTTTTTATTTTTCCTTTATCCTAGTATTTCACTTTACTACATCATTAAAATTAAGGGGGGGGCAAATATAGTCATATAAAATGTAAAACTTGGTAACTTGAGTGTGGCTAGTGACACCCAACCCATAGGTCCCTCTTGCTTACTTTTATGACCCTCATAGGCATCTTTTCACCAATTCTTAGTTATCTATAGCCTTCCAAACTTGACCCCAGCTCATCCAGACTACTCTTTCTATGAAAAATCCATCCCCCCAAGTCCCATCGACTAAGGACAATAGCACCCAACTTAAATTACAACACTGGTACTACTACTATCTACTTTTGGCATTCCTATCCAAGTGTATTTTTGGCTCCAATGGTTAATTCCTTCTGGTTCCCCATTCTTCTCCTTGTTGGCCTAATATGAACACATTCAACCCATGACTAATAGTTCCCTATAAAAGCCCATTCAAAGATCATTTGGAAAGGGGTTGGCAATTATCACTAAACAAGCAAGACTACTCAAGAAATCTTCCCTATTCTCTACATACACCCAACCAATACTTTTATATGCTTATTTTAATCCTTACACCAATCCCTAGACACCTCAAACACACCTAGTTTTAGAATTTACATCTTCATACACACTATTTCACAAAGCACATCAAGTGGGAGAATTACATATAGCTTGATCCCTTTTCATAGTATTGGTATGTAGGTAGTGTGCCCACACAAGGGGTGTGGATACATGTTCAGTGAATATTACACACACTAACCCCCCTCTTTCTCAAAATTGGTCAAAGTATAAAGGATTCTAGGGTTTGAAGCTAAAATCTGCTTTATAGGGAGTTTCACAAACATTTGACAATCGAAACTTCATAGGTAGGGTCACATAGACATAGTAAACAAAACCCAAAAATATTAGGTCTCCTAAAAAATATAAGTAGATTTGGAATTTAGCATTGGTGTCATTAGTGTCTTGTTTTTATGCTCCTATCCAATCATAAAATGAAGGTCAAATCTTGAATTATGATAGTGTCCCAATCTTGCATAGTGAATTCTAGACTTTGTCTCAGTCATCTCAGTCAATTTTCAATTAAGTCTTATTTTCTAACCCTTATTACTATTTTTATAAAGGTTAAAATTTCACTTAAATTTATACAAATCAGTATCTTAATTATTGCATATTTATTTATTGATTTTACTACTCAGACCCTTTAACTAAATTAGGAATAGTACTCTAATATTTCCAAAATTGTTGAATCAATTAGATAGGAGGTAGAAGATTACAAAGTCAACTAGGTTGAATTAGTAATTTTGATAGGGAAAATGATAGTCTATTTAAGGATACAAATTCAACTAGGTTGACTTAGTATTGTAACTAAACTGATAGGAAGAGTACAGGGTCGACTAGGTCAACTTAGTACTACATATAGAGGAAAAAAATAGTCTATAAGATATTGTGTCAGATAAAACAAGAGTGTGATAAAAATAGGAAAATATTTTGCAATGTAATTTGAAACAATAAATGGAAGCAAACACATAAACAATTGAATTAGTGATAACGATTTAATTGGCACACAACATAAAACCTTGCACCAACACTAGCCAATGTAAGTTTATGAAATATAATATACAATGATTAGTGAGAAAGCAGTCAACTAAAAAGTAAATGTTAAATAAATATTCATCTTGATAGGGAAGTTGGCTAAAAATAGGGAACTAGAAAGTAATCTATGGATGGTTTTAAGATGTTTAGGCTGAAAGGGATTTATGTTGGCAATGGTACAAGCTTGGTATTAGGGTCTACCCCCTCACTTTACAATCCCCCAATGATAAAGGTGTTAGGTGATTTGCTAATATATACCATTAATAATGTGTTTATACTTGTCCAAAAAACCAAGTCAACTTCCCCTTTGATGATGAAATCTATGTAGGCCTTGGGAAGACAAATATTAAATGCATTTTGAGTAATGTGTGATTTGGTAGTTTTTACAAAAAGATCAAAATAGTGTAACTAAATAGTATTTTAAAAAACCACCCAATTAGACTATGTGAGCTACCCTAAGCATACAAATAACTAACAATGAAAGTGTGAATTAATTACTAGCATATAGTTGCTAATTTCCAAATTAATAAAGGTATAGAGTTGGTTAAGACAACACTGTATGAAAAAATTATAGAACAAAATCGAATGGGTTGATATTGTTCTATATAAGTAAGAACCCTTAAGAATTAAGTCAACTAGGTTGACTTAGTCTTTTAGATAGAAGATAGGCTATAGAACTAAGTCAACTAGATCAGCTTAGTTTGCTATAGGATTTAATTTTGAAGATTGTAAACTTACACAAATGGAACTATAATGAAGTATTGAATTGAAATAGAGAGAAAGAAAGCAACCTTGGTGGGTTGGAAGATGTTAAGGATTGTAAATTTTCTATTGAGGTGCCTTGAATGTTTTTTGCAATTTATGCCAAGTAAACCGGGTCAACCTACTTCTATGAAACCCTATTTTTTGAATCATGTTAAGATGATTAAGTCAACTTGGTCAACTTAGTTTGTTATCTGGATGTTAAATAGAAGACTAAGTCAACCTACATAGTTTATTATTTTAGATGCTGACTATATGACTAAGTTGACCTGGTTAACTTAGTTTGTTATCTAGAAATGAAGAATAATATTGTGTCAACCTATCTAATCTAGTAACCTATATTTGATGAAGACCTACATAGAAATAATAGAGTCATTTTGATATGACTATTGTTAAACTTGTGCACATAACTTAGAACTATAATTTCCTAGTTGACCTAGTATCACAAATATATAAAAATAATATAATGATAGAAATGAAAAGCATGAAAAAAAACATGTAAGGGTTAGATTCATGTTGGGTTCACTAGAATATATGTAATGGGAAATACAACAGATCTACAAATCGATCCTAGCTTAGAGAAGATGGATCCTACTTACACTTTTAATTAGGGATACATTCGATAATCAAGGCAATGACCAATATGGATACACTAGACCTAATTAAGGGATTTCTTATAATAATAAAATAACTAAGGAGGGTTCCAAAGCTTCTAGTCAAACAAAAATATGCAATAACCGTAACTAGGTCCTATGTTTTCATATTCACTAAACTAATAAAAAGTAAAGCAAAAATTCTAATCTAGTGCTCACCAAAGATTTTAGCACAAAATAGAGATTAGTAAACACAAAATTAAACATTCATAAGAGAATCCTGATTAATCTATGTATGGGTAAAAACCTAATGCATGGAGAGAGAGAGAGAGAGAGAGAGAGAGAGAGAGAGAGAGAGAGAGAGAGAGAGAGAGAGAGAGAGAGAGAGAGAGAGAGAGAGAGAGAGAGAGAGAGAGAGAGATTAAAAATCTATTACTTATACTACTTATATATACTCAAAAAAGGAGGAAAGTTAGAGATACTTACCTGAAAGATGAACCCATCGAGACTCAATCTCTCCCTTAGCTAAAGGTTCTTTACAAGAGGTTGTTTTGGTTTGTAAGGATCACTAAGAAAATCCAAAGCATCCAAGACTTCTACACAAGACTATATTCTTCTCCAAGTAGAAACCCTAAGCTAAGACTCCTCAAGTAGAATGGTAGAAGATCAGATTTTAAAGAAGCATAAATGAATAATAACTCTTTCTTACTCCCTAAGAATGGAAAAATGGATGTATTTATATAGGTGGATCTAACCCTAAACCCTTCTAAAAGTTTTGATTTGACCTAGTATTATAATTGACAAAAACTAACTATCACAAACTAGGTTGGCTAAGGGCTGACCTAGACCCTAATAAGTTTTGTCAATAAGAATACAAGGTTGATGTGGCTGACATAGTCATGTAAACTATTAAAAAGGGGTTTAGGTTAGGGAAAGGGCTAATGAAGGTGGTAAATGACTAAAGGAGGGTAAAAAAAAGGAGGCAAAGCTTAGGGGAATGTTTTCAAGAGCTGGTTAGATTGATAACAAGTGGAAATAAGGGACAAAAATATTATGAAGAACCAATGGTCTACCCACCCCTTTCTCAATGCACCCCTTAAGGCATGCACTCAGAAATATTGAGACTCGATGGGTTCCTACAAGATATAAAACATTAATAAATGATAAATTTTGATAATATTATGTTTATACAAAGACCCTATATTTGAACTTCTTTAGGCCCCTTATGACATCAAGGACATGCTTCTCAAAAAAATTATATTTTTCCTCATACCCTTCCAATGCTTAACTAAAAAAAATAATAGGATACTCTAATCCTTCATTGTTTTGTTGCATGAGCATGGCATAAATTATGTCACATGTGGAGAAGGCATACATATGAAGAAATATTTAATAAAATTAGGGTTGAGTAGGGTAAGGGCTTGAATAATGGACTCAAAACTTCTCTTACATTATTTTCTCCATGATAACTCTTGATGTTTCTTGAGCATGTGAGTTAGTGGCCTCAACAATTTTGTAAATCTAGGTATGAACCTCCTAATAAAATTGATCTTTTCCAAGAAACTTTATAATCCCTTATTGTGTTTGGGAAAATACAAAGTAAGGATTTCCTCTATTCATTTAGGATCAATATAAAAACCACCCTATGATACAATGTGTCCTAGAAGCCTTCATTCATGTACTACAAAGATACACTTTTTAGGGTTAAAAGAAACCCTAAACTATCTACACCTATAAAATACCAATCTCAAATGTGTTAAATGATCCTTAGGATATTTATAAAATAAAGTAATATCATAAAGATAAATTAGTACCATTTAACTTATAAACCCTTGAAAATCCACATCCATTACCCTTTGGAAAGTAGCCCTGACATTGGAGAGTTCAAAGGAAATTTTCTTATATTCATAGGTACCCCACTTAGTTGTGAAGGCAAACTTGTATTGATCTTGATTCTTCACCAATTTATGATTATACACCAAGTATCCATTAATTAGAGAAAACCTTTGTGAAATTTAAACTCTTTGTAAAATATAATCCATGAATGGAAGAGGGTAGTGATCTCTTAATGACACCCTATTGAGATCTCTAAAATCTACACAGAACCTTGTCTCCGCATTTTTTTCCTCATAGGTATACTATTTTACACCGATGTAGAATGTTTTATGGGAAATATTGTGTTGGATTCAATAATATTTTTTAATTCTTTCCTCATAAGGAACTCAACCTTGGGGTTAATTAGTCTTTGTTTTTATCTTACATGTTTAGAATTTTCTTTTATATTTATAGTATGTTGTGCCAAACTAGGACCAAACCCATTTAATTCATGATATTCCCATGAAAAAACATACATAAACTCTTTTAATAATGTTATGAATGCTTATCTCTCATCCTTAGTATTCACTTTTCCTAACTTGAGTAGTTTATCTTCAATGATAGCAATATGTTCATAATATTCCTTTTTAGTAGAGATGCTTAGCTTATATTTTATAAATTGATCATCCTCATTAAATATGATATCCAAATTAATCAAGCCCTTAGGTAACTTATTTGAATTCAATTAGACAATATGGTCCTCATATTGGTATTATAACTTATCCTAGTTCTTTGAGCAAAATTCTAGCTCACATTGAAGGAAACAGGGAATGTGTATATCAATAAAAAAATACTTGCCAACTTAATTAATTATTATGGAATGAAGGCATACATACCACTTTAATTTTGGATTGATCCTTAGTGTCCTTGAGCCCATAAAATATGTCATATTGTGCTCTAATAGTAGCTAACTGGTCTGTATGATGATTAGATCCTTTAAGAATGAAGTGAATGTTAAAATCCTAGAAGTCATCCATAAGGTCAAAAAACCTATGTTTATAGGCATTAAAGAGTGGTTTCTTGCTGCACTTAGACCTCTTACCTACTTCACTACTATTTCACTATCTCCCTTCACTTGTAGAAGCTTAATATCCCTCTTCCTTGCCCACTATAGACCCTGAATGAGGGCCTCATACTATACAGTATTAGAAGTACAACTTAAATGAAATATTAGAGAATTAATAATACCTTTTATTAAGATAAGACACAATAATAACACCTGACCCACTCCCATTCTTTGATCTAGACCCATCAAATAACAAATTCTAAACCCCTTCATGATCTTGTGTTGTGTTATTGAGACCTAGCATTATGTCACCTTCTTCATGCATGCAATAAACACCCAAACCTAATTCTTCAATGATTTTATAAAGATAATAAACATAACTATCAACTACCCATTCATCAAGGAGTAAGTCTGGTATACTTTCAAGTGGTTCATAAGGTTCAAGATCATTGAAGGGTTCATACTTCTTTGAGATAGTGTAATGAACATTTGATAATTTGGGCATATAAGGTTATAAATGAAATATAGATATAGGTTCTAACCTTATGGTGAAATTTTTCCCATACTTGGGCCTAAAAACCATGTAGGACTAATAATAAGAAATATACCCCTTATTTTGGTAGTGAAATCCCTAAACAATCATTAATCAAAGTGAGAAGATCAACTAATACCACATCTTGATAGATAGTAAAATTAAGACAAATAACTAAAATGACCTTAAGGTCCCTAAGAACACCTATGTTATTATTAGGATACCCATCCAACTGTAAAACTCCCTTCTCATGAGGCTCATATTAAATTCCTAACTTATTAACTATGGATTTAGGCATGACAAAGGTACTAGCACCACTATCAATCATGTAATTAGATATAAGTATATAACCTATGGTAACTAAAAGATATAAGTGAAGGGGGAATTAACTACCTTTGGTGATTAAGGCTCAAGAAGCTGACTCAAATTTGTAAGATCATCACTTACATTTTATGCTAGTTTGTCTGAAACATGAAGCTTGGAGAGCTCTTCTTTTAGGAATTCCTTTTATCCCAAAATAAGTTATGTCACACATAGACATAGAGACATGGGCCTTATTCATCTGATAAAAAATGATGATAGGATTATTGGTTATCTTAGGTTATAATTGAAAAGCATAAGTGTTACTTGAATCTGGTGTAAATTATGGTATGAAAAGACGTTTCTCATTCTACCCCTTACCATCTTGTACTTGCTAAGTCAATGCTGAATTTTGAGGTGCATCTTGAGTGGTAGTATTTTAAGGTGGTTGAGAAGGTAGAGTGGTTTACTTTTCAAAACCCAAACCATAACCAACTGCCCTTCTTTTAGACCTTGTGTTAGTTATAATTGAGTTATCCACATTAGCCAAATTCTGGCCTTGATTAGATAAAACCTGATCAAAAGGATTTTCACCTTATTAAAAGTTAGAAAAGGTAGTTATAGAAGGTTTTTTGCTTCCACCTAATCCTTACTAAATTAGTACCTTAGCTTGAGTGAAAGAAGGAATGTCTCCATGTGATAGAGGAGATTCCTTATGTTATGAAGGTAGTTGATTATCATGTGGTGGAAGAGTTTTACCTTATTGCATGAAATATTATTGACTCACCTCACCACTTGGAGACATTTCCATATTATTTGATTTCTCCCATTTATTAGACCATTTAATTTTTTGAACATAGTTGTTATGAGTTAGAACCAATGATCGAGAACTACTAGTAGCATTGGGATTATAAGAATTACATGGTCTTGTTTATGTAAACTACCCTTGAACATATTGATTAGGTTGATAGGGAGGGTTTTTACATTGATAGGATTGGTTACGTGCTTGGTGAGTTCTATGAATTATAACTTGATGCCTTTCTAAAGCCATTAACTTGTTATTATGGGCCTTAAGAGTACTCTCTCTCTTACCTAATCTATTCACTTGGTTACCATTTATTTGATCAAGATTAGTTGGAGTTTGTAATGGATTAATGTAGGCAAAAGAGGATGAATATCTAAAAATAAAGGCATGAGTGGTCTAGGGCTAAGTTTACCTACTTGGATTAGGTAGTTCTCATCCCTGTTGGATGGTAGAACTTGATCTTATTTTAATGCCCAGTTCCTGACAAGGGGTGTGGGGGTAAATGCCCCCCCCCCCCACTATGGTCACCATGGGGGGTCTAGGGGGTGAATAAACCTATTTTGGAGCCACCCTATTGGGGGTTTGGGGGTAGCACCCCCAAATCAAAATTTTGTGAAAATGCATTATAAAATATTGTAGTTTCATAGTTAATCTGGATCATTTACTATTAGGTTTTAGATCTAATGGTAGAAATTAAGTTAGTGCATTTTTTACCTAATTTATAACCCTCCTTTGATATGAGGGCATTGTAATCAAGTGAAATGGTGAGAGATTAAAGAGGATATTGTAAGTTTTTCCCTTCATTTATTGGACTAAATAATAAGGACTAGCAGTTTTTTTGTGGACATAGCCCATATTGGGTGAACCACATTAAATATATATTTATTATATATATTTTTTTAATTTTAATTATATATTTATTTAATTACTATTTCTCTAAATTATATATTCCTAACAATTGGTATCAGATCCAAAGGTTTATCTAGAAGATAAACTGGTAGGAAAAGAGGTTTCCTGGTTCGAGTGGGAGCAATGGTAGAAGAAGATAAGTTTAAGGTCAAGAAGTTTAATGGAAAAAAATACCAACTATAGAAGATCCAAGTGGAGGACTATCTATATCATAAGTATCTTTTCCTACCATTGGGTATAATAGCAAAGAAGCTAATGACTATGAAGGATGAAGACTAGGAGGTTCTTGACAAAAAGGCACTATGAACAATACAGTTGTGCTTGGTAGCATTGGTGGCCTTAAATATTTAAAAACAAAAGAAAATAATTGATGTGATAAAGGTGTAAGATAGAGTATATGAAAAAATATTATCCTCCAACAAGGTATTTCTTATGAAGCATTTATTTAATCTAAAAATGTCAGAAGGTGGGTCTGTTGCTAACCATTTAAATGAATTTAACATGGTCACAAATTAGTTAAGCTTTGTAGGAGTAGATTTTGATGATGAGGTTAGGTATATTTTTATTTTGTGCTCATTACTAGAAATATGGAATGGCTTGGTCATGGATATGAGAAATTCTATCTCTAGCTCAAACACTTTAAAGTTTGATGATGTTATTGGTGTTATCCTTAGTGAGGAAATGTGATAGAAAAGCATAGGTGAGACATCAAGTAATGTTTTGAAAATGGAGAATAGGGGAAGATAAAAGGATAGAAGAAAGGGCCTAGGTAATCATGGAAAGTCTAAGAAGGGTAGATCCAAATCTAGAGGAACATTGGTGTGCTAGATTTGTGGGAAGAAAGGGCACCTGAAGAAAGATTTTTGGTTTTGAAAAGGAAAACAAAGAGATGGATAATAAGATAAAAACTAGGAAGTAAATAAAGTAGGTGATGTGTTACAAGATTATTTAATCCTTTTTTTAGATAATATTAATGATTATTGAGTGTTAGATTTAGGGGCTTCATTTCATGCTACACCCCATAAGAAATATTTTCAAGACTATGTTTAAGGTGATTTTGGGTAGGATTATTTAGGTGATGGTGAACCCTATAAAATTGTAAGAAATGATAAGATACAGATAAAATTATAGAATGGAAACAAATAGTTGATGAAAGAGGTGAGACATGTTCCTAAGTTGAGAAGAAATCTAATTTTAGTAGGGTAGCTAGGAAGTGAGGGTTGCATAGTTACATTCATATAAAATGCATGGAAGGTTACTAAAGGATCACTATTAATAGAAAAAGGAGAGAAGGTAGGTACATTTTATTTATCTAATGGTGATGTTGACTCTTTTATTTATTTAGCTTCTATAGAAGTAGATATAAAACTATGGCACCACAGACTTGGGCACATGAGTGAGAAGGAGATGCAAGTTCTCCACTCAAAGAATTTGTTGCTAGATTTGAATAAGGTGGATTTGGATTTCTATGAGCATCATGTGTATGTAAAATAGAAGAGAGTCAAATTTATCAAATTTGGGAGGACAAAGAAGGATGAAAAGTTAGAGATTGTGCATATAGATTTATGGGGATCAACTTAGGTATTATCCCTTAGTGGCTCTTCTTATTATGTTACTTTTATTGATGATGCAACTAGAAAAACTTAGGTTTATTGTATATGAAATAAATCTTATGTTTTTGATACATTTAATAAATGAAAACCTTTGTTTGAGAATGAGATAGGAAATAAGTTGAAGTGTGTTAGATCAGATAATGAAGGTGAATATTGTAGTAAGGAGTTTGATAATTACTATTCATCCCATAGGATTTGTAGAGAGAAGATGGTTCCAAGAACACCATAAGAAAATGGTGTGTTAGAATGGATGAACATGACAATCATGAAGAGTGCAAGGAGCATGAGATTGCATGCAAGGTTGACCTTATAGTTTTGGGTAGATGCTATGGATACTATTTTTTACTTAACAAACAAAGGGCCTTCAAGTCCTTTGGATGGTGGCATCCCAAAGGAAGCATGGATAGGTAAAAAAGTTAGATTATTCCTTTTTAAAGACTTTTAGTTGTGAAGCATTTGTCCATATTGATAAAGAAAATAGAACCAAGCTTGAGGCAAATCTAAAAAATGTACCTTTATTGGATATGGAGTTAATGATTTTGGTTACCGTTTATGGGATATTGAAAATCACAAAATCATTAGTAGAGATGTGATCTTTAATGAAAAGGTCATGTATAGAGATCAGTTATAAGAAAAGAAATAGGAAAAGTTAAATACAAAATATGTAGTACTTGATGAAAATACTAGAAATGAAATTCCAAAAGTGCCAAAAAATTAGAATGTGCAACAACTACAACATGTAACTCAAACTCCTGAAAGTGTAGTTAGAAGATTTACTAGAGTAAGTAGACTCATTGAACATTACTCTCCTTCATTTTATTATTTATTATTGACTGATGGTGGTGAGCCAGAAAGCTATGAAGAAGCAATGCAGGTAGAAACCGAAAAGAAGTGGGAGCAAGGCATGAAAGAGGATATGGACTCATTGGTATACAACCAAACTTGGGATTTGGTTCAATTGCCTATAGGTAAAAGAGAATTATAGAATAAATGGGTTTATAGGTTGAAGGAAGATGGAGGCAAAAAGAGGTACAAGGCTAGACTTTTTTAAAAGGGGTTTGCACAAAAAAAGTATTGACTTTGATGAAATATTTTCTCCAGTAGTTAAAATGACTTATATAAGAACTATTTCAAGTTTGTTAGCAGTAGAAGATTTGCATCTTGAATAGTTAGATGTGAAGACTAAATTCCTTCATGGTGATTTAGAGGAGGAAATATATATGGAGCAGCCACAAGGATACAAAATAAAAGGTAAGGAGAAAATGGTGTGTAGGTTGAAGAAGAGTTTATATGGTCTAAAACAAGCTCCAAGATAGTGGTATTTGAAATTTTACATGTTTATGATAGAAAAAGGTTATAATAAATGTCATTTTGACCACTGTGTTTATTTTAAGAGATTAGATAATGGCAGATATATTATCTTGTTATTATATGTAGATGGCATACTTGTTTTAGGGTCTAACATGCATGATATACATGAGTTAAAAAGAAAACGAGAAGATTTATTTATAATGAAGGATTTGGCTATTGCAAAGTAAATCCTCAGTATGAGAATAACAAGAGATAAGAAAAATAGGATATTGACATTGTCTCAAGAAGAATACATCAAGAAGGTGTTATTTAGGTTCAATATACAAGATGTAAAACCTTAAGTATGCCTTTGGGAGGGAACTTCAAATTAAGTAAGGAACAGTGTCTTAAAACATAGGAATAAATCAATTACATGACCAAAGTGACATATGCTTTAGTAGTTAGAAGTTTAATGTATGTTATGGTGTGCACTAGACTAGATATTACTCATGCAGTGGGAGTTGTTAGCAGGCTTATGAACAATATAGGAAAAGAGCATTGGGATGTAATCAAGTGGATTCTCAGGTACTTGAGAGGGACCATTGATAGACATTTGTGTTATGAAGGTTTAGATGTTACCTTACAAGGATATATTTATGTAGACATTGCTAGAGATTTAGATGGCAAGAGGAGCACTAGAGGTTATGTATTCATTGTTGGTGACACAATAGTTAGTTAGATTTCAAAATTTTATAAGATAGTTTCTTTTTTAACTATAGAGGCAGAATTGTTGTAGTTACAGAAGCTAGCAAGGAGATGATATGGATGAAATGGTTCATGGAAGAGTTTAGGCATAAACAAGAATATTGTAGGTTGTATAGTGATAGCCAGAGTGTAATTCATTTAGCAAAGAACTCAGCATTCCACTTAAGAACCAAACATATAAAACTCAAGTATCACTTCATTCATTCAATTTTGGAGGAGGGTTAACTGAAGTTGGAAATGATCCATATGAGTTAGAATCCTATAGATATGCTAATAAAGGTAGTCACTAAAGATAAGTTTGAGAGTTGTTTAGCTTTAATAGGTCTTCAAGGATAACAAGGAAGATGAGAAACATGTTAGGGTCAAAGTTCAAATAAAAGTCCAATTAAGAGTTGTAGTGGTGGAGTTCCAACAATCAATCTCCAAGTGGGAGATTGTTGGATGGTGGAGCTTGATCTTATTTTAATGCCCAGTTCTTAATAGGGGGTGTGGGGGGTAATGCCCCCCCCCACTATGGTCACATGGGGGTCTAGGGGGAGTAACAATCAAGATTATCTTACCCAATCTATTCACTCAAAATCACAATGAGTACTCTCTATCTTACCCAATCTATTCACCTGGTTACCATCTATTTGATCAAGATTAGTTGGGGTTGGTAATGGAGTAATGGTAGGCATAAGAGGATGAATATCTAAAAATAAAGGCATGAGTGGTCTAGGGTGAGTTTACTTGCTTGGATTAGGTGGTTTTCATCCCTATTGGATGGTGGAGCCTGATCTTATTTTAATGCCCATTTCTTGATAGGAGGTGTGGGGGGGGAGGGGGGGCAATGCCCCCCATTATGATCACCATGGGGGTCCAGGGGGGTGATGACCTATTTTAGAGCCCCCCTAGTGGGGATTTAGGGGAAACACCCTTAAAGAAAATTTTTGTGAAAAATGCATTATAAAATATTGTTATCTCATAGTTAATCTAGATTGTTTACTATTAGGTTTTAGATCTAACGATAGTAATTTAGTGCATTTTTTCCCTAATTTGTAACCCTCCTTTGATATGAGGGCATTGTAATTAGGTAGAATGGTGAGAGAGTGAAGACGATATTATAGTGGATGTATTGTAGGGTTTTCCCTTCATTTGTTGGACTGAATAATAAGGACTGACAATTTTTGTGTGGATGTAGCCCATATTAGGTGCACCACATTAAATTTGTGTCTTTATTCAGTTATGTTTTCTGAATTTTAATTCTATCTTTATTTCATTATTATTTATCTACATTCTATATTCCTAACAATCCTCATGGCTACTTTATAGGCCTATGGCAAGGTGTTTCCTCCCATTGATTGTATCATAACTACCACATCTAAATTTAGAGCTTTCAAGTAATACACAAATGCATAGTTAGGGGTGTGTTTGATAACTACAAGGATTCTACCCTAGGTTTTTTGAAACGTATAGTTAAAGTCTACCATGAACTCTTAAGGGTTTCTCTTGATTGTAATAATTTTTTACACTAAGGAAATATGGTCACTCTTGTCTTCAAAATGTTTACACAAGAGTTATCTAAACTAATCTTAGGTGTTAATGGATGAAGGTGATAAAACCCTATCCCATTAGAGTGCCTTACCTTTAGGATTTTTCTAATAATATCATAGCCACATACTCCTAGGTTACATTATACACTGAACATAGAT
This sequence comes from Torreya grandis, assembly GCA_037957365.1. NCBI lineage: Eukaryota > Viridiplantae > Streptophyta > Pinopsida > Cupressales > Taxaceae > Torreya > Torreya grandis. The sequence goes on from JARHVA010003897.1 coordinate 691,378, forward strand.
TGGCTATGTCTGTAATATACTCAAAAAGATTAGTTAAGTTCTCTTCTATGAAATAAGGAAGGATATTTAAGGTAGCAATAGGTATGTCATCAAACTGATTGAGGTTTAAGGGGATACCACCATTAAAAGGCACAAAATCTTGTCTCTTATGAATATCCATTGGAAGTGTGGGATTTACAATAGTATTTGTTTGGACAATATTTGCTTGGACAAAAGTAGTTTTTTAGTCAAAATTAGGAGAATTAAGATGTACAAGTTTTGGATTAAATTTAGAAGGTTTATTTTTCTTAACTATATCTAAAGACAACTCAAGACATTCAGTCTCCTTACCTTTTGAGGAAGATATTGTGACCACTCTTGGCATGAAATGTCTAGAAATCTGCCTATGACACCTTTAAATATTGATGATGTACTCAAATATGCATATTTATGCTCCAAATCCCTTGAATGCGTGGTCCCACTAGATGTGCCAGAATTGTTAGCAACCCAAGTTACACCCTATGAAGTAAATTATTCATCTAGCCTCATAATCTAGAGGTTTTGTTTAGTTATAGATAACCCACAACTTGTAAACCAATCTAATGTTAGTCCAAGTTTTTTGAATCCTTTTCCTAAAACTTATTTTTCTTTATTAGTGAAAAGAGTTAGAAAGATAATGTTATTAAATGGAATACCTATACTATTGATGGTGATGCACCAATTTGTTTAATGATCCTCTCTTAACCTTGTCCTTAATCACACTTGTGAATCAAAATGGAATAGCTTATCAACTAGACTTTATTAATACAATCCTAAACATGAGTATTTCAAATGAAGGTTAGATAAAAGGTCTAAAACTTGAAGGTAAAGGAATGGAGGTCTATGAAAGACACTACAAACTAACTCACTCTTCAACACAACTTCTATCTCTTAACACTTCATATGACCTATAAGGGATAACAAAATAACATTAGGTGAAAGAGAGGACCTAAAAATGAAGATGAATATCACACTTTTATGCAAGTCAATAATCAAACTACACACTAACAATAATGAAGAAGTTTCTCATTAACTCAAGGTGCAAGTTATAATTTTAGTAGAGTTTTTATTATACTAGCATAAGAGATACCCAAATTAGGCCTTTCCAACTAAATAAATAGAATTTCATATAGAGAGATAGAGGGAGAGTGGCATATCAATTCTTGAAGAAGTTAAGAGACAATTCAAGAGATAATAACTACCATACATGATAGTTACAATAGTTTTCTATGCATTAAAGTGCTTTCAAAGGGTGTTTAAGATGGTCAAAACCTATTTTTAGTAACTTTGACCCATGAAATGTCTATACATGACATATTAATTAAATTAATTTTCCTTCATCTATTACAAACATTTAATATTCATAACAACCATATTTAATAAATCACCAACTAACTACCTCTATTTATGGGTTGACCATATCCATATAACTACCAAGAAACCTTCATGAATGCTCATAACTATGAAAGTTAATTTTTTTAGGGGCAATAATAGATGTATATAAATATTAAATTAACTCCACAAATATCCTTTATATTTCTAATAGCTTATTCATATGCAACTTAGCCTTATTTGATTAATTAGGCCATTTTGACTAGGTCTCATAGATTGGCCAATTGAAAGTGAGTTGAAAAGATAATTACATGAATGTTTTTTATATTATAATGATTTGAGTAAGTGAAACAAGTCCCAAAATTACTCTTCCACTTATTTTCATCTTCTTAAACTACCTTATACCTCTATTTTTGCACTTTTCCTCAAAAAACCCTATTTTATGATAGATTCATACACCATTCATACAACAAAGTGCCATGGACATAAGACACTCTAAGTGTACTAAATTACCTAGGTGATAGTAAGGTGATTTCAATCTATTTTGAATACTTTTCCTTCAATTCTTTTGAATCAGGTCTTAACTAGGGTTTTAGAGAGGTTTAAGAGTGCTCAAGAATCTTAACAATGATTCATCAATTTTGGACATTAAATGTCTGAACCAATTCCAAAAAAACTAGAACACCAAGCCCTATACCTATCCCAAAGTTCCCAGCCTCCCATGTAAAATATTTGTACCATGGTGAGCATGTGAAGTCACCTCTTGAGGAAGAAATAGGCTTTCTGAGTAGTGTTTAGTATTTTAAGGCCTAAAGGACCAATCATATTATCTTTCCTATGGCTCAAATGTGACATACACTCCTCTAAAAACCTGATTACGTTGTTCATTAATATTGAAAGTGCCCTAATGACCTCATTTTTCCTTCTACTACCCCTTCATGATGGCATTATCCACTGATGCTAACATACAAGAATATGTATATGCAGAATCCCTAAAATTATAATTTTATTATGAGTTGAAAAGCTCTTACTCATTCTATACAACATGAATAATCTCTCTAAGGTTATTTTGAGTAATGTCATTGGATTGAATGAGCTATTAAACCTCTATTTACATGCACATAGTCTCTTGTTTGAACACCTAGACCTATCTATCTATAAAAACTATCATAAATTCCCATGTACATGGTTCTTGAAAGGTTATTTAGGGATTTTAGGACCCATTCTTCCTTATGTAGCTCATTATATATGAAAATCCTAATCATTTACTTTCTTACAAGATCAAATTAGCCTTCTTAGATTGGTCTATACAACATGAATTCTACACATGCCAACTGATAGGCTTTTGTGATGCTCAAGAGAGTTAGGAAGATTAAAAACATCATTTCATGAATCAAACACTTACTTATAATGTACTTTGATGCATATTTCCTTCATCGGGTGTTTTTTAAGGTTTTTCAAGGGTTTTAGGGGTCTAAAACTCCTTAAAATTATTCATAGAATATGGAACCCTAATTAAAAACCTATTTCCATGTATTTAAATTAGATTGATCCCTTTAACTTCTCTAACTAGCTCAAGTTCCCATGCACAAGATATATCAAGATATGTACATAGTGAAAAGGTGTTTTGACTGACTGTATACTTGTGCAAGTAACAAGAAGGTTAAAAATCCAAAATTGTAACTTTATTGCATCCACATCACTCCAAAACTTCCCTCAATACTTGAAAGAATTATCCACACCATTCTTATGACCATCAATGTTAAAGAACACCTATATCAGTTTCAATATATTGGTAGGGTTTCTTAGGATTAAAGGTATGTCTACATCTTCTAAACCTCAATGTAATATTAACATGAAAACCTAAGTGTGATTAATATCATAAGATTTCTGATGACTTATCACTACCTTTATCTGCATTAAAAACCCTCACATGAAGTTAAAACCCCCTGTCTTATCCACAAAACTTCCAAATAACCCAACTATTCTCTTCAATGACTGTCAATAGACTGAGGTCTATATAAGACAAAAAAATATATCTTTCCACTGATAATATGACCTTAATAATATCATGAATTGGATAATATGGTCATGGATACCACTTGTACCAAGTTTGAGAACCTAATTCCACCTATGGAGGCTTTAAAGCCTCAAACTTCTCAAGATAGACTATATACTAACTGTGACTATAGTTTCTCTTAGGTTCAACAAGTTTAGGTCATTTTATAATAATTAAATCTTCAAACCAAGGTGTATGAATTATCTATAGGTATTAAAACCCTTGTAGGCACCATATTCAAATAAATCTCATTCTTGTCAACATTCCCACAGTCTACCTCTTCCATTTATTCCAAACAAGACCATTTAGAGAATAAACATACTACAATTTTTTGACTGTGTTCTATGTTTTAGGGTTATTCACATTCTTATTGCATTTCTATACTTTTACATAGGATTTAAATATCACTCAAATGTCCTTACTAACACCTCAAATGCTTACCTTGCTCATCATGCATAGTATAGTACTTAGTACCTATAGGCTATATTAGGAAGTAGTGATTATTGTGTTGAAGTTAAATCACTTCAACTCCTTTAAATAGTTTAAAATTACTTGTGATCCTTAATCAGGTCCAAACACCTTATCATGTTTCATACACCACAATTTCACCTTACATCCTTTATCAAAACTGAGTTTGTTCCACATGATTACATGACTCTATTAGGTTGTTTATAGGTGGACCTTATTAGCACATCCTTGAATTTGTTTAAATCTTGAATGGCTCATTAATTTTTAGTGATACAAACTCTATCTCCTCATTATTTTGAATAAACCTTGAAGAGGTACCCTAACTGTATCTTGGCATGATTGTAGATGATGATTCACTATGTAGCTTGTATAGACAAGGATGAAATGAGACCTTGAGAAGGTAAAAAACATTATTTTATGAACCTCTTAAATTCATTAAAAATAACTTAGGGAACAGTCCAAACTCCTTTTATTGATATATCCTCTAGTCTCTCCTTTTACAACTTTTCATGAAATGTTCTTGACTGTATTCACCTTGGTTGTAGGTGATGATCCATTGTGTCTTATACAAACTAAGGTAAAAATTAGATGCTATAAGACCTTGAGAATTTCACCAACATGACTATGATTTCCTTAAAATTGAATGAAAGTATAAACATTAACTCCATAGACCTCAACTAAATGTACCTTAACCAATATTGTAGATGTATTATGACCTTGGATGTAGGTACAAGTTTACTCCTTTAGTAATGTTTAAGGTTATAAACTTAATTTCATGACCATGATGGTTTCCAAGCACTCTTGACTCCTCTAAAATAGTGGATCTATGAGGTGAATGTTAATAAATAGTGATATGTGAGTATGATGCTAATGGGATATGGAAACTGAGAGTGAAGATGGAATGATAAGATTTTACAATGGTTGAATGGAAGTGTGAAAGACTATGGAGATGAAATGAGACATAGGAAATGAAATGAAACATGAATCCAAAATATAAATAGTTATGAATGATATTAGGTGAGATTTTAATATATATTTCAATAAGATATACCATTTTGGAGGCTCTTTAACTAGCATACATTATCAAAGGAGAAACCTAGAAATCTCCAAACTACCTTAACAAATACTAAGTTTCTTTAACATTTGTTAAATTAGGAATGTAAGGATGTTTGAGGGAAAATTTATGGTCCCTAGGCCATAAGATCTTGATGAAGTTTGAGGATCCTAAATGAATGACACTTTACCATGAATGAAAAACTACAAACAAAGTCTTAATGAATCTTGATATCCATAAACCCATCATGAACTATACACTATCCTCCAAACTACATGCAAACTGTATATTTGGTATTTGATGTGTTATTAAAGTTCATGTACTCACAAATGTGGATAAAACTATTGGGAAAGCCATGATAGGTCTCTTCAAGACCTGAAGCACCAGGAGCAAGTAGTTGTTTGACCAAAATAGATAAAAACTTCACAAGGTTGTAATACTTTTCTTGCCTTGTCCAGATTTGAAAAGTGAATAGAACCCTTAATCTCTTAGCCTTTGTTCATAAAGTTTAAAAAAATAAACTTATAAAAAACACCCATAAATGAAAGGTCATAATGTCTAGTTTCTCTGGTCAAGAGTTCAGATCTTCTTTCTCTCTCTACTGCATAGACTAAGCATAAACCTGAGGTGCTCTTACTATCTACTAATGAACAAGCCATGGAAAACACATCAGTTTTGGTCTTCTCAATCCTTAAAACCTTCCAACCTCTTCACCATGTGTATATAAAAATTCCTTCTTGCATCTTCAAGACTCTTCCTTATCAAATCCATATAGTATGGATTGGTACTACTTTAAAACATTGTCAAAACATATAGATTTTCCTTCATTTCCTCTTTTTTCAACTTTAAACCACCATTTGAGGGAAACATGAAGATAAATACAAGTTAAAAATGAATTTCAAATCAATAAATACATCAAGGAGAGAAAAATATAGTTGTTTTCACACATGGGAGCTCTTTTGGTGGCCAAGAAACCTTCTAAGCTCATAGAAGAGACATTTTCAAAGCATGAAATGATTGAAAAAAGTAATTTCATGACCATGGGGTTATTTAAATATGTTATGAATGATTTAGTGGAGTTTTTAGATCATATCTTTCCATTTAAAGACCAAAACCTTCACTTTAAGATCACATACACATAGTTTTAAAAGAAGATTACTAATCAATATCACAAGAGTATCGTATAACCTTCTTAAAAGTTCTTTATGAGGATTTTATGTATGTTCATCACCCTTTTCAAGGCTTATATCCAAACATGATTTAATATAATAAATACATCAAATAATCTCATGATGAGTCATTCGATGCCATATTATCTCATTGGGTCTAGATCATAAAACCACTTCAATCCATTGTCAAAGACATCAAAAGATATTCACACACCATAAGGAGACATAAAACAAGTTGAAACCAAGACATAACCATGCTAAGACATGAGACTCATACCTCCTTCACTTTACAACTAATGAATAGTCTATTGAGTTTCCCTAATTCCTTAAAATACATGACAACTATGAGGTTTTCATAATAGACCAATGATCCTAATACTAAGGATAAAAAGTGGTCAACAGGAATGATAGAAGAAATACTAAAAGACTAAATCCAAGATGAATGATAATGAATAATTTCAGCATCACGAGCTAGAACAAGACCTCTTAAGAATGGATCATTTAAGGTATAATCATTATCATAATCAAGTGTATCAAGAGGAATTTGTGGGAAAGAGAAGTGTCCATTATTTCATCAACATGTATGGACATTTCTTTGCACTACATTAAAATTATATCTTATGATATAGATAATGTGGCTTCTAATCCTACCAGGGGAGGATGAGGGATGTTCATTTTAAACAAAAGCTAATAAGATGTTTATAATGATGCATAGAGGTTTGTATAAGTTCAAGAAATGGGATTTGAGATGGGAGATTAGCAAGCTCTATAATGGGATCCCACTCATCATAACCCATAAGAGGAATATTTGAAAGAGATACATAGTGTTGAAGGAGGTCCTTAGAAGGAGGATCTGAAGTGCATGTGAATTTATGTGGATAAGATGTAGAAGGCTTAATTGAAGGACATGTTTGTTGATGGGGTAGTTAATGTAGGTGTGGTTTGAGAAGTGTTGAAAGAAGTTTGAGTATTAATGGTGATGGGTAAATAGGTTAGAGTAATGGCATAAATGATATGATAAGTGTTATCTATATGAGGTGTTGGAATTTGTTCATGAAAATATATAAGGTCTTCTTGCCCTAACTCTATTAAGTGAGTTGGAGAAGATTCTTGGATAACACAAAAAGTGCAAGAAAATTAAAGAGTGTGGGTGGGATGAGGATTAATGAAGGAAACCACCCTTCACATATTATTCATAATGACCACACTATCTTTAGAAATTGGGTCAAGAAGACTATCAACATTATTGGTAGAAAGGGTATGTTTGTCTAGGTTGTCTTGGTTTATAGATGGCCCAATGATCATTAGCCTATTTTTAAAGCTTAAAATTTAGTTTGTGTTTCATGGGATTTGAAGGAAATGTCATAGGGTTATTGAAATTTACAAATGATTGAATCATTCAAAATTGGAACTAAGAAGGAAATCTATAACCAAGTTATGAAGTTGCCAACAAGTCTCATGAGAATGACCCCAACTACCATGAAACCAACAAAATTTATTGGGACCGTACCAATATTTCACTAGATAAGTGGGATCAATTTCTCATAGAAGAGGCCTTGGTAGATGTTTTTTTAAATTATTATAAGGAAAAAAATTTATGAACATTGATGTTATTGGTTGAAGATATATGAGGATTAGTGATGTGGTTAAGAGGGGAAGCTTATTCTAGAGTTTGGTTGGGAACAATAGCTTGAATAATATGAATGGTATCATAAGAGTCAGTGACACCATAATTTATAGAATGATGATTCTTATTCTTGATTAACATGCAAGTAACCATAAAAGGTTGGGATAGCTCAAATTGACACATGAGGAAATCTTGATGCTTTGCTTAGTTAATGGCCTCTTCCAAAGTACATGGTGAGAGATTCTAGACCTGATATTGCAACTTGGAAATATGATCATTGGTAAATAAATGAAAGATGTTTTCATATTCCATATTATGTTCACACTTGTTAGATAAGGTCTTCTATCATTTGATGAAAGCTTGTGCAATTTTGGTTTCAAATTGCTTATAATTGATAAAATGGGCCAAGATATTTTTAAGGATATCACTAGTTTGAAATTCTTAGAATAGAGCATTGACTAAATCATATAAACTAGTGATGGAATGAGATTTGAGTTGGTTGTACCAATCTAAAGCATCATCTATGAGAGTATTTTCTAATAGCTTGGTACTGGCAAAAGTATTTAACTTGACTCAGTCTTTATATAGATTTACAAATGTTTTTAAGTGAAGAGTAGGATCGGTTGACCCATTATAAGTAATTGTAGGGGTGATACCTCCTATATTGTTATTAGAAATTTGTGATGTAAGAGGCTAATTTTGAAGGTGCTTGATTTTTTTGTTAACAAGGGGAGATTGAGGGATAAGATTACCATGGGAATCTCAAAGAGGAGGTGGGGGATCATTTTTGTTGTGTTCCCCATGGAAATTGATAAGGGCGGGTTTCAAGATGGATTAAATGATTTTGCATTTGCATCATTTGGTTTGCATTTTTAGCTTATAAATAATTAATTTGATTAAGATTTTTTTATATAGTATGATGGGTTTGAGTGGTATTATTGGCATTATTTGAATCATTGGAATTAGTAGTAGTGGATTGGGTACCACTATGGGTGTTAGTAGTAGCTTTAGAAGAATTGATGGTAAGTGAGTCACTAGTAGCATGATTTACTTGTGTGGTAAAAGATGTACTAGTAGAGAGATTAAAATAAGTGGCACTAAAGGCATGATTACCATGGGTAGAAAATGATGCAATAGTGGAAGAATTGAGAAGCGCTGGTCTAAGACGATGCCCACTAGATGTAGAACCTACCATGTTAGTAGAGATAATAGACATGGAGGTGGAAGAAATCATAGAGGAATATGACATGGTATGAGAAGGGGTCAAAACAAGGAGATGAGGTTGAGAAGCAAATAAGCTAGTGTCCCCAAATCTATGTTAGAATATGAGAGAAGGTGAATAGGGTTCCTTGACTTGACCACTTATCATGAGATGGTAAATAGAAGAAAGATATTTTCCTTGATGTTGAGAAAACTCATTGATGAAGAATAAAATTTATAGGGTATACTATAATTCAAGTTGATCTTCAAATGAGAAGAGAGGATTCACAAAGTGAAGAGGAATGAGTAGGGGTCCCATAGTTTGTAGTGTGAGTGGCTACATGCACATTACTTTCATCTAGGGTAGGTTCCACAAGATGCTTATGGGATAACCTATTGGGGTTGGTAAAACTCATCATATATATTAAATTAAAGTTAGTGTTATCTTCAAATAAGAAGTTCATGTTGAAGGAGGAATATTAGGGAAGATAAAACTATGCAAAATCAAAGAGATAGGAAGGATACATAGTCAACTAGGTTGACTGCATTCTATAGTCCAAGAGATAAATAAGAGTGTAGGGTCAACCAAGTTGACTTATTACCAAAAATAGGGAAAATTATAGTATGATAAGGATATAGAGTTGACCACATTGACTTAGTAATATAACTTAATTGATAAAAAAGAGTACAAAATTGACCAGGTCAACTTATTACTATAGATAGGGAAAAATACAATTTGATAAGGATATAGAGTCAACCAGGTCAACTTGGTACTATAAACTAACTGACATAAAAAAGTAAAAGGTCAAATAGGTTGACTTAGTACTATAGATAGGAAAACATACAGTCTAATAAGGATACAGAGTCATCCAAGTCGACTCAGTACTATAACCTGACTAACAAAAAAGAGTAAAAGGTTGACCAGGTCAACTTAGTACCATAGGCAAGGAAAATGATAGTCTATAAGAGACTATGTTAAACAAAATGATAGTGTGCTAAAAATAGGTAAATGTTTTTCAATGTAAGTGAAGCAAGAAATGGAAGAAAACACAAATAATTAGATTAATGAGAATGATCCAATTGGATCACATAACATAAAACCTTGCACCAATGTTGGTCAATACAAGTTTTTGCAATACAACACACACTAATAAAAAATAAAGCAATCAACTAAAAATTAAGTGGTCATATTGACTATTTTTATATTATTATGAAGTGTTATTTTAAGTGTGATAGGGAAGTTGTCTAAAAATAGGGAACTAGAAATCAATCTATGGATGTTTACAGGATGTTTAGTCTGAAAGGGATATGTGTTGGTAATAGTATTGCCTTGGTATTGGGGAATACCCCCTCACTTAAAAATACCATATCAATAATGGTGTGGGTGATTTTACATTAGATACCATTAACCACATATTTATACTTAGTCAGAAAACCAGGTCAACTTCCCCTTTGGTGATGAAATCCAAATAGGTAAGCCTTGTGAAGACACATGTTAAATGCATTATAAATATTGTGTGATTTTTAGTGTGTGTAAAAAGATTAAAATAGTGAAACTAATTAAAATTTTGAAAAACCACCTAATTAGACTATGTGAGCTACTCTAAGCATGCAAATAATTGAAAATGAAAGTGTGAATTCATTACTAGTATATAGTTATTAATTCTCAAATTAAGAATGATAAAAAATTGATTTGGATGACAATATATGAAAATAATATAGAATAGAGCCAACTAGGTCACTACTATCCTATAGAATCAAGAGTCTTTAAGAACTAAGTTGACCAAGTCAACTTAGTCTTTTAGAGACAAGACAGGCTACAAAATTAAGTCGACTAGGTCAACTTAGTTTGATGTAGGATTGTAGTTTTGAAGACTACAAAATTGCATAAAATAGAAATATAATGAATTATTAAATTAATAGAGAGAGAGAAATATAATAACCTTGGTGGGTTGGAAGATGATTAGGATTGTAAATTTTCTACTGTTATACCTTGAATGCTACTTACAAGTTCTACAAACTAAGTCAACTAGTTTAACTTAGTTCTGTGAAACCCTACTTATTGAATACTGATAAGATGATCAAGTATGACTTATTTTGTTGTTATGGATGTTTATTGGAAGACTAAGTTGACCTTTCCAACTTATTTTTTTATCTAGATGCTAACTAAAAGAGTAAGTCAACCTGTTTGACATAGTTTGTTATCTACATGTTGATTGGAAGACTCAACTTAGTTTTTTATCTAGGAATAAAGAAGAGTAATATGTTGACCTATCTGATCTAGTAACCTATATCTAATAAATACCTACATATAAATAATAGATTCATTTTGATATGACTATGGGTTAAACTTGTACACAAAATTTAGAATTATACCATCTTGGTTGACATAATATCATAAATATAGAAAAATAATAAAATAATAGAAATGAAAGCATGAAAGGAAAAATTGAAAGGGTTAGACTCATGTCAAATTCACTAGAATATATGCAATGGTAAATGTAATAGATTCTACAAATCAATCCTAGCTAAGAGAAGATAGATCCTACTTACACTTCTGATTGGGGATACATTAGATAATCGGGGTCATGACCAATATGGATTTTTTAGACCTTTCCAAGGGATATCTTACCATAATAATATCACTAGAGAAGGTTCCTAAGCCTCTATTCAAGTAAAACTATTCAATAACTGTAACTAGGTCTTATTTTTTCATATTCAATAAACTAATAACAAGTAAAGCAAAATCTAATCTAGTGCTCACCAAAGCTTGTGACATAAAGTGGGGGTAATAAAATTAAAAGTAAACATGAATAAAAGACATAAACTCATGTCAATGCATATGAGATCCTAATGCATGAAATATAAGTATAAATTGATATCTATCTACTCTTACAAAGGAGTAACAAAGTTAGGAATACTTAAGTACCTTTGAAGATGAATTTGATGAGCCTCAATCTCTCCCTTGGCCAAGGTGTTTCACAAGAGGTTGTTGTGGTATGTAAGGATGACAATGATAAATCATCTCTAGGTTATACAACCTATCAATACATCCAAAATACTTCTCTACAAGATAAGATCTGCATCTCCAAAGAAAGTATAAAACCCTAAGCTTTCTCCTTAAGTAGAATGGTAGATAAGCAAATGCACAATATATCTTACTTAATCTTCTCTTTTTTTAAAAATGGAAAAATGAATGTGTTTATATAGGCAGATCTAACCCTAAACCCTTCTGAAAGTTTTAGCTAACAAGGTCAATCAAGTCAATCTAGTATTAAAATTGATAAAAAAATTAACTAGATAATGAACTATGTCAACAATGGCCAACTTAGTTCTTAGTAAGCTCTTTCAATAATAATATATAGTTGACGTGGCCGACATAGTCATGTAAACTACCAAAAAGGGGTTTAAGTTAGGTAAATGACTAATGAACGTGGTAAATAGGAGGCAAAGCTTAGGGGAATAGTTTTTAAGAGAAAAGTGTGTAGATAGCAAGTGGAAAAAGGAATAATAATCCTAAAAAGCACTAATGGTCTACCCACCCCTTTCCTGGTACACCCCTTAAGGCATTCACATAGAGATTTTGAGAATTGACAGGTTCCTACAAGATAAAGATCATCAATAATTGATAAAATTTTGAAAATATTATGTGTATACATGCATTTTCATAATACATCACAACTTTGAAACTCAAACAATGTAATACCAACACTTGAGTGGTTTAAACACATTTGAAATCCAAAGATTTGAAATTTATGCGTGTTGCTCAGAATACATCATAATTTTGAAATTTGAACAATGTAATACCAGAATTTGAGTGGTTTTAAATGCGTTTAAGATCCAAAGATTTGGAATTTATGTGCATTTCTCATAATGCATCATAACTTTGGAATTTGAACAATGTGATATGGTAACTTGAGTGGTTTCTAGCCCGTTTAAGATCCAAAGATACAAACTTAATGTGTGTTTCTCATAATGCATCACAACTTTGAAATTCAAACCATGTAATAATAGAACTTGAATAGTTTCAAATGCATTGAAGATCTAAAGATTCAAACTTTATGAATGTTTTTTATAATGCATCACAACCTTGAAATTTGAACAATGTGATATATGAACTTGAGTGGTTTTGAATGCACTTAAAATCCAAGGATTTAAACTTTATGAACATTTCTCATAATGCATCACAGCTTTGAAATTCAAACAATGAGATATGTGAACTTGAGTAGTTTTGAATGTGTTTAAGATCCAAAGATTCAAACTTTAGGTGCATTTATCATAATATGTCGTAACTTTGAAATTTGAAAAATGTGATACAAGAAATTGAGTGGTTTTAAATGTGTTTAAGATCTCATGATTCAAACATTATGTGCATTTCTTATAATGCATCATAACTTTGAAATTTGAACAATGTGATATGGGAACTTGACTGGTTTTGAATGAATTTAAGATCCAAAGATTCAAACTTTATGTTTGTTTATCATAATGCATCACAAATTTTAAATTTAAACAATGTGATACATGAACTTGAATGGTTTTTAATGCATTTAAGATCTAGAGATTTAAATTTTATGGGTGTTTCTCATAATGCATTGCAACTTTGAAATTTAAACAATGTGATACGGTAACTTGAGTAGTTTTGAATGTATTCAAGATCCAAAGATTAAAAATTTATGCACATTTATAATAATGCATCAGAAATTTGAAATTTGAATAATGTGATATGAAAACTTGAGAGGTTTTGAATGCATTTAAAATCCAATGATTTTAAATTTATGTGTATTTCTCATAATGTATTACAACTTTGAAATTTAAACAGTGTGATACATGAACTTGAGTGGTTTTGAACACATTAAGGATCCAAAGATTTGAACTTTATATGTGTTTCTCATAATGCCTCACAAATTTGAAATTTGAATAATATGATACGATAACTTGAGTAGTTTTGGATGCATTAAAGATCCAAAGTTTGGAACTTTATGAACATTTCTCATAAGGCATCACAAATTTGAAATTTGAGCAATGTGATATGGGAACATTAGTAGTTTTGAATGCATTAAAGAAATAAAGATTTAAAATTTATATGTTTATCATGATTTAATTCGACTTTGAATTCAAATAATGTGGTATAGGAACTTGAGTGATTTTGAACACATCTAAGATCCAAAGATTTGAACTTTATGCACATTTCTCATAATGAATTGTAAATTTGAAATTTGAAAAATAGATACGAGAACTTGAAAACTTTTAAACATGTTTAAGATCCAAAGATTTGAAATTTATCCATGTTTCTCATAATGCATCACAACTTTGAAATTCAAACAATGCGATATGAGAACTTGGGTAGTTTTAAACACATTTAAAATCCAAAGATTTGAACTTTATGTACATTTTTCATAACGCATCACAACTTTGAGATTTAAACAATGTGGTTCAGGACCTTGATTGGTTTTTAATACATTAAATATCCAAATATTTGAGCTTTATGTGTGTTTGTCATAATGCATCACAACTTCAAAATTTGAACAATGTGATAGGGAACTTGATTGGTTTTTAACATGTTTAAGATCCAAAGATTCAAAATTTATGTGCATTTTTCATAATACATCGTAACTTTGAAATTAAAATAATGTGATACCAAAAATTGAGTGTTTTTAAACATATTTAAGATCCAATGATTTGAACTTTATGCGTGTTTCTCATAATGCATCACAAATTTGAAATTAAAACAATGTAATACTAGAATTAGAGTGGTTTTGAATGCATTTAAGATCCAAGGATTCAAACTTTATGTGCATTACTCATAATGCATCACAAATTTGAAATTCAAACATTTTAATAGGGGAACTTGAGCAGGTTTGAATGCATTTAAGATCCAAAGATTAAAACTTTATGTGTGTTTCTCATAATGCATTGTAACTTTAAAATTTAAATAATATAATAGGGGAACTTGAGTATTTTTAAACATGTTTAAGATCTAAATTTTTAAACTTTATACACATTTATCATAATGCATCATAACTTTGAAATTTGAATAATGTGATACGGGAACTTGAGTGGTTTTAAAAGAATTTAAGATCCAAATATTTGAACTTTATTCATGTTTATCATAATGCATCACAAATTTTAAATTTGAACAATGTGATATGGGAACTTGAGTGGTTTTGAATGCATTTGAGATCCAAAGATTCAAACTTTTATGCATTTTTCATAATGCATCACAACTTTTAAATTCAAACAATGTGATATGGGAACTTCAATAGTTTTGAATGTGTTGAAGATCTAAATATTTTAACTTTATGGGCATTTCTCATAATGCATCATAACTTTGAAATTTAAATAATGTGATACTGGAACTTGAGTAGTTTTGAATGCATTGAAGATCCAAAGATTCAAATTTTATACACATTTCTCATAATGAATCACAACATTGAAATTCAAACAATGTTATATTAGAACTTGAATAATTTTGAAAGTGTTTAAGATCCAAAGATTCAAACTTTATTGGTGTTTCTCATAATGCATCACAACTTTGAAATTCAAATAATGTGATACCAGAACTTGAGTAGTTTTTAAAGCATTTAAGATTCAAATATTCAAACTTTATTAAAATTTCTCATAATGCATCATAACTTTGAAATTCAAATAATTTGATAACAAAACTTGAAAGGTTTTGAATGCATTTAAGATGCAAATATTCAAACTTTATGCACATTTTTTATAATGCATCACAACTTTGAAATCCAAACAATGTAATAGGGGAACTCCAGTAGTTTTAAACATGTTTAAGATATAAAGATTTGAATTTTTGATACATTTCTCATAATGCATCCAAATTTGAAATTAAAATAATAAAATAGGGATCTTTAGTGGTTTTGAATGCTTTTAAGATTCAAAGATTTGAACTTTATGCACATTTCTCATAATGCATTGAAACTTTGAAATTTAAACAATTTAATACCATAACTTGAGTGGTTTTAAATGTGTTTAAGATATAAAAATTTGAACTTGATGCACATTTCACATAATGCATCATAACTTTGAAATTTGAATAATGCAATACCAGAACTTGACTAGTTTTGAATATTTTTAAGACCTAAATATTAAAACTTTATGTGCATTTCTCATAATACATCATAACTTTGAAATTAGAATAATGTGATACCCTAGGAACTTAAGTAGGTTTGAACATGTTTAAAATCTAAAGATTTTAACCTTATTTGTATTTATCATAATGCATCACAACTTTGAAATTCAAATAATGTGATATGGGAACTTTAGCAATTTTTAACACATTTAAGATCCACAGTTTCAAACTTAATGTGGATTTCTCATAATGCATTGAAATTTTAAAATTTTAACAATTTGATATGGGGGCTTGAGTGGTTTTGAACATGTTTAAGATACAAAAACTTGAACGTTATGCACATTTCTCATAATGCATTGCAACTTTGAAATTTGAACAATGTGATATGGTAATATCAGTGGTTTTGAATGCATTTAAGATCCAAAGATTTGAAATTTATGTGTGTTTTTCATTATGCATAGCAAATTTAAAATTTGAAGAATGTGATACAAGAACTTGAGAAATTTTGAACATGTTTAAAATCCAAAGATTCAAACTTTATGCATGTTTATCATAATGCATTGCAGTTTTGAAATTTGAACAATGTGATACAGAAACATGAGTGGTTTTAAATGTGTTGAAGATCAAAATATTTGAAATTTATGTGTGTTTCTAAAAATGCATCACAAATTTTAAATTCAAACTATGTGATACAAGAACTTGAGTGGTTTTGAATGCATTAAAAATTCAAAGATTCAAACTTTATGCACATTTCTCATAAGCCATCATAACTTTGAAATTTGAATAATGTGATATGGGAACTTGAGCAGTTTTGACTGCATTAAAGATCCAAATATTCAAACTTTATGTGTTTCTCATAATTCGTCATAACTTTGAAATTTAAATAATGTGATATGGGAACTTGAGTGGTTTTGAACATGTTTAAAATCCAAAAAATTAAACTCTATGCATGTTTCTCATAATGAATCACAACTTTGAAATTTGAACAATGTGATATGGGAACTTGAGTGGTTTTAAACACATTTAAGATCTAAATATTTAAAATTTATGAATGTTATTCATAATGCATCACAAATTTGAAATTCAAACAATGTGATATAGGAATTTGAGTGGTTTTGAATGCACTTAAGATCTAAAGATTTGAAATTTATGCATGTTTGTCATAATACATTGCAACTTTGAGATTCAAACAATGTGAAATGAGACCTTGAGTGGTTTTAAACACATTAAAGATCCAAATATTTAAATTTTATCCGTATTTGTCATAATACATTATAACTTTTAAATTTAAAGAATGTGATACAGGAACTTGAGCAGTTTTAAACATCTTTAAGATCCAAAGATTTAAATTTTTCTCTCATTTATCAAAATGCATTGTAACTTTGAAATTTGAATAATGTGATACTGAAACTTGATCGGTTTTGAATGCATTTAAGATCTAAAGATTTGAACTTTATGCACATTTATCATAATGCATCACAAATTTGAAATTCAAAGAATGTAATACTAGAACTTGAGTGGTTTTGAATGGATTTAAGATCTAAAGGTTTGAAATTTATGCACATTACTCATAATGCATCAAAACTTTGAAATTAAAACATTGTAATAAGGGAACTTGAGCAGTTTTGAATGCATTTATGATCCAAAGATTCAAAATTTATGTGCATTTATCATAATGCAATGCAACTTTAAAATTTAAACAATGTAATAGGGGAGCTTGAGAAGTTTTGAATGCATTTAATATCCAAATTTTTGAAATTTATGCACATTTATAATAATGCATCACAAATTTGAATTTTGAATAATGTGATACAAGAACTTGAGTGGTTTTGAATGCATTTAAGATCCAAAGATTTGAAATTTATGCATATTTTTTATAATGCATGGCAACCTTAAAATTTAAATAATGTGATATAAGAACTTGAGAAGTTTAAAATGAATTGAAGATCCAAATATTTGAACTTTCTACGTATTTTCATAATGCATCACAACTTTGAAATTCTAACAATGTGTTACAAGAACTCGAGCGATTTTAAATGCGTTACAAATCTAAATATTCAAATTTTATGCATGTTTCTCATAATGCATCACAAATTTGAAATTAAAACAATATTATAAATGAAATTAAGTGATTTTAAAATCATTTTAGATCCAAAGATTCAAACTTTATACACATTTCTCATAATGCATCACAACTTTGAAATTTGAACATGTGATTCCTGAACTTGAGTAGTTTTGAATGCATTTAAGATCCAAAGATTCAAACTTCATGCATGTTTCTCATAATGAATCACAACTTTAAAATTAAAATAACGTGATACCAAAACTTGGAAGGTTTTGAATGTGTTTAAGATCCAAATATTTGAACTTTATGCTTATTTCTCATAATGCATCGTAGATTTAAAATTTGAACAATATAATAAGGAAATTCAATGGTTTTGAACATGTTTAAGATCCAAAGATTTAAACTTTATTCATGTTTCTCATAATTCATCACAAATTTGAAATTCAAATAATGTAATAGGGGAACTTCAGTGGTTTTGAAT
The DNA here is from genome assembly GCA_037957365.1 of Torreya grandis. Classification (NCBI taxonomy): domain Eukaryota; kingdom Viridiplantae; phylum Streptophyta; class Pinopsida; order Cupressales; family Taxaceae; genus Torreya; species Torreya grandis. The sequence goes on from JARHVA010003897.1 coordinate 709,938, forward strand.
GCATTTAAGATTTAAAGAATCGAACTTGATGCGTGTTTCACATAATGTATCATAACTTTGAAATTCAAATAATGTAATAGGGGGAATTGAGTGGTTTTGAATGCTTTTAAGATCCAAATATTTAATCTTTATGTGAATTTTTCATAATTCATTGAAAATTTGAACTTCAAATAATCTAATAGTGGATTTGATGGTTTTAAACATGTTGAAGATGCACAGATTCTAACTTTATGCACATTTCTTATAATACATCAAAAATTTGAAATTTAAACAATGTAATACTATAAATTTAACGGTTTTCAATGCATTTAAGATCCAAATATTCTAACCTTATGTGCATTTCTCATAATGCACCATAAATTTGAAATTATAACAATGCAATACTAAAACATGAGTAGTTTTGAAAGCATTTAAGATACAAAGATTGAAAGTTTATGTGCATTTCTCATAATGCATCATAAATTTTAAATTTGAATAATGTGATACCCCAAGAAATTGACTAGTTTTGAATGTGTTTAATATAAAAAGATTCAAACTTTATGTGCATTTATCATAATTAATTATAACTTTGAAATTTGAACAATGTGATATGGGAACTTGAGTAGTTTTGAATGCATTTAAAAACCAAAGATTTGAAATTTATGCACATTTTTCATAATACATCGTAACTTTGAAATTCAAATAAATGTGAGTGGTTTTAAACATATTTAAGATTAAACTATTTAAACTTTATGTGTGTTTCTCATAATGCATCAAAACTTTGAAATTGAAACAATGTAGAACTAGAATTAGAGTGGTTTTGAATGCATTTAAGATCCAAGGATTTGAAATTTATGTGCATTACTCATAATGCATCACAAATTTGAAATTTGAACATTGTATTAGGGGAACTTGAGTGGTTTTGAATGCATTTAAGATCCAAAGATTAAAAATTTATGCATGTTTTTCATAATGCATTGTCAATTTGAAATTTAAATAATGTAATAGGGGAAATTGAGTAGTTTCAAACATGTTTAAGATATAAATTTTCAAACTTTATACACATTTATCATAATTCATCACAACTGTGAAATTTGAATAATGTGATATAGAAACTTGAGTGGTTTTGAAAGCATTTAAGGTCTAAATATTTCAACTTTATTCACGTTTCTCATAATGCATCACAAATTTTAAATTTAAACAATGTGATATGGGAAATTGAGTGATTTTGAATGCATTTAAGATCCAAAGATTCAAAATTTTATGCATTTTTCATAATGCATCACAACTTTGAAATTCAAATAATGTGATATGGAAACTTCAATAGTTTTAAATGTGTTGAAGATCTAAATATTTTAACTTTATGGGAGTTTCTCATAATGCATCATAACTTTGAAATTAAAATAATGTGATATGGAAACTTGAGCAATTTTGAATGCATTGAAGATCCAAAGATTCAAATTTTATACATGTTTCTCATAATACATCACAACTTTGAAATTCAAAAAAATGTTATATGGGAACTTGAACAATTTTTAAAGTGTTTACAATCTAAAAGTTCAAAATTTATGGGTGTTTCTCATAATGCATCACAACTTTGAAATTCAAACAATGTGATACTAGAACTCGAGTAGTTTTTAAAGCATTTAAGATACAAATATTCAAACTTTATAAACATTTTTCATAATGCATCATAACTTTGAAATTCAAATAATGTGATACTAGAAATTGAAAGGTTTTGAATGTGTTTAAGATTCAAATATTCAAACTTTATGCACATTTTTCATAATACATCACAACTTTGAAATCCAAATAATGTAATAGAGGAGCTCCAGTAGTTTTAAACATGTTTAAGATCCAAAAATTTGAATTTTTTATGTGTTTCTCATAATGCATTCAACTTTGAAAATCAACTAATGTAATATGGAACTTTAGTGGTTTTGAATGCATTTAAGATTCAAAGATTTGAACTTTATGCACATTTCTCATAATGCATTGCAACTTTGAAATTTAAACGCTTTAATACTAGAACTTGAGTGGTTTGAGATCTTAAATTCACTCATAACCACTCAAGTTCTCATATCATATTGTTCAAATTTTTAACATTACAATGTATTATGAAAAATATGCATAAATATCAAATCTTTGGATCTTAAATGCATTAAAAACTGCTTAAGTTCCCGTATCACAATGTTCAAATTTTAATGTGCATAAATTTTGAATCTTTGGATCTTAAACACATTCAAAACCACTTAGGTTCCTATATCACATTGTTCTAATTTCAAATTTATAATGCATTATGAGAAATATTTATTAAGTTTGAATCGATGTTAAATACATTCAAAACCACTCAAGTTCCCATATCCCATTGTTCTAATTTCAAATTTGCAATACATTATGAGAAATGCACGTAAAGTTCAAATATTTGGATCTTAATGGCATTTAAAATTGTTCAAGTTCTCATATCACATTGTTCTAATTTCAAATTTGTGATGCATTATGAGAAACACACATAAAATTTGAATCTTTCAATCTTAAATGCATTCAAAACTGCTCAAGTTACTGTATCACATTGTTTGAATTTCAAAGTTGTGATGTATTATGAGAAACATGCATAAAATTTGAATCTTTGGATCTTAAATAAATTTAAAAATACTCAATTTCTCATCTCACATTGTTCCAATTTCAAAGTTATGATGCATTCTGACAAAAGTGCATAAATTTCAAATCTTTCAATCTTAAATGTGTTCAAAACTTCTCATGTTCCTGTATCACATTGTTCAAATTTTAAATTTGTGATGCATTATGAAAAACATGCATAAATTTTGAATCTTCAGATCTTAAATGCATTCAAAACTACTCAAGTTCCTGTATTATATTATTCAAATTTCAAAGTTGTGATGAATTATGAGAAATGCACATAAATTTTAAATATTTGGATCTTAAATGCATTAAAAAGTGCTCAAGTTCCCATATCACATTATTATAATTTTAAATTTTTGATGCATTATGAGAGATGCACATAAAGTTTAAATCTTTGGATCTTAAACATGTTTAAAACTACTTAATTTCTTGTATCACATTGTTTGAATTTCAAAGTTGCAATGCATTATGAGAAACACACATAAAGTTTGAATCTTTGGATCTTAAATGCATTAAAAATTGTTCATGTTTTAGTATTACATTGTTAAAATTTCAAATTTGCCATGCATTATGAGAAATATGGATAAAGTTCAAATCTTTGGAATGTAAACATGTTTAAAACTACTCAAGTTCCCATATCACATTATTTGAATTTGAAATTTGTGATACAATATGATAAATATGCATAAATTTCAAATCTTTGGATCTTAAACATATTCAAAACTTCTATATATGCCCTATTACATTATTTGAATTTTAATGTTGTGATGCATTATGAGAAACATGCATAAATTTTAAATCTTTAGATCTTAAATATGTTTAAAAATACTCATGTTCTAGTATTATATTATTTGAATTTCAAAGTTATGATGCATTATTAGAAACATGCATAAAGTTAAAATGTTTGGATCTTAAATGAGTTCAAAATTGCTCAATTTTGTTATTACATTTTTTGAATTTCAAAGTTGTGATGCATTATGAGAAACACACAAAGTTTGAATCTTTGGAACTTAAACGCATTCAAAACCACTCAAATTCTAGTATTACATTGTTTGAATTTCAAATTTGTGATTCATTATGAGAAACATGCATAAAGTTCAAATCTTTGGATCTTAACATGTTTAAAACCACTTAAGTTCTAGTAATTACATTTTTTGAATTTCAAAGTTATGATGCATTATGAGATTCATGCATAAAGTTTGAACCTTTAAAACTTAAATGAGTTAAAAACCACACAAGTTTTGATATCACATTGTTCAAATTTTAAAGTTATGATGCATTATGGGAGACATGTATAAATTTTAAATCTATTTATCTTAAACACGTTCAAAATTGCTCAAGTTCTCCTATTACATTATTGGAATTTGAAAGTTGTAATGCATTATGATAAATATACATAAAGTTTGAATCTTTGGATCTTAAACATGTTTAAAACTAATCAAGTTCCCCTATTACATTTTTCAAATTTTAAAGTTGTGATGCATTATGAGAAACATGCATAAAGTTCAAACATTTAGATCATAAATGCATTCAAACCACTAAAGTTCATGTATCACATTTTTAAAATTTTAAATTTGTGATGCATTATGAGATACATGCATAAGTTTAAATCTTTAGATCTTAATCACATTCAAAATTACTCAAGTTTCTGTATCACATATTTCAAATTCAAAGTTGTTATGTATTATGATAAATGCACATAAAATTTGAATCTTTAGATCTTAAATGCATTAAAAAATTCTCAAGTTCCCTTATTATAATAAATATGCATAAAGTTTGAATATTTGGTTTTTAAATGCATTTAAAAATATTTGATTTTTAAATGCATTTAAAATCACTCAAGTTCCCATATCGCATTGTTCAATTTTCAAATTTGTGATGCATTATGAGAAACGCACATAAATTTTGAATCTTTGGATCTTAAATGCATTTAAAAATGTTTAAGTTCCTATATCATGTTATTTAAATTTTAAATTTGTGATGTATTATAATAAATGCACATAAAGTTAAAATAATTAGATCTTAAATGTGTTCAAAACCACTCAAGTTATCGTATCATATTATTTGAATTTTAAAGTGGTGAAGAATTATAATAAATGTGAATAAAGTTCAAATATTTACATCTTAAAGTTTAAAGTTTTGATATCACATTGTTCAAATTTTAAAGTTATGATGCATTATGGGAGACATGTATAAATTTTAAATCTATGCATCTTAAACATGTTCAAAATTGCTCAAGTTCTCCTATTACATTGTTGGAATTTGAAAGTTACAATGCATTATGATAAATATGTATAAATTTTGAATCTTTGGATCTTAAACATGTTCAAAACCCTCAAGTTCCCATATGACATTGTTCAAATTTCAAATTTGTGATGCATTATGAGAAACACATATAAAGTTTGAATATTTAGATTGTAAATGTGTTCAAAACCACTCAAGTTCCTGTATGATAGTGTTTAAATTTCAAAGTTATAATGCATTATGAGAAACATTCTTAAATTTTGAATCTTTAGATCTTAAACCTTTGAAAACCACTCAAGTTACATTGCTCATTTTCAAAGTTGCGATGCATTATGAAAAACTTGCATAAAGTTTGAATCTTTGGATCTTGAACATGATTAAAACCACTCAAATTTTGGTATTACATTACTCAAATTTCAAAGTTGAGATGGATTATGAGAAAAATGCATAAAGTTTGTATCTTTGGATCTTAAATGTGTTCAAATTTTCTCAATTTCCTCTAATACATTATTTGAATTTAAAAGTTGTGATGCATTATGAGAAACATGCATAAAGTTCAAATCTTTGGAACTTAAATGTATTCAAAACCACTCAAGTTATGGTATTACTTTGTTTAAATTTCAAATTTATGATGCATTATTATATATGTACATAAAGTTTGAAACTTTGGATCTTAAATGCATTGAAAACTACTTAAGTTCCCTTATTACATTATTCAAATTTTAAAGTTGTGATGCATTATGAGAAATGCCATAAATTTTGAATCTTTAGATCTTAAATGCATTAAAAACTACTCAAATTATTGTATTATATTATTTAAATTTTAAATTTGTGATGAATTATGAGAAATACGTACAAAGTTTAAATCTTTAGATCTTAAATGCATTTAAAGCCACTCAAGTTTTAGTATTACATTGTTTGAATTTTAGAGTTGTCATGCATTATGAGAAACACACATAAAGTTTGAATCTTTGGATATTAAATGCATTTAAAACTACTCAAGTTCTGGTAGAACATTGTTCAAATTTCAAAGTTACAATGCATTATGAGAAATATGCATAAACTTCAAATTTTTAGATCTCAAACTCATTTAAAACCACTCAAGTTATTATATTACACTGTTTAAATTTCAAAATTGTGATGCATTAGGACACATGTGCATAAATTTAAAAACTTTAGATCTTAAATGCCTTCAAAACTACTCAGTTCTAGTATTACATTATTTGAATTTCAAAGTTGCAATGCATTATGAAAAACATGCATAAATGTCAAATATTTAGATCTTAAACACGTTTAAAAATACTCAAGTTCCTCTATTACATTGTTCAAATTTCAAATTTTTAATGCATTATGAGAAATGCACATAAAGTTTGAATCTTTGGATCTTAAATGCATTCAAAGTTGCTCAAGTTCCCTTATTACATAGTTTAAATTTCAAAGTTGAGATTGATTATGAACTATGCACATAAAGTTCAAATCTTTGGATCTTAAATACGTTCAAAACCACTCAACTTTTGGCATTACATTGTTTTAATTTCAAAGTTCCTATGCATTATGAGAAATGCACATAAGTTTAAATATTTGGATCTTAAATGCCTTCATAACCACTCAAGTTCTCATATCACATTGGTCAAATTTCAAATTTTTTATGCATTATGAGAAATGTGCATAAAGTTCAAATCTTTGGATATTAAACACATTCAAAACCACTCAAGTTCTTATATCACATTGTTTAAATTTTAAATTTGTGATGCATAATGAGAAACATGCATAAAGTTTGAATCATTAGATCTTAAATGCCTTTATAACCACTCAAGTTTCTATATCACATTGTTTGAATTTCAAAGTTGCGATGCATTATGATAAACATGTATAAAGTTCAAATATTTTGATCTTAAACATATTAAAAACCACTCAAGTTATCATATCACATTATTAAAGTTTTGAAGTTATGATGCATTACAAGAATCATGCATAAATTTTGATTCTTTGAATCTTAAATGCATTTAAAATTGCCCAATTTCCATATCACATTATTCTAATTTCAAAGTTGTAATGCATTATGATAAACATGAATAAAGTTCAAATCTTTGGATCCTAAATGCATTTAAAAACACTCAAGTTCCCATATCACCATTTCAAAGTTGTAATGAATTATGATAAATATGCATAAAGTTCAAATCTTTGGATCTTAAATACTTTCAAAACATCTCAAGTTTTGGTATCACATTATCAAATATCAAAGTTGCAATGAATTACGAGTAATGCACATAAAGTTTAAATCCTTGTATCTTAAATGAATTTAAAATTTCTCAAGTTTGGTATCACATTATTTGAATTTTAAAGTTGTGATGCATTATGAAAAATGTGCATGAAGTTCAAATATGTGGATCTTAAATGCATTCAAAACTGTTCAAGTTCCCATATCACATTCTTTGAATTTCAAAGTTATGGTGCATTATATAAAATGTACATAAAGTTTGAATTTTTAAATCTTAAACATGTTCAAAATTGCTCAAGTTTTGGTATCACATTATTCAAATTATAAAATTGCAATGCATTGTGAGAAACATGTATAAATTTCAAATGTTTGGATCTTAAATTCATTGAAAACATCTAAATTTTTGGTATCCCATTTTTTAAATTTCAAATTTGTGATGCATTATGAGATATACACAAAAATTTCAAATCTTTGGATCTTAAATGCATTCAAAACTACTCAAGTTCCTGTATCACATTGTTTGAATTTCAAAGTTGTAATGTATTATGAGAAATAAACATAAAGTTCAAATCTTTGGATCTTAAACCTATTCAAAACCATTCAAGTACCTATATCACATTATTCTAATTTCAAAGTTGTGATGCATTATGAGAAATTCTCATATATTTCAAATCTTTAGATCTTAAATGTGTTCAAAACCATTCAAGTTTCAGTATCACATTGTTCAAATTTCAAAGTTGTAATGCATTATGAGAAACATGTATAAAGTTTGAACATTTAAATCTTAAATGTGTTCAAACCCACTAAATTTCTCATATCACATTATTTGAATTTCAAAGTTTTGATGCATTATGAGAAACATGCATAAATTTCAAATCTTTAGATCTTAAATGTATTCAAAACTGCTCAAGTTCATGTATCACATTATTTGCATTTCAAAGTTGCATTACATTATGGGAAATGTGCATAAATTTTGAATCTTTGGATCTTAAACATTTTCAAAAATTCTCAATTTCCCATATCACATTCTTTAAATTTCAAATTTGTGATGCATCATGATAAATGTCTATAAAATTTGAATCTTTAGAACTTAAATGCACTCAAAACCACTCAGGTTACTATATGACATTTTTTGAATTTCAAATTTGTTATGAATTATGATAAACACACATAAAGCTCAATAATATGGATCTTAAACATGTTTAAAACTTCTCAATTTCCCATATCACATTGTTTGAATTTCAAAGTTGAGATGAATTATAAGAAACATGCATAACATTTGAATCTTTGGATCTTAAATGCATTCAAAACTACTCAATTTCCCTTATTACATTGTTCAAATTTAAAAATTATGATGCATTATGAGAAACATGCACAAAGTTCAAATATTTAGATCTTTAATGCATTTAAAACCACTCAAATTTTGGTATTACATTGTTTGAATTTCAAATTTGTGATGCATTATGATAATGCACTTAAATTTTGAATCTTTATATCTTAAATGCATTTAAAACTACTCAAGTTCCTAAATTACATTGTTCAAATTTTAAAGTTTTGATGCATTATGAGAAACACACATAAATTTTAAATCTTTGGATCTATAACACATTTAAAACTACTCAAATTTTGGTATTACATTATATAAATTTCAAAGTTATGATGTATTATGAGAAATGCACATCAAGTTTGAATATTTAGATTTTTAATGCATTCAAAATAGCTCAATTTCCCATATCACATTATTCAAATTTCAAAATTATGATGCATTATGATAAACATACATAAGTTCAAATCTTTGAATCTTAAATGCATTCAAAACTGCTCAAATTCTTATATCACATTATTCAAATTTTAATGTTGACATAAAGCTCAAATCTTTAGAACTTAAATGCACTCAAAACTACTCAAGTTCTCATATGACATTATTCCAATATTAAAGTTTTGATGAATTATGAGAAATGCACATAAATTTTGAATATTTAGATCTTAAATACATTTAAACTATTCAAGTTTTTGTATTACATTGTTCAAATTTCAAAGTTATGATGCTCTATGAGAAACACACATAAAGTTCAAATATTTGGATCTTAAACACATTAAAAACCACTAAAGTTTCTCTATTACATTTTTTAAATTCTAGATTTATGATGCATTATGAGAAACATGCATAAAGTTCAAATATCTGGATCTTAAACACATTCAAAATGACTTAAGTTCCCTCACTATATTGGTCAAATTTCAAATTCATGATGCGTTTGGAGAAATACACATAAATTTCAAATATTTGGATCTTAAACACATTCAAAATCACTCAAGATCCCATATCACATTATTAAAATTTCAAATTTGTGATGCATTATGAGAAACACACATAAATTTTGAATCTTTTGATCTGAAATGCATTCAAAACTACTCAAGTTTTGGTATTATGTTGCTAAAATTTTTAATTTGTGATGCATTATGAGAAACATGCATAAATTTTGAATTTTTGGATCTTATATGTGTTAAAATCCACTCAATTTATGGTATTACATTATTTGAATTTAAAAGTTATGATGGATTATGAGAAATGTGCATAAAGTTTGAATCTTTAGATCTTAGATACATTAAAAGCCACACAAATTCTGATATTACATTGTTCAAATTTCATAGTTATGATGCATTATGAGAAACATGCATAAAGTTTGGATCTTTGGATCTTAAACATATTCAAAACTGCTTAAGTTCCCCTATTACATAGTTTGAATTTCAAAATTATGATGCATTATGAGAAACACACATAAAATTCAAATTTTTAGGACTTAAACACATTTAAAACCACTCAAGTTTCTATATCACATTATTTGACTTTCAAAATTATGATGCATTATGATAAATACAAATGAATTTTGAATCTTTGGATCTTAAATGCATTCAAAACAACTCAAGTTCCATTATTACATTGTTGAAATTTCAAAGTTACGATGTATTATGAGAAATGTGTATAAAGTTTAAATATTTAAATCTTAAACACATTCAAAACTACTCAAGTTCCCCTATTACATTATTTGAATTTCAAATTTACAATTCATTATGATAAATGGACATAAAGTTCAAATCTTTGAATCTTAAATGCTTTCAAAACTACTCAAGTGTCGATATTACATTATTTGAATTTCAAAGTTACGATGCATTATAAGAAATATGCATAAAGTTTGAATCTTTAGATCTTAAACACATTCAAAGCTACTCAATTTCCTATATCACATTGTTTGAATATCAAAATTGTAATGTATTATGAGAAATATGAATAAAGTCTAAATCTTTGGATATTAAACATGTTCAAAATCACTCAAATTTTGGTATGACATAAAATTTGAATCTTTGGATATAAAATGTGTTCAAAGCTACTTAATTTCACCTATTACGTTGTTCAAATTTTAAATTTGTGATGCATTATGAAAAATGTGCATAAAGTTTGAATCTTTAGATCTTAAACAAGTTCAAAACTACTCAATTTTCCCTATTACATTATTTGAATTTCAAAGTTACGATGCATTATAATAAATGCACATAAAATTTGAATCTTTGGATCTTAAAATCATTCAAAACCATTCAAGTTCCCATATCACATTATCTAAATTTCAAAGTTGTGATGTATTATGAGAAACATGCATAAAATTTGAATCTTTTCAAGTTAAACGTGTCCAAAATTGCTCAAGTTCTCATATCACATTATTCAAATTTGAAATTTGTGAAGCATTATGAGAAATGTGTATAAAGTTCAAACCTTTGGATCTTAAATTCATTCAAAACCACTCAAGTTCCCGTATCACATTATTCAAATTTCAATGTTACGATGCATTATGATAAACATGCAAAAAGTTTATATCTTTGGAACCTCAATTTATTCATAACCACTCAATTTATTGCATCACATTTTTTAAATTTAAAATTTATGATGCATTATGAGAAACACACATAAAATTTAAATCTTTTGTTCTTAAATGCATTCAAAACTGCTCAAGTTCCCATATCACATTATTAAAATTTCAAAGTTATGATGTATTATGAGAAATATGCATAAAGTTCAAATATTTGGATCTTAAATGTGTTTAAAACCTCTCAATTTCCCATATCACATTGTTCAAATTTAAAATTTATGATGCATTAAGAGAAATATGCATAAAGTTCAAATCTTTACATCTTACACACATTCAAAACTGCTCAAGTTCTTGCATCACATTGTTTAAAATTCAAAATTATGATGTATTATGAGAAATATGCATAAATTTTGAATCTTTGAATATTAAACACATTATTCAAATTTCAAATTTATGATGCATTATGATAAATGAGCATAATGTTTAGATTTTTAGATCTTAAACTTGTTCAAAACCACTCAAGTTCCCATATCACATTGTTCAAATTTCAAATTTGTGAGGCATTATGAGAAATGCACACAAATTTTGAATCTTTGGATCTTAAATGATTTCAAAACCATTCAAGTTAATGTATCACAATGTTCAAATTTTAAAGTTACGATGCATTATGAGAAATGCAAACAAAGTTTGAATCTTTAGATCTTAAATGTGTTTAAAATAACTTAAGTTCTGGTATCACATTATTTAAATTTCAAACTTTTGATGCATTATGAGAAACACACATAAATTTCAAATATTTGGATCTTAAATGCATTCAATTTTGCATATCATATTGTTTGAATTTCAAATTTATGATGCATTATGAGAAACACGCAAAAGTTTAAATTTTTGGATCTTAAATACATTCAAAACCACTCAAAAATTTTATCACATTTTTCAAATTTTAAATTTATGATGCATTATGATAAATTCACATAAAGTTCAATTATTTGGATCTTAAACGCATTCAAAACTACTCAAGTTTTGATATCACATTTTTCAAATTTTAAAGTTGTGATGAATTATGATAAATGTGCATAAAAATTGAATCTTTGGATTTTAAACATGTTCAAAACTACTCAAGCTCTTATATCACATTATTCAAATTTCAAATTTGTGATGCATTATGATAAATGCACATAAATTTCAAATATTTGGATTTTAAATGCATTCAAAGCCGCTCAATTCCTATATCACATTATTCAAATTACAAAATTGGGATGCATTATGAGAAATGTGTATAAATTTCAAATCTTTAGATCTTAAACATGTAAAAAACCACTCAAGTTCCAGTATCACATTATTTGAATTTTAAAGTTGCGATGTATTATGATAAATATGCTTAAAGTTTAAATCTTTGGATCTTGAAAGTGTTCAAAACCACTCAAGTTCTAGTATCACATTATTCTAATTTTAAAGTTGTGATGCATTATGATAAATGAGCATAAAATTTGAATCTTTTGACCTTAAAAATATTTAAAAATGCTCAAGTTCCCTTATCATATTGTTCAAATTTCAAAGTTATGATGCATTATGAGATACATGCATAAATTTTGAATATTTGGATATTAAACATGTTCAAAACCCCTTATGTTCCTATATCACATTGTTTGAATTTCAAAGTTGTGATGCAATATGAGAAGTGCACATGAAGTTTAAATCTTTGGATCTTAAACACATTCAAAACCACTCTAGTTCAAGTATCACATTGTTTAAATTTTAAAGTTGCGAGGCATTATGAGGAATGTTTATAAAGTTCAAATCTTTGGATCTTAAATGTGTTCAAAATTGATCAAGTTCCCCTATTACATTTTTCAAATTTTAAAGTTGTAATGCATTATGAGAAATTCATGTAAAGTTCAAATATTTAGATCTTAAATGCATTCAAAACCAATCAAGTTCTAGTATTATATTACTTGAATTTCAAAGTTGTGATGCATTATGAAAAAGGTGCATAAATTTCAAATATTTAGATCTTAAATGCATTCAAAACTGCTCAAGTTCCCCTATAACATTATTCAAATTTCAAATTTGTGATGTATTATGAGAAACATGCATAATGTTTAAATCTTTAGATCTTAAACATGTTCAAACCTACTCAAGTTCTAGTATTACATTGTTTAAATTTCAAAGTTGCAATACATTATGAGAAATGCACATAAGGTTTGAATCTTTGGATCTTAAACACATTCAAAGCCACTCAAGTTCTAATATTACATTGTTTAAATTTGAAAGTTGTAATGCATTATGAGAAATGTATATAAAGTTTGAATCTTTATATCTTAAATGCATTCAAAACTACTCAAGCTCCCCTTATACATTGTTTGAATTTCAAAGTTATGATGTATTATTAGCAACATGCATAAAGTTCAAATCCTTCAAACTTAAACGCATTGAAAACCACTCAAGTTATCACATTGTTCAAATTTTAAATTTGTGATAAATTATGAGAAATTCTTATAAAGTTAGAGTCTTTAGATCTTAAATGTGTTCAAAAGTGATCAAGTTTTGTTATTACATTATTTTAATTTCAAAGTTGTGATGTATTATGATAAACATGTATAAAGTTTGAATCTTTGGATCTTAAACACATTCAAAATTGCTAAAGTTCTCCTATTACATTGTTTAAATTTCAAAGTTGTGATACATTATGAGAAATGTGCATAAAGTTTGAGTCTTTATATCTTAAATGCATTCAAAACCCCTCATATTCCCCTATTATATTGTTCAAATTTTAATGTTTCGATGCATTATGAGAAATAAACATAAAATTTGAATCTTTTAATCTTAAACACATTCAAAATCGCTCAAGTTCCCATATCACATTGTTAAAATTTCAAATTAGTGATGAATTATAATAAATTCACATAAAGTTTGAATCTTTTGATATTAAAGGTGTTCAAAACCACAAGTTCCCATATCACATTTTTCAAATTTTGAATTTGCAATGTATTGTGAGAAATGAGCATAAAGTTCAAATCTTTAGATCTTAAATGCCTTCAAAACTAATCAAGTTTTGATATTAAATTATTTGAATTTCAAATATGTGATGAATTATGATAAATACACATAATTTTGAATCTTTGGATCTTAAATGCATTTAAAAATTTTCAAGTTCTGGTATTACATTGTTTGAGTTTTGAAGTTTTGATGTATTATGAGAAATGTGAATAAAGTTTGAATCTTTAGATCGTAGATGTGTTCAAAATTTCTCAAGTTCTAGTATTACATTGTTCAAATTTAAAAATTTTAATGCATTATGAGAAACATGATTAATTTTTTAATCTTTGTATCTTAGACACATTCAAAACTACTCAAGCTCCGATATTACAATGTTTAAATTTTAAAGTTGTGATGCATTATGAGAAACACACATAAAGTTCAAATATTTAGATCTTAAATGCATTCAAAATGGCTCAAGTTTTGGTATTACACATTTCAAATTTCAAAGTTGCAATGCATTATGATAATCATGCATAAAATTAGAATCTTTGGATCTTAAATACATTCAAAACTACTCAAGTTATAGTAAGATTTTTTTTGAATTTCAAAGTTACGATGCATTATGAGAAATGCACATAAAGTTTGAATATTTAGATCTTAAACATGTTAAAAAATGCTCAATTTACCCTATTTTTTGTAAGTAAAATAATAGATATGGGGGTTTAATTAGTCTTTAATACTTTAAATAATATTACTTAAGCAATCATATATCAATTAAACAATCATGTACATCTTAACAAGCATATGTACCAATCCATAAATGTATGAAACACATGAATATAATAAATATGTGGGAAACCCTCAATGGAAATAAAACCCACTGAAACACAACTTGTACAACTTTTCATACAATACCATGAATCAAATTTAATTGAACACCAACCCAAAAAGGATCACCAACCCTTGAATTTAACAAGCACCAACTTGACTTTAGTAGAAACCAACTTTCTAGGAGGCTACAAACCCCTTTCTGATTAAGCACCTACTCAATGCTACTGATGACTAAGAATCAGTGAAAACAAGCCTATGATGGTCATGAGAGCAAGCAATAAGGACTTATGGGTTGAGTGTCATTATCCATGCTTAAGTTACCAATTTTTACATTTTATATGACTACATTTCCCAACTACCCCCCCCCCCCTTTATTCTAGTGATAAAACAAAGCGAAATACTAGGATAAAGGAAAAATAGAAAGCATACCTAAACTTACCTACAAGGGTGAAGCCCATGAGGCTATGTGATGCTAGGTGTGCATAGAGAGAGAATAGTGTGAAGTGTAAATATACAAGTGAAAATAAAGAGTAGATCAATTATTACTAGATACACTATATCTAAAATAAGAACATACAAAGTTGGGTAAGAGAGAGAGGAAGAAAAAAGAATGAATACACCTCACTGGGTACGTGAACCAATACAAAACTTGTTATGATTTTGAGTGATGCTAGATGTGTATTATACCAAGAGTAATATCACAAATGGATTTGAGTGCTCAATTTATTGAAAATGAATCAAAAATGCAAAGGCTAGCCCTTTGGCTCCATCATCACCTACTAAGTGAAGCTAGGTGGTCATACATATATTGATCGATGTTTGGATTATGTGTCCAATCCCTTTGAATAGGTGGCATGAGAATACAAAGGCTAGCTAGTCCTTTGGCTCCATCATTTCCCATTAAGTGAAATTAGATGGTCATATATGTGTTGATCTATGTTTGGACTATGTGTCCAATCCCTCTGAATAGGTGCCTCAAGAATACAAAGGCTAACTAGTCCTTTGGATCCATCATTACCCCATGAAGTGAAGCTATAAACTGTTACTGATATGGAATGTGTGTCATATGAGATGGTTCCTAAATCCCATGAATGTACTATGATCTAAAAATGTTAGTATGAATAGCCAAATGTATGATAGAAACTAGGCCACTCTTGGCCCTTCTAAAAGATGGAGATTAGGCTTATATGAAAGCCACTCTGAAACTGAGAATCTAGCTTATTTGGAAGCTACTCAAAAACTCAAAAACATGGGAAATCATAAGTTAGGCTTATATGAAAGCCAAACCACAACTATGCCAACCACCTACAGGTGGAGTAAGGCATACAACTATTGAGAATGCTTGGGTAATGTTGAAAGAAAACAAATGTGCCATGCATATTGATCCCAATCACTAGTGTCTAAAACATGGATTCAGATTTGGAAGTTGTACCAACTACCCTATTTAAAACTAGAAATGGGAGCCATCATGACATGCATGATTCCCCCTGTATCTATATTCTCTAAGAAAACTATACTAAATATATTGATTCTAATCAGAACTATAGCTGACAAAACTGTAACTAAACTTACCTTTTTGTCTATTTTTGGAAAATTTGGTTTTTTAATGTTTGGATAATAACACTAAAATAGACAATAGCACCACCAGTGATCTAGTCCAATCTCAACATTATTGTCCTGGCCCAAATTTGATGACTATTATGGATTCTTAACTATCTACCTATTCTATTTTTGCTAGTTTGTTGTCTAGTTGTTGTTTTGGGTGTTCTGAATGCTATTATGTCAATTGTTAGGAGCTCTGATCTCTATAACAAAACCCATGTTTGTTGTCCCCTCTTCTGAGGGTAGGAATGAAGACCTTGTAATGTAGCCTCAGAATAAAGAGCCTTTCAAGTGTGTTATGCTAAAAGGATACATGATATAACAATGATAATTATCAAGATATCTCAAGATATAGCATGATTTATATTGAGAGATTGTTAAATCAATGAGGGTATACCTAGATCAATTTAATAATGTAATAGCATGTGTAATGTATTAAACTAGAATTTAAAGTCTAGTTATTTTTTAGTTTTTAGTTGGAGGGATGGATCATGATGTCCATCATGACATCTAATAAAACATGAATAATGTATGATATGAATCATGGCCTTGAAAATAATCAAAATCAATCAAGAAACAAGCACACAAGGCAAGAATCAAGAAGCATACAAGAGTGGCCAAGGGGCCAAGCAAACAAGGGACATGGGCACATGTCACTCAAACTAGAAATCAAACATACAAGGCATGTTCAAATGCCACATATGAATACAGTTGAAATAAGTAAGTTAGCGTGGAAGCCACAATCACATAGAGGAGTACAGGCAAAGGATAATGGCAAATTTCCTAAGACACACACATGAATATAAACAAATAACATTGGAAAATGTCCTAAGGCACATACAGGAGACAAACATGAACTAATAAAATGTAATCACATCAAGATAATGCTAAGAAAACAAATAAACCATGTAATAAATTGAAATTACAAACACATCTAACTAATCAAAGGAAGAAGTGAATGTATGCAAGACATGTTAATAAAAGATTAGGCATATGCTAAGAAATATATAAGTTTTATATACTAGTGAGTGTCAATAGAGTAATCTATGTAATCTAGTAAATAATGTACATCAACATGATAACTAGAGTGTGTGGTGTAGGAATGACATAGCCTGGATGGTGTAGTCATGTAGAAGATGCTCTCAGTGGGTATGTATATCGATGTGCATCTTGATGTATAAGTAGGATGCCCTCTCAATGGGTAGAGTGAAGCAATAAAAGAGATGGATGTCACTATAAACACTCAAAGAAGATCAAGTGAAGCATGGTAATGTAGATAAATTGATAAATTATAGCATAGAACAATAAATGTAAGTCTAGCATTATGTAGAAAATGTATAGTATGGATAATGCATACAATTAAAATATTTTTGGTGTTTTTAAATTATTTGCATGTTTTTGTATTTTGAACTATTTAAATATTTTTGGATGTTTAAATGTTGTATTGTTTTTTTATTTTGAAATTTTATATTATTTTTGGTATTTTTTTATATAAGCTATGTACAATCAATCATGAAGAGAAAATGTACAATAAAACTGAGAAACTATGTACAAGTAAGCAAAAAAGAAACTATGTATAAGTGAGGCTAAGGAGAGATGATACTAACTAATGAGTCTCATGGGAGACTCCCTATCATAGTTTCTTATATAAAATAAAGGAATAATTCATGATTTTGAAGCATGAGGGAATGGCTTTGAGTATGACACTAAATATTTGGATTCATTATCGGTATCTTGGAAATCATAATAACCTATATAATTCCACTCATTGTTATCATCATTATCATCTTGATAATGTTGAATTTTGTTGTATCTAGATCTTTTCATTTGATAAATTATGTTTATGAATGATTTTTGTTATGATGTTCAATAAATCCTAAACCTTTGTGACAAACATTATCAACTTCTAGAATAGGAGTAGTGATGCCTTGAGCACACTTGCCCAACCCTTGACCTAGATAATCAAACTATTGTAGATATTGTTGACCAAACCCATACTACTTTAAAAGTTGAGCTTCATTTTGGAGAGGTAAATTTTCATATTTTTTATGATTTACCTATGCCTATGGTATTATTCCTTGCTATAATTTTGATTTTTGATATTTTTGTTGTTCTGAGTTATGCTTTGGTAACCACTTTTTTACTATTTTTGAATTTGACCCTTTGTGAATGTGTTCCTATGTCACTATGAATTGTTTGAATATTTTACCTTGTATAGGGTCCTCATTAGTATTTATTTGCTGTATATTCTTATTCAATTCTAAACATGAATTTGTGTGATGCCCATGTATTCTATGATATGAAAAATAATATCTACTAGATCTTCTTATTGGATGTAGAGGAGGTAGTTTGATGAAGTTAGATTTAATCATTTCCCTTAGTACCTCACTTGAAATCTTATTTTAACTTTGAATTATTTTTGAACACTAGTTATGGAGTTACTTTGTTGTGATTTCTTGTTTTGATATGTAACATTTCTTGTAACCAATTGACTAGGTGAAGGTGCATATACATGATTGACACTAGGATGCCTTTGTGGCTTTTGTATTATGATCTAATTTTCCAATGTTATAATCTTGTCATGTGATAGTTGATTTTTCATTTGTAAATCTTAAATAAACTTGTTCATATTGGTGATTTCATCCCTTAGAGTCTTACAAGTGCAAACCTTAGTTGCTTCCGATTGAACATGTAAGCACATATGTTAAAGAGGTTTTGAAGAAGCTATAGGTTGAATGTATGAATTAAGAATAATAGTATGGACTACCTCACATTTTGGAGGGATGGTATCATGGACCTAGTTAGAGGGAAATTAGCTATCACCCTCTTGGGGGAGAGGAGGATAAGGAAACTATTTCCTGTGCATAAGATATGACATTGAAACTTGACAGGTGGTTGGTGGCTTATGTAATGGATCCTCTAGGTATAAACCATGTACGTGGGATAAAATTCATGAAATTAGAGTTATAATTTGTATAAAAATATGTTTATAAATAACATTCCACATGAGAGATAACAAACAAGGGAGATAGATCATGTATTTATTCATTAATGCATAAAGAACTTTGACCTATGCTATGACATTTCTAATGTGTTTAGAATGATAAACTTGAAATATTTTCCATATGAGAGATAGAAAACAAGGGATATAAATTATGCATAAATGCATAAATGCATAATAAACTTTGGCATGTGCTATGACATTTATAATGTGTTTATCATGATAAACTTGAATTTTTTTCCATATGAGAGATAGAGAGTATGCAAAAGGAATATTGAAACTTTGTACATTTTTAGTAATGAAGTTTGTAATATCATCTCTTATTATGAAAATTATGCATGAGAGGTAAAGAATGAAGCTTTGTTTTAACATATGATAGACTTCATCATTCATGTACATGATAGGACCAATTATGGTCTCCTTATTATTTGCAAGAAATGTAAGAAGAATTTGTAAATAAGTGAGATTCATTTGTGCAATTTGATTATAGATGTAAGGTGATACCTCAAGAAGCAATGGGACCTAGTATAGGCAACTAGGGTTTGAAAGATAATTATTTGAAAAATTACTATGAAAATTTGAAATTGAAAGTGAATTTATGAGTTAGATATGCAAGTAAAAAAACATAAATTTATTGGAAAATTAGTGATTTAACAACACCTCGTAGATGCAACTAGGGTTTTTAAAAATGAATGTATTTGAAAATTAATATTGAATTTTAATGGATTTTTTGATTTAAATATGCTAGTAAAATTTTATAAAAATGATTGAAAAATTAGTGGGACCCAGTATGGGCAACTAGGGTTTGAAAGAAAATTATTTTAAAATTTACTACTAAATTTTAAAATTTGAAATGAATTTATGATTTAAATATTCAAGTAAAAATTCAAAAATTTATTGGAAAAATTAGTAGGAATTTAACCCTAGGGTTTCTAGGGTTTTTGTGTGCAAATGAAGTAAGTCAAGTTCACCAAATGATTTAAATTTTTTGGAAATATTGATGTATTATTCATAATTTAGTTAAAGGATCTAGATTGATAAATCAATAAATAATATGCAGTAAATTATTGAGACCAACACCCCCTTTCTTTCTTTTTTGAAAGGAGGACCCCTGTATTTATTTCCAAAAAGTCTATTTTTGGATTGAATGTGAAGAGTTGTCTTATCTTGGATTTTAAAGGCAAATCAATTTTAAAAGGGGAACATGTGCTTTGATGTATTTGATCATGTTTACATTTTATGGTTCAAAATTTCTAATAATTGTCTTCAAAGTGATTAGTTGTAGGTTCCATGGAAGAAGTTAGGGTTCCTAAGGAACAAACTCTAAAGGGGGTTTGAATTTGAATATTCATGAAAAATACTAGTGAGAAATTTTATTTCTTTTTGATTAAATGATCCTAAGTCTAAATTTATATTAAGATTAAAATATGTTTTTTCTTTAAAACATGACCAAATATTAATATAAAACCATAGGCTAGACTTTATACATGATCAGGTATTAATTTAAAGCTTATGCTCTTTTACAGATCTAATGGTAATTGCTTGTTTGTTGATTTTGATCTGACGGTGTGACAAGCCTAGAGTATTTTAAAAGGGACATATAATTAATAATTAGGGATTATTAAATATACAATGGTGATCATTTTCTTATAGGTTTTGATCTAATGGTGAAAATTAAATCTGACACCCAAAAGGATGTTAACAGTTGTTAACCACTTAAGACTTGATCCGATGGTTCATATTACCTCAGAGGTTCTAATCTAATGGTGTGCATTGACCCAGAAGCCTCAAGATCTCCTGAAGGATTTACATGTGGCACTCACTCATTAGACTATAAAATTTTATTGTCTTAAAATTGATAGGTTCACTCCCATCATTTGACGTCTACGAGGATGTATTTGATGGGACCAAACCTGTCAAATTTAACATACGATAAAAAGATTCTATTGTATTAAATTTTATAGGTTCACCCCTATAATTTGATGTTTGTGAGGATGTATTTTATGGGATATAACTCATAAAATTTAAACTAAATAATCCCAAAAGCCTCAAGATCTTTTGAAGGCTTTACATGTGGCACTCAATCATTAGACCATAAAATTCTATTATTTTAAATTTGACAGGTTCACTCCCATCATTTGACAGGTTCACTCCCATAATTTGATGTCTATGAGGATGTATTTGACATGAAAAAACCCATGAAATTTAACTTAGACAATTTTTAAATCCTAATCAAAGGGGGTATTTCTAAAAACCTTTTAATAAATTCCTAGCTTTTTACGAAGACAAGCTTAATATATAAAGATCTTAGCCTAAGTCGTTTTGTGATTTTTAAATATAAAATTCTAAATGAAATTTTTAAACCTAATATTTATATGATCATGTAACTAATTAAAAGGTAAGCATATTACAGGATCCAATGGTGATTGCTTGTTCACTGGATTTGATCCAACAGTGTGTTGAGCTTGAAGCCTTTTAAAAAAAGCATGTAGTTAATGATTTGGCCCTAGCTATGATCCAATGGTGATCACTTGTTCATTGGATTTGATCTAATGGTGTGATGAAGTTGAGGAATTTTTAAAGGCCTCATGATCTTGACACATGGCACAATCAATAAGCTCAAAGATCAAGAACCGATGAAATGTAAGGACCTAGATTTAGCTTTTCAAAGTAAAATAAAGGAGACTTTTGAAAACCAACAGTCACTCTTCAAATGGAATTTGCCATAAAAGGCATGAAACCCTACCACATAAGCTCCACATAAGTATGGAGGACCCAAATGAAAGATATCTCATGATTGAAAACACAGAAGACATGATAGTAAAGTTCCATCAAATCTAAGGCACATATGAAATCAAAAGCTAGATATTTTTGGCATTAAATCCAAAAACCCTAAATCATTTATAAAGAAGGCCAAAGTTAGTTTAATTAATTATGTGACACTTGAGATAATTATGAACTAAATTCAAATTAAGTGCCTTAGTAAGAACTTTGATAGCTTTACAACTACAATACAGTGTTATTAATGGTAGTAGGTAGGCAACAGATGAAGATTGAAGTAGAGTTTTATCTAACTTTAGATGGCGAAGTAAGGGTCTTTAGAGACAAAGAGTTAGATTTAACAACATTGAATGTACATGGAATCAAGAATTGGTTTAAATTATTCTTCTTTGTCGAGGAGTCGTAACTAATTTCCTAAGAAGAAAAGAAGAATGATTTAGTATACCAAATATACAAGGATTTAGTATCAATTCAAATGGTAGGCCTTTACCATGTGGCTGCTAAACCAGAGGTAATACATTGCATTGATCTTTTTGTTCCTATTTTCATTGACTATAGAATAGATGGAGAATGGATTATTCATGAAGGAAGTATTAAAAAAGTTGCATGCATAGCTCCCATGGCCTTTGAGACTTATTATAAGCTCCCTTTGCCTCATGTCAATCTCCCTTCCTTGAGAGAATGGAAAAATTCTCAAAACTTGGATTTAGTCCTCTCACCTTGATTAATCTAAGGTCCCATGTTTTTAGGACCTCAAATGGTGAGATTCTTATTGCCCAATTTAGGTAAGGTGTTAGGGTATCTATGAATTTATTAAACAAAGCATTTGGTGATTCTACTACTTATTTAAGTAAGGTTTGGGTATCTTATGTCCATTGAATGTTGGATCTACACTTAACCCCTCCTATTAGAGACTTAATAATTTTCTTCTTGTCTAAACAATTTACAGCCATCAAGAGAAAGACTTCCAAGTAATTATTTATGATGTTTTACCTCTTAGATTTAATCTTTGACTCTATTAAATTTATTGGCATTCAAAATTGGTCCCCTGTGGTAGATCTACCATTTCCCATCATTATTACAAATTACATATATTCAAATATATGAATCACATGCAATTCATATGTGATGGTATGTTCCCAATCATTTTTGAGGAAATCACTAGTATTCTTATGCCCAGGCTTCATCCTCTAATCAAAAGACAAGTAGAGAACATGGGGGATGTGTGGTCCTATCTAGATTGCACTATAATAAGGATAGAGGGAATCATGGTCTAACCATACAGATTGCCTATATATATTCCCAATAATCTTGTAGAGCAAGAAATTGCTTATCAAATCATCTAGGGAATGGATTGGCATTGCAAGAAGAATAAGAAAGCTCAGGTTCATCCCTCTCCACTAGACATTGGTATAATTATAATCAAGGATTGGAAACATCTCAAGATTGTGGTGGTGTACAAGAACTCTTTTGATTTCCAACTAGATGATCTTAAGATGTGGGACTCCAATGATAGAGTAGCTAACCATATTTAGGATAAAAAGGTCCCAAAGGATGAGTACAAACATCAACTAGGAGTGGGAGATGGTATTTACACAAAGGAAAGGAACTTTGAAGAAGTCTTGTCTAAGGTTAAAAACTACAACATAAATCTAGAACATAGGCTGGTCAAGGATAATAATCCTTTAGGAGAAATATGGAAATTACATCCTTTATAATATCACTTGTTGCTAGGACCATTTGGGACTACACATCAAGAACCACCTATTGAGGGACACTCTTCTAAGCCTCAATGAAGATAATTGATAAAATCACCCTAGGTTAGGCAACTTGAGGATGTAAAAAGAAAAGGTAAGGATGTGATTCAAGGGTCCAACATTGAGCATAGACCTAGTGAAGGTCTCCAAATTCAAGCATCCCCACTAAGGCCTTCTTTCCTAATAGAGGTTATTAAAATGATTGATTTGGAAATTGGAGAAATAGTAGAAAGTGCCCTTATTAATATCATAAATTATTATGGTTAGGATAAGGAAGAAGACCCATCTAAGGAAGTAGCTAAGGAATTGGTTCCATTGGGCAGTAGAAAGAGAGGTAGAATTAGCCTTAGTTCCTCTAGCTCCAAGAAAGAGGCCTAGGTTATATTTCACCCACCCTACTAGTGAAATAAACCTATTCGATGATGAGAATCATATTTATGGACCAACCATTCCTGATTGGTTTGTTTATGAGATGTTATAGAAAATCCCCTCTCTTTCTCCTTCACTAGATTTGACACGAGTGGACATAAGTGTTTAGGATAATGTCAAGCCTTGGATTCAAGATATGTTGAACAAACAAGTAGAGAGAATCATATAGATTCTTCACAACAAGGAAAGATAATGGGTTGGTAACCCAGGAGCCTCTGAAAGTTCAAATGTATATATTTTTTGGCAACCACAGGTGAAAGAATTCGACCCTCAAGTCTAATTTAATCCAGATACATCAACTCTTGAGAGAGTAGAGACCAAGAAAATTACTATTAGTACTAAGGAGTTCACCTTTTAGAAGATGGAACAAATTTTAGGCTTAACTCCTATTCTAGGGCAGTCAACAGGGGAACATCCTAAATTTCAAGAAGATGTAGCTAGTATGGTAATAACCCAATAAAACCTTGGTTGGATTTTAAGGAATGAAGCAAAAGATTCTTAACTTAGAGAAAGAAAAATAAGATTTAGAAGCTCAAGTCCTTTTAATTCCTGAGGATGTATTATAAGTATTGAATATATCCTTGATGTATACATTCAAGAATTTGAAAAGCATCAAGTCTAGATTGAGTGATTTGGACCATCAAGATGAGATGACATAAGCCTTAATCACCTAGTGGTATAATTCTCAAGCTTAGATGGAGGAGCTCATCAAGGTGCATAAGACAAAGAAGGTATTAAAATTCAAGATGATCAAACTTAGACATCTAGACATCTTCATGACATTTTGATAGATAAAAAATAGGATTTGATCACCTAGAGTAATGATGTTAAGGACTTCATCAAGAGAGACACAAATTTGGTAAACTAGATTGAGAAACTTCTAGGGAATATATTAGATAACCCTTCTCAAACCACTACTATAGGCCTGATTAATGATGAAGAATTCAAGTAGAGGGTTGGTACTCACATCCAAAGCATCAAATAAATCAAAGGTCATTCATCTAAGGATAACCAAAAGACCCTTGATACCATTATTTTTATAGGGAAGTAAATTTCAAAAGCATAATGTATCAAGGAACCTGTATCTTGGGTAGATAGTGAATTTGATAAGTTAGCAGATAAAGAAGAGGATTGTCTAATGAAGCATATAGTAGATTTTGAGTTGATAAAGGAAAAATAAACCAAGGTGAAAGACTTCCTTAGACAAGGCTAATTAAAGGGCCCACCAATGAAATTCTTAAGAGAATTTTCTTTTTGTAAAGTATATACTAGTTTGTTAGAAGATACTCTTTCTTGTCATGTTGACATGTGACCTTCCACATTGTATCTTTATATTAAGGATAGATGTCCTTATTCACATGTTGATATTTTTAAAGTTAACTTGTTAACTACCTATGTTTCTTATAAATATGAAGATGGTTATAATTTATAAGGGAGAGAGTTTTTGATCAATTGATACCAAGATCATTTAATACAATTAAGGAATTATAAAAATATTGTCTGGATAGTTTTGTTAAATGTCTATGTTATCTCTCAATTGTGGAAATTTGTGTTGAATTTGAATGATTATTCTTATTTTGAGTCACATTATTTATTATATGGTTGTTAATTTGTGCTAAATGATAGATTAGCTATAAATATTTCAATTATACTTCATTTTATTTGCTCTACATTTGGATGTTCTTATGTTATTCATATCATAATAGCAAACTTTTAAAGTAAACTTGGTTCTTACTTATGATTCATACTTTTCCTCTAAATCCTACCTAATTTGTGATGTAATTTGAGCTTATGCTATTTTATAACATAAATTAGTTTAATGTGTACTCAACATAATTTGAATTTTGTCATAATATTTGATATGAAAACCTGCAATCACATCTCTTCCTTCCATACCCTTCCTTTTTCTTTTTTTAATCAAGATTCACTCTAGCTTAAAGATCATTATTAATAATCATTTAGTTTAACTTCTGAGTCCTCAAAATTACTAAGTATTCAAATTGTGTAGACTCTAGTGGCTCCCAACGACTAAATCAAATAAATATTGTGGATAATTTTCATACTTTGATTCTATTTCACCACAAATAATCACTGAATAGTCACAAACTGCAACTCATGCCATGGATTCTCAAAATCCTAAAATGAGAAGTGTTTTTCAACACTAAGATCACCTATGGTACAATTTGAATCATCAATAGGAGAAGCTCCATTGGCGCTAGAAGGAGGGAATCTTTGAATAATACTTAGTATTTTTTGCATGTATTTGGTCAAATATATTTACATTTTACATGATTATGTTTCTTTTAGCATAAATTGTGTAATGATTGGTGACCTTTATGGAAATATGGTTTTTATTGCTAAGAATTTATTAGTATTTAGAGTTAGGATGGCTTATTTTATTCAAAATTGACAATTATTTGACAATAAGAGGTTTATTTGAGTAATAAGTTGTAAATATTGGTCATCTTTGCATAATTTAGTACATCTTTGAACTTGTTTAGTTAAATATTGATGTCCTTTATCTTCTTATGAACATTTTTTTTCAAATTAAGCTTAGTGTGCATATTATTTGTCATTTTTTAGAAATTAATGTGTTACACCATGTTTTAAAAAAGGATCCTTAATCTTCAATCTAGAATTACCAAGGATTAGGACCAGATCACATTCAGAGACTAGAGAACCCTTGCTCAAACTCAAAATTCATAGAAGGACTAAAAAAGATAGAGGAAGATGTAGGTATTCTAAATATTTACCATCATCACCTTTGTAAGGGATTTTTGTGTTTGATCTTCATCCAACCATGGTATGGCTTGGAAGTTCCCCTATCAATATACCAAGTGCGGTTCATGATTTACCACATAATCCTAAAAAATATTTGCTAATATTTAGTCCAACTAGTATTATGACTATTGAAGCACATGTTAAATCTTTCAAAGTTGCATTAAGATTATTAAATGTTATTCATGAAGATATAGCTTGTAGTTTGTTCCCATTTACATTTAAAGATGTTGCATATGAATGGTTCTTTAATTTGCCTAACAATTGTATTATCTCATGGAATAACTTTGACACTATTTTTATTAACCAATTTGGAAAGATCATAAGCCCTTGTCACATATATAATCAATTTACAACTATTAAGAGAGATACAAGTGAACCTATTAGGTCATTTAATGCTAGGTTCTAAAAGATGTTTATTTATACCATGGATACATATAAACCTAATGAAGCTTTAGCTTTGGAGGTTTATAAAGATGCTATTGACCCCATGACTTTTGTGTTTTTGAATAGAGCCCTTCCACTTATTATCACATTGGCTCAATCCTATTCTAAATAGATGGTTATTATTGACCAAATGCAACCCCAAGGACATATGGCTTATTCTATCCCAAATGTTAATCCTTAAATTCTTGCATTAAAACTTTTCCCAAATAATAACCAAAATACTCTAGCATTAAACCAATTTCCTAATTTGAATGTGTTGCCTACTAGTCATGTTGCCCCTAATCAAAATTTATGTTTCTTAAGCCATAAAGTTACTAATGGATTTCATGACAATGACTAGAAGGATTTAGTGCTTATCAATGGCATTAACAATAACCAAGGTCAAAATACTGAGGTTCCAAAAAATGAGAGTGAGTCTATATTGAAAATGGTATAGAAGCTTAGCACTAATTTTCTATAATTACAAAAACAAGTTGGTAATGCTAATGAAAATTATAGAATAACAAAGCTAATGAGCCTTCCTTGGGAAAAAAGAATATGGATATAAACCTCACTAATATTTCCTTACCATATTACTGTAGGGTGTATATTACTTCTAATCATGGTGAGATTGATTGCATTGAGTTTTTTAAAGCCTTTGAAGCTTTTCAAGAAGAACTTGACACATTTGAAGTGGTTCCAAACAAAGATGTTACTACAAATTCTTCTGAATCTAAACCATCTAACCAAGTGCATATGGTGGAAACTTTTCAATTCCATTTTCAAGAGGATAATGATCCTAAAAATATTCTTGAGGAGATTCAAGCATTCCAACAATTTTTGAAGACATATCCTTTGAGGAATAGGGGAAAAAAGTAACCATTGACTACCTCTACCCCTCCTAATAATTATGGAACCCCTCCAGACACTATATCAAAGAATAATCTTGAACCCCCTAGAGGAAGTTAATCTAAGCTAACTGTTGATCCTCCAAGCAAAGCTAGCTAAAATATTGTGGAGGATATGAAAAGGATTAAATGCAATATCACTTTTCATGAGCTAACTTATATTACAAAACAAAGAGACTCACTTTTGGAATCTTTATCCAAGAAAATTGGGAAGCCCCCTAAGAATGATAGTGAAAATGTATTACTCAAGTAATCAAAGTAGAGTCTCCACCTTTTTTACTTATAGTTAGGATATTTGGGAAGAATGTTCATAATTATCTTTTAGATTCTGGAGCCTCAACCAACATTATGCCTATTGGGATATGTGAACAACTTAGGTTAACTCCAATTAATTATGATAGGGTAGTCACTCAATTAGATAAATATAGAGTTAAGGTTATAGGATAATTATTGAATGTGCATATATAATTGGATAGTGAACCCAGGGTTCAACAATTCATTATATCCAAGTGGTAGAAATGCCTAGTGCTTATGGATGGATTTTGAGTAGAATATAGGTTAAGGCTTTAAATGGCTATATGTCTACTGATTTCTTGCACTTATGGATTCCTTGGAAAGGTGTGCCAATTCAAATAAGAGTGGAAAGGGAACCTTCAATGAAACATATGATAATAGAATATAATGCTATTAATGAAAGGGTAAATTTCCTTGATTCTAATTTGGGAGTTTTCATTTTAGAAATTACAAAAGAACCAATTTCTAAGAGTTCTCAAATTTTTGGTTTGTGGAAGTTATACATTGATGGTGCCAAGTGTAAATCAAGATCAAGAGCTAGTATTGTATGGATAGATCCTTCAAAAAATCAATACCATGCAACTTGTAAATTACAATTTCCTTTCACAAATAATTTAGCTAAGTATGAGGCTCTCATACTTGGATTGTATTTTGCCATTAAACACAAAGTTAAGGAGCTCCTTGTCTATGTAGACTATGAACTTGTGGTTAACCAAGTGAGGAGTAAATACCATTGCAAATTGTCTTACTTAAAAAGATATAAGTTTAGGGTGTGGGACTTGATCAAATATTTCGATGCCTTCAACATCTTAGCTATTCTAAGAGAAGAAAATAAAGCTGCTAATGAGCTTGCCTCTACTATAGCTAAACTCATGCCTAATCATGATTCTCAAAGCATTATTATTAATCTAGTACCATGTCCTTCAATTTATGATAATGTAAATAATTTCCAAGTTTTTAATGATGATCAATAATTCATAGATTTCTTAACTAATTCTAGAGATTTTGAAGCTCACATTATTGATGAAATTGATGAAACTTCTCATGAAAAGGAACTTAATGATAAAATCATCCAATTAAGTGACAATAAGTTACCTAAAGGGATGATTTAATTGTTAATATTATTTGATCTTGACAAGGTTTCTAAGGCAACTAAACAACCAAAGGTAAATGGTAGAGATTATCATGTGATGAACCTTAGTCCACATGATCAGCCCTAAATGGTGAATATAGGGAAGGCTTGCACTGAAATGGAAAATATCAAATCTAGAGAGTTGATTATAAAATACAAAGATGTAATTTCTTGGTCTTATGAATATTTGAAAATATTTTATCCAAGGGTCATTACTCATATTATACCTCTTCAAGAAGGTTTTAAACCTTTTAGACAAAAGTAAAGGCCAATCAACCCTATCTTAGAACCCATGATTTTTAAAGAAGTAAAGAATATATTATATGTAAGGATAGAATTTCCTATTAGATATTACACTTGGGTGGAAAACCTAGTCCCAATCAAAAAAAGAATTGAGAAATAAGATTGTGCATATATTTTAGGAATCAGAATAGAGCATCTGAAAAGGATAATTATCCTTTACCTTCTCTGGACTAGGTCATCCAAACTATTTTAGGATATTTTATTATTTCCTTTTTATATGTATTTTTTATATATAACCAAGTGCTTATTGCTCTAGAGGATAGGATGAAAACAACTTTTACTACTAAATGGGGAACATATGCTTACAAGAGAATGCCTTTTGGATTAATTAATGCAGGGGCAAATTTTCAAAGGGCCATGGATCATGATTTCAAAGGTTTTATTTGGAAAGTATATCATCATATATATGGATGATCTTATAGTATTTTATAGAAATAGAGAGGAACATTTCATACATTTGAGATAAGTATTTTATAGATGCAGAAAGTATGGTGTATCTCTTAATCCCAAGAAAAGTATATTCTGTGTCACTAAAGGAATTTTTTTGGGACATGTCATTACCAAAGATGGTATTTCTATAGATATTGATAGAGTAGAGGCCATATATAAAATTGGGTTTCCCAATAGTCAAAAATAATTTAAGTCATTCTTTGGCAAGATTAATTTTGTGAGGAAATTTATTTCAGGCTTCGCTGAGATTGTTAAACCTTTGAATGATATGCTTAAGAAAGATGCTATAATTTTTTGGAATGAAGAATATAAGAAGGCCTTCACTAAAGTTAAGAAGGAAATCACTAAAGCTCTATACCTCATAAGTCTTGATTTCTCAAAAGATTTCTATCTATATTCATTTGCTTCTGAGCATACTATGGTTGTAGTGTTAACTCAAAAAGTTAATGAAAATGATCATCCCATAGCTTTTATGAGAACCAAATTTAAAAATATAGAAGGAAATAAATCTATGATTGATAAGAAAGATTATTCATTGGTAAAGTCAATAAAAAAATTAGACATTACCTCCTTATAAATAAGGTACATGCCATATTACCTGATCTAACTCCAAAGCTTATGTTGAGTCAGAATGAGCTTGGAGAAACAAGAGGAAAGTGGATGGAAATTCTACAAAAATATGATATAGAAATGAAAATATCCAAATTAGTGAAATTTCAAGGTTTAGTTCAGATGATCGCGATTATTGATCCAAAATTCCATGTCATGCAAATAAATCAACAAAACTTCCAACCCAATGAATGGTATGACTCTATTATCCATTTAATTATCAATGGTGTTTGTCCCCCAAGATTTATAAGATAAAAAAAGAGATCCTTGAGGCTCAAATCAGCTCATCATGTCATTAGAAATGGAATCTTGTATAGGAATAACTTTGAGGGAATTTATTTGAGATGTGTGTCCAAAGAAGAAGCAGCTTGGATTATGACTACTTTCCATGAGAAGATAGGAAGTGGACACCCTTCAAGAAGAGCCATAGGTCACAAGATTCTTAGGGTTGGATATTATTGGCCCACCCTCTTCAAATATTCTTATAGGCATGTAAGGGAGTGTCATTCATGCCATATTTTTAACACAAAGGAGCCAAAGGCAGCCATGCCTTTATAACCTGTGATGGTGGATAAAACTTTTGCATAATGGGGATTAGAATTTGTAGGAGTAATAAACCTTAATTATTATGAAGGTCATAATTATATCCTAAATACTATATATTATTGTACTATGTGGACTGAGGTAGTAACCACTAAGTAATATAGAATAGAGGAGGTGATCAATTTCCTAAAGGAAAATATTATTAATAGATTTGGAAACCTAGTTTCTTAATTTTGTGACAATGGATATGCATTCATTTCTATTGAAATGATGAAATGGTATTATGACCAAGTCATTGCACTCAATTTTTATTCCAATGAATACCCTCAAGGAAATGGTGTTTTTGAGTCCACAAATAAAAATTTGATGAAAGCTATCAAAAAATTTGTTGAAGATAGACCTAGAACATGGAATAAACTTCTTAAGTTTGCATTATGGGTAGATTGAATTAGGATAAAACAAGCTCTAAATGACTCACCATTTTATTTGGTATATGTCTAAGAACCCATCTTTCCCATAACCTTGAATTTGCCTACATTCACATTCATGCAAGAATACATGAAAGACAGTTAGGAACTTGCTAATTCTCGACTATTAGACATTATTCAAATGGAAGATGCCAGAGAGAAGGCATTTATAGACTTTAGTAGGTAGGAATCAACCATGAAAATATGGTTTGATAAAAGATCTAAAGTAAAGGTGTTTAGGCAGGGAGATCTATTCCTTATTTGGGACAAAGCATCAAAACCTAAAGGTGAACATGGTAAATTCACCCCTTTATGGATTGGCCCATACCAAATTATAGAAATCTTGGGAAATAATAATTTTAGGTTGAAAGGTCTCCAAGGAGTAGAGTTCACACTACCTACTAATGGAAAATATCTCAAAAATTACTTTGCTACTATCCCATTGGGGGTCTTCATGGAATAAATGTGTAAGATTGTTAAAGTTAGAGTAGGTAGGCTAGTTAGTTTCTTTTCTTGCATTTTTTTTCTTTTTATTGTTGGGTTTGTATATAGTTGTTTATTTATGTTTTGTTTTGTTTTCTTGCTTGATGGTATTCCTTAGTTGTGGTATAATATTGTGGTATTATTTTTAATTTGGAAATTTCTCAAGAGAGTGTGGGTGAATTTTACAAAAGGTGAACATTAGGTCACAATAAAGTATCATGAAAAAACCAATGGCACTGGTATAGATTGGTATATGAACTCAATGTCCTACAAAGATTTAAATCTTATTCTAAATTAAAACTTGGTTTTAAGAAGATTCATATGTATATGATGTGAATTTAGTATGTTAACTCATATTCATGTTTACACTTAAAACATATCCTTGTCATGAACTCAAGTTTCAATTAAAGGAGATTATCCTAAGGCCAAAACATTTGATCAAATCCCTAAACCTGGATAATCTGGTTCCCAAAATTTATTGGAAGCAAAAAAATGATGATAAAAAAAATCTTACTATCAAATCAAAAGATTCCAAAGTAAAGGTGATTTAAGTAATCTCCATTAGGGCTAGAGACTATGGGAGATGTGTGGTTATATCTAGATTGCACTATAATAAGGATAGAGGGAATCATGGTCCAACCATACATATTGCCTATATATCTTCCCAATAAGCTTGTAGATTAATAAATTTCTTATCAAATCATTTAGGGAATGATTGGCACTGCAAGAAGAATAAGAAAGCTCAAGTTCATCCCTTTCCACTAGACATTGGCAAAATTGTAATCGAGGATTAGAAATAGTTGGAGATCATGGTGGTGCACAAGAACTCTTTTGATTTATAACTAGATGATCTTAAAATGTGGGACCCCAATGATAGAGTGGCTAACTATATTCAGGATAAAAAGGTCCTAAAGGTTGAGTACAAACATCAACCAGGTGTGGGATATGGTATTTACACAAAGGCAAGGAACTTTGAAGAATTCTTGTCTAGGGTTAAAAACTACAACATAAATTTAGAACATAGGCTAGTCAGGGATAATAAGCCTTTAGGAGAAAGATCATAGTTACATCCTTTACAATATCACTTGTTACTAGGACCATTTGGGACTACACATCAAGAACCACTTGTTGAGGGACACTCTTCTGAGCCTTAGCAGAGAGAATTGACAAAATCACCCTAATTTGGGCAACCTGAGGATGTAAAAAGAAAAGGTAAGGATGTGATTCAAGGGTCAATCATTGAGAATAGACCTGGTGAAGGTCCCCAAATTTAGGCAACCCCACCAAGGCCTTCTTCCCCACTAGAGGTTATTAGCATGATTGCTTTAAAAACTTGAGAAATAGTAGAAAGTGCCCTTATTAATATCATAGATTCTTATGGTTAAGAGAAGGAAGAGGAACCTTCTAAGGATGTAGGTAAGGAATTAGTTCGGTTAGGCATTGCAAAGATATAGGTATAATTATCCTTATTTCCTCTAGCTCCAAGAAAGAGGCCTAGGTTAACTTTCACTCACCCTACTAGTGAAATAAACCTCTTCAATGATGAGAATCCTATTTATGGACTAGCCATTCCTGATTGGTTTGTTTATGGGAAGTTGTATAAAATCCCATCTCTTTCTCCTTCATTAGCTTTAAATCGAGTGGACATAGGTGTTTAAGATAATTTCAAGCCTTGGATTCAAGATATGTTAAACAAAAAAGCAGATAAAAGCATCTAAATTCTTCACAATAAGGAAATCCAATGGGTTGGTACCCTAAGAGCCTTTGGGAGTTCAAATGTAGAGATTAATGAAAAACTACAGGTGAAATAATTTGACCCTCAAGTCTAATTTATTATAGATACATCAACTCTTGAGAGAGTAGAGACTAAGAAAATTATTGTTGGTACTAAGGAGTTAACCTTTCAAAAGGTGGAACCATTTTTAGGCTTAACTCCTATTCTAGGGTAGGTAGCAAGGGAGCATCCTATATTTCAAGAAGATGTAGTTAATATAGTAATAGCCCAGTCAACAATGACCTTAACTAGAGTTCATGGAATGAAGTAGAATATTCTCAACTTGGAGAAAGAAAAACAAGATTTATAAGCTCAGGTTCTCCTTTCAATTCTTGAGGATGTATTACAAGCACTAAATATATCCTTGATAGATGTATTCAAGAATTTTAAAAGCATCAAGTATAGATTGATTGCTTTCAACTATAAAGTTGAGATAACACAAGCCTTAATCACCTAGTGATAAAATTCTCAAGCTTAGATGGAGGAACTCATCAAGGTGCATAAGACAAAGTAGGTATTGGACTTCAAGATTATCAAACTTAGACATATAGACATCTTTGTGGTAGTTTTTATAGATAAACAAGAGGATTTGATCACTTGGAGAAATGATATTAAGGACTTCATCAAGAGAGACACAAACTTGGTAAACCAGATTGAGAAACTTTTGGGGAATCTATTAAATAACCCTTCTCAAATCACTACTATAGGCCCAATTGATGATGAAGAATTCAAGCAGAGGGTTGGTACTCACATCCAAAGCATCAAATATAACAAAGTTCATTCAATTAAAGATAACTAGAAGACC
Organism: Torreya grandis; assembly: GCA_037957365.1. NCBI lineage: Eukaryota > Viridiplantae > Streptophyta > Pinopsida > Cupressales > Taxaceae > Torreya > Torreya grandis. Next base: position 745,243 of record JARHVA010003897.1, read on the forward strand.
CTTGATACCATTATTTTTGTAGGGAAGCAAATTATAGAAGCACAATGTATCAAGGAACTTGTATCTTGGGTAGATAGTGAATTTGACAAGTTAGTAGATAAAGAAGAGGATTGTCTAATGAAACCTACAAAGGATTTTGAGGTGATAAAGGAATAATACACCAAGGTGAAATACTTCCTCAGATAGGGCTAATTGAAGGTCCCACCAATGAAATTCTTAAGAAAATTTTCTTTTTGTAAAGTATATGCTAGTCTATTAGCATATACTCTTTCTTATCATGTTGACATGTGACCTTCCACATTGTATCTTTATATTAAGGAAAACTATCCTTATAATCATGTTGATATTTTCAAAGTTAAATAGTTAACCACCTATGTTTCTTATAAATAGGTAGATGGTTACCATTTTTAAGGGAGAGATTTTTTGAGCAATTGATATCAGGAGCATTTAATACAATTAAGGAATTCTAAAAAGATTGTCTAGATAGTTTTGTTAAATGTCTATGATATCTCTCAATTATGGAAATTTGTGTTGAATTTGAATGATTATTCTTGTTTTGAGTCATATTATTTGTCATATGGTTGTTAATTTATGTTTAATGCTAGATTAATTGTAAAGATTTCAAGTATACTTCATTTTATTTGCTCAGTATTTGGATGTACTTATGTTATTTAGATCATAATAGTAAACTTGGTTCTTACTTATGATTCATACTTTTCCTCTGAATCTTACCTAATTTATGATGTAATTTGAGCTTATGTTGTTTTATAACATAAATTGGTTTAATGTGTAATCAACATAATTTGAATTTTGTCATAATATTTGATATTAAAACTTGCGATCACATCTCTTCCTTCCTTACCCTTCCTTTTTCTTATTTTTTATCAATATTCACTCTAGCTTAAAGATCATCATTAATAATAATTTAGTTTAAATTTTGAGTCCTAAAAATTATTAAGTATTCAAATTGTGTATATCCTAGTGGCTCCCAAACACTAAATCAAATAAATATTGTGGACAACTTTCATACTTTGCTTCTATTTCACCACAGACAATCACTAAATAGTCACAAACTGCAACTCATGCCATGGATTCTCAAAATCCTAAAATGAGAAGTGTTCTTCAACACTAAGAGAATCTATGGTATAGTTTAAATAATCAACACAAATAATCTACAAATTTGTGAATTTTTTTTGTAATTAGAGCTTTTTTAAAAATAGTAATAAGAGGTAAAAAATAAGAATTAGCTTAAATTATGTTGATCTAACTGAGATAAGATCTGATATTCACTATGTAGGCCTAGGACATTATCACATATATGATTCTAACTTTCATTTTTTTATTAGATATGAGCACCAAAAGTGGACAAGAGTGGCACCAGCATTTTAGTCCTTATTCGATGCTATTGTCCTAAAGATCTAACCTTTTTAGGTTTTGTTCGATAGGTCTGTGTGACCTTGTTTCTAAAGTTTCAATAGCTAGAACTCTATAGATATCCCTATATAGTATATTCTTTCTTCAAACCCTATATTCTATTGTGATTTGACCAATTTTGAGAAAGATGTGGGGGTTAGTGTGTGTAAGATGCACTAGATGTGCTTTACACCCCATGCATGGGCATGTTGCCTATATACCAATTCTCTAAAAAGGGATCAAGACATATGTAGTTCTCCCTTTAAAATTGTTTGGTGTAATTTTGATATGATAATGTAAAGAAATGATAAAATGGGTGTTCTTGAGATGACTAGGGACTAGTGTAAGGACTCAAATAAGCTGGAAATAGTAATGAATAGTTGTATGTAGAGAATAGGGAAATGTGCTTGAGTGTCTTGTTTGTATTCTTTCTTACTTTGTGATATTTTCCAACCCTTTCCAAATGATCTTTGAATGGGATTTTATAGGGATATATTGGTCATGGATTGAATATGCTTGTGTTAGGCTGACAAGGAGAAGGATGGGGAATTAGAAGAAACTAACCATTGGGGCTAGAAACTAGCTTAGACAATAGTGCCAAAAATGAACAAGAGTGGTATTGGTGATATTGTCTTAGTGTGGTGCTATTATCCTAGGTAGACAAGACTTGGGGGGATGGATTGGTCATGAAAAGAGGGTATTGGCTCAGCTAGGATCAAGTTTGGAAGGCTATGGATGACTGGAATCAGTGAAAACAAGCCTTTGAGGGTAATGAGAGAAAGCAATAGGGACCTATGGGTTAGGTGTCATTATCCATGCTCAATTTACCAATTTTTGCATTTTATATGACTAAAATCACTCTCAAGTACAAATATTACAATTTTAAATGCCAAATATTGGTCTTGTAGACCAATATTTTATCTTTAATATTGATAGTCAAATCTAAACTAGTCAACCATGTTGGTTTTACCATTTTAATAACTTTCATTGATTTAAAATATTATTAAAAGAATGGGTAGGACATTGATATATATATATATATATATATATATATATATATATTGTATGATTTAAATAAATTTAGAGATCTTCCATCTCATCACTCCTATTGGCTTACTCAAATTTGTCACTTTACCTTCAAATATAGTCATGGTGAGAATGACTTTCAACTCTTATGTAAACACTTTATAAGACTCATAATACATGTGTATGATCCTATGATATAATTAGGTAACTCTTAGATATAAATATACCATTTTCAAGTGATAATATTGGTCTTGCATACCAATCTGACATTGTTACACCTTCACTATCTCATCTACACTTAGACATGGCAACTTATGAGCAACATTTTCAATATTTTAATTGACCTAAAAAATATATAACTAACATGAAAATGTATTATAGGTATTGAAAAACAACCCAATGCATCTATATCCATCCCTAATCCATGATAACACATCCCTAATCTCATTCTCACTTTTGCCTAATTTTTATCATTGTCTACATCACTAGGCCTTTTAGCGATAGGTCAAATTGATTGAATGGTTTAACACATATGAGGTTTAAAACCTAATAAAAAACCAAAATGGACATAAGATATAAGTATCTATATTTAACATCTACCATGTAACAACTTTGACTCGGTCAACCCTACCTATTATAGTAAATTTATGAGAAATAAGGATTTTCTTATAAGGTCCACTAAATTACATGACAAACCAAAGCCACATGGGAGATTAAAATACATGATACAATCATAAAAATAGGTTATTAAATCCATTATGAGCCATTTCCATCAATGTATTCCATATCAGGTCATTATTAGGGTTTTAGAGAGGGTTAAGACCATCTTACAATCTTAACAATCATTCATAAATCTTAGGCCCTTATTCTAGAAACCAATGCTTGTAACTTTGAGATAGGACTCTTTACCATATACCATGAATGTAGTATGTTCTCATGTATGGGTTAAATGTCACTATATGTACATGAAATTTATTCTCAAGTTAAGAATTCTTTATTCTGTGCACATAAGAAACCTCATAACCACATTTCATGCCTTTTCTTGCATATGTTGACCTAAAACTTGGTAAAAATACCTAAAACAATATAAAATATATTTTTAAATAATAATTTTTCCATGCTTACCTTAGAAACTGATCCTAATACCCCATTAGGTCACTATCTCTCTCTTTGCTCTCTAAGATTTTAATCTACAGGTCATATTAAGCCTTGAAACAGACTGTCTAGCTACAGTCTAAGAACTATCCACCTAAATCACATGCTTAAGTAACTTATCACATGCTATACCACTATATTTCATCCTTCACAGACCTTGACAACATCTCATGGCACCTTATTAGGTCAGGCATAGTCTAGAACTAGTCTAGTTGCATGCTAATATTTTAGGTTCTACCCTAGTAGACTCACCTTAAAGCTCCCCTGAGTGATCTAATGCTTCATATACATCCTAAAGTGTCCTTATACATACTATTATGCCTTTTTCATTCATCTCACTAAGCCATCATGATCCTTTATGTACTATACTAAGCATCATATGCACAAGCCTTCTCAAGAACCTTATACTTAAGAACTACACAAACATGCTTACCTTATACTTAACCTTGACATTAACCTTAGAATAATCATTAGGTTACATTAAAATTCTATCTCAATAGAGAGATAATAGGTTTCCTTCAAATTCTCTCTTGTCACATGGCTTCCTTGTCACATATCACTTCACCTGGTATCTTTACTAGATGTACCTTGACATCAATGACATTCATCTTGACCTTAACATCAATGAAAACACTTATCAAAAAACTCCCCCTTTTTCATTGATGTAAAAACATTCTTTAGTCTATTTTATTTCATCTCACCAAGTTGGTTAAACTCCCTTCTTGGACTTTCTCCCCCTTTGGCATTAATGACAAAGGGTCCTACGTAATTGTCATTTGGAGTCACACCTGTGTAGACTGTCATAGCCACACCTTCTTGTTGTAAGAGCTAAACATAAAAAATTTAAACCATTTAAGGAAACAAGTTCCCCCTTACTATAATCATACTTCTTTTAGATGAATTTTAATAACAAGACCACTTGTCAATGTAAAACAAACTTAGTCATAAACATGAATAGATCCCCCTCAAACTAAGCATCCATCATGCTTGTAATGCCTAACTAGTGTTTCTATGAAGCCTAATGGAGTCACAATTTACCATAGGGCACTAAAAAAAATCAAGTTTAGGAGATTCCCAAATCTCCATGCTCTCTTTTGATTGAATGTCCTTTAATAACCTTTTAGGTTTTATTTGCATTATAGGTTTAACCTCTTCATCATCCATTTGATCATCAATGTGAGCTGACAATAAGTATTCTTGACTTGATTTAATATTTGAAGCATGTTCTATCACAAAAAGTAGTCCAATTGAGCTTATAGACTGATCATGACTCATATTCATTATCTTTGATTTTCAAACATTCATTTGTCTTCTCTCTATCACTCTAGAGGCTTCAAACCTCATGCATTGACTAGATGAATTTCTAACCTTGTTAGGATAGAATATTGAAATGTGTCCTACATTATGAAAATTATATCAAACCACTTTATACATACTTTTTGAATAATGTGAGCTATGAATCCTTTCAGACTCCCATGAGTACTCATTCTTAGAGAGTCTTCTACACTCTCTTGCTTTATGACTAAACTGATTGCACATATAGTAGTAACCATTGAATGGATTGGCATACCTTATATCATTTGGCTATTTGAGAGGTATTTTCATGTTGAAATTCTTATCTTTAACATTCTTCTCCATGACTTTAGGTGCCTCCTTTTGGTATTATTTTAAATTAATACCTATCTTATCAATTACAAACTTTTGGCTACTCAATATGTCATCTAGAGCCTTAGTGCTCTTTTCAAACCTCATGAAGGTCTTCACTTTTATAGATTATTGATTCAAATCATATTTCTAGGATTTTATTTTAGTTACATATATGATTTATTCTTCCTCTTTATCCTTTAGGCTATTATTGACTACATCCATGTAGCCTTAACTTTATTAATGATATCATCATATTCCTTGGAAGTGTTACTTAGCCTTTCCTCAAAAAATCCAATCTACTCCTCATAGTCCTTAACTAGTGCTCTTAGCTTGTGATTATTTTTCATTTTTAACTTTAATTCCTCTATTATAGTTACCAATTCTACCTCAACTTCTTCTTCATCTAATTCCACATCAACCATAATGCCTTTCCCACTTGAACAACCCTCATTGTCTAATTCTATGGACATAAAAAAGGTTTAATTATTGTCATGTTTAGGTTCATGACTACCATCATCACTATCAAATTCACTTGAGTCACTTACATCAAAAGGATTATCTTATTTAGTGTAGAATTTTTTCTGTTCTTGAAATTTCCTTTTATACCTTCATACGTTACGAACACTTTCTTGTTTTTATCAAGATTATAGGTCTTCATATCATCTTCATGATGTTCATTATGTTATTCATCATGCTCAGACTTATCCTTATTAGGAAATTTGGATGAAAAGTGACCAATCTTTCCACAGTTGAAACATTTAAAGGGTAACTTAGCTTTGTACTTACCAAACCCAAATCTCAAATTTATTACAAACATGGTTATTAGTTGATCATCATCAACATTTGAGAATTAATCATCTTTGACCTTCTTTTATTTTGACTTATTTTCAACTTTTAAAGTTACTTCCTTCTTGGGAGGCCTTCCTTCATTAGTTCTCATCTCATAGACAGTCAAAATTCCATAAAGCCCATTAATCTCTAGCTTGTCCAAATATTTCACCTCTTCTATTGAAGATACCTTAGAGTTAAACTTAGGAGTTAGTGATCTCAATAATTTTTGAACAAAAGTAGATTCTTTGACTTCTTTTCCTAGTCCTCTAATTATATTGATGACCTTGTGAACCTTCAATAGATAAGATGCAATGGTTTCATCTTCATTCATTTTTAAGATTTCAAACTATCTTATTTGAGTCTACAATTTGGCCATATTTACCTTGGTATGACCTTTATAGGTGGTCTTAAATTTGTCCCATATTTCTTTGGTAGACTCATAATGCATTACTTTCATTAGCTCTACCTTTGATAGGCCATAAAGAATAGCATTCATTATCTTAGAGTTATTTTCATTAGATTTCTTACCTACTACATCAATTAGTTGAATAGGAGGAGGACTATATCCATCCATAATAGATTGAAAAAAATCATGACCCTGAGAAATCAAATATATCTTCATCCTAACATTATAAAAGGCATAGTTAGATCCATTTAACAATGGATCCTTACTGGTAGAGAAACCACATTGATATTGTTGACTAGCCATCCTTGATTTTAGGATATTTTTTAGGCCTTTAGACCTAATTTAAATGACCAAGATCTAATACCAAATTTTGGAAGAAAAATAATTGGGAGGGGGTGGGGGGTTAATTAGTCTTTAATAATTTAAACAATCTTACTTAAGCAATCGTAGATCATTTAGACAAGCATGCACATCTTAGCAAGTATAAGCACCAATCCATAAGAGCATAAAACACATAAACATAATAAATATGTGGGAAACCCTTAAGGGTAATAAAACCTACTAAAACATATCTTGGAAAAATTTTCCTATAAGACCATGAATCAAATTTAGTTGAGCACCAACCCAACAAGGAGCACCAACCCCTAAATTTGTCAAGCACCAACTTGCTAGGATGCTACAACCCCCTTGATAATCAAAAAACCACTCAATAAACACTATAATACTGTCCAAATTTCACTTATTTCCCTCACAACTTATTAAGGTGTTATTTTTCTCTATCACACTCAAATATTCCTCTCACACAAGCAAAAGCTGTCTTTTACCTTCTTCACTCAATTAACCTTTCTATGGCTTGAAACTGTCATGAAAGCACTCATGAAACTTTGTATATGTCTATGATTGATTCATATAATTTATTTGATATGTTTCACCACCTATTTAATCTCACATAATAATCTTATTATTCACTTTACTTCAACTATCTCACTCTACATTCATTCTTAGGCCTAAAAATGCCTAGTATATATACAAGACTTTTCTTATTCATGTCCTTATTAGTCATCCAAACACAATTATCCTCTTAGGTAAGCCATGGAATGGATATTATAACACTTCATATACATTTATAATATATTCTTTGATTCCCTTTATATTTTACCTTTCTCAAATAGGTCTTATCTCTCCTTTAGGTCTAATAGAGACCTAATCCCATTAGGCCTTGTTAGCATATGTTACCCTTTGATCTTCTTAGAGAACATTAAAAAACATTAAATATTAGATAAACATAATATTAAATCATAATATACCTATTATAAGTTCATATAGACTCCAAAACATTTTTTTTATCTCAAACCACTACTTGGAGCACATCATTAGTACTTATTCATATTAGGCCTGTACATACTAAGAAAGTCTATTTTGAATAATTGAACCAAAAACATAAATTTAAAAAAATGGAATATATATATGTGTGTGTGTGTGTGTGTGTGTGTGTGTGTGTGTATGTGTGTGTGTGTATATATGTATATGTATATATATATATATATATATATATATATATATGTATATGTATATGTATATATATATATATATGTATATATATGTATATATGTATATGTATATATATATATATATATACATATACATATACATACATATATATATACATATATATATATATATATATATATATATATATATATATATATATATATATATATATATATATATATATAATGACCTTAGGGTCATAACCATGTAATTATACTTCATAACTCAGGGTAGAAAGACTCAAACCCTTCTCTACAAGTAGCCCATTCAAAACTGTCAACTAGTCTCAAAACACAGCCATGAATAATTAAATTTTCGTCTTTGAAAGAATAATTAATATTACATATGAAATATTAAGGAGATTATTTTACAATTATATATAACTCTCAAGTAAAAATGTTAAAATTTTCAATGCCAAATATTGGTCTTGTAGACCAATCTTTTGTCTTCAATATACATAGTCAAATCTAAATGACTCAACCCATTTTGGCTTTACCATTTAAATCACTTTCACTAAATAAAATATTATTAAAATAATGTATCCTCTAACTCATCACTCATCAATAGCTTACTCAAATTTGTCACTTTACCTTCAAACACAGTCATGGTGAGAATGACTTTCAACTCTTGTGTAAGCACTTTCAGAGATGAATAATTCATGTGTATGATTATATTATATAATTATGTAAATATAAGATATAAATATACCATGTTTAAGTAATAATATTATTCTTGCATACCAATCTCACAGCCTTACACCTTCATTATCTCATCTACACTTAGACAGGTCAACTTATGAGCAACATTTTCAATATTTAAATTGACCTCCAAAACATATAAAAAAACATGAAAATTTATTACAGATATTTAAAAACAACCCAATTAATTTTATCCATCCCTAATCCATGAAAACACATCCCTAATCTCATTCTCACTTCTACTTTATTTTTCTCGTTGTTTGCATCACTAGGCCTTTTAGTGATATGTCAAATTGCATGACCAGTTTAACACATCTAAGGTTTATAACCTACTCAAAAAACACCATGGAAATAATATATAGGTCTAAGTATTTAACCTCCATCCATTTATCAACTTTGACTTGGCTAATGCTACATGTTATAGCAAATTTCCAAGAAATAAGGCTTTTCTTATAGGGTCCACTCATGTATATGACAAACCAATGCCACTTAAAGATACCTGAGAGATTCCAATACATAATACAATAATAAAAATATATCATACAATACATTCTAATCCATTTTCACCAATATATTCCATATTGGGTCACTGTTAGGGTTTTAGAGAAGGTCAAGACCATCTTATAGTCTTAACGATCATTCATAAATCTTAAGCCCTTAATCTAGAAAAAAATGATTGGAAATTTGAGATAGGACCCTTACCCATATACCATTAATGTATTAAGTTATTATTTAGATTTTAAACATGCCAACGAGTACATGAAAGTTCTTCTCATGTTGAGAATTCTTCATTTTGTGCACATGGGAAACCTCAAAACCATATTTCATGCCTTTTATTACATATTGTGACCTAAAAATTGGTAAACATACTATAAATAACATAAAATACCTTTTTAAATTATCATTTTTTCATGTTTACCTTGGAAATATATCTTGATACCCCATTAGTTCACTATCTGTCTCTTTGCTCTCTAAGCTTTTGATTTGTAGGTCATATTATGCCTTAAAATAGACCTTTTAGCTATTTTAAAAGAAAATTCCACATCAATCACATGATTAAGTAACTTATAACATGATATTCCACTATTTTTCATTTATCATAGACATTGGCAACATCTCATGGCACCTTATTAGGTTAGGCATAGTCTAGAACTAGTCTAGTTGCATGTTAGTTTTGTAAGTTCTACCCTAGTAGACTCACCTTTAAGATATTATAAACTATCCAATGATTAATATACATTATAAAGTGTCCTTATACATAATATTATAAATTTATGCATTCATCTTACTGAGCCACCATGCTCTTTTATACACTAGACTAAGCATCCTATGCACAAGCCATCTCAATAACCTTGTACTTAAGAACTGGTATACAAACATACTTACCTTGTACTAAAATTTGAAATTAAACCTAGAAGAATAATTATTTTTCCTTCAAATTTTGTCTCAATATAGAGATAATGGGTTTTCTTAAGACTCTCTCTTGTCATATGACTTCCTTAATACATACACTTCACCATCCATCTTTACCAGATGTAACTTGACATCAATGACATCCATATTGACCTTGACATCAATGAAAACACTTATCAACACTATTACATTGTTTTAATTTTAAATTTGTGATTCATTATTATAAACACACATAAATTTTTAATCTTTGGATCTTAAACGTGTACAAAACTGCTCAAGTTCTTGTATCACATTATTCAAATTTCAAAGTTGTAATGAATTATGAGAAATGTGCATAAATTTTGAATATTTGAATCTTAAACATGTTAAAAACCATTCAAGTTCCCATATCACATTATTTTAATTCCAATGTTGTGATTTGTTATGATAAATGTGTATAAAGTTTAAATCTTTGTATCTTAAACACGTTAAAACCACTCAAGTTCCTATATCACATTATTCAAATTTCAAAGTTGTGATATATTACGATAAAAACACAAAGTTTGAATATTTGGATCTTAAATTCATTCAAAACCACTCAAGTTCTTGTATCACATTATTTTAATTTAAAATTTATGATGCATTATGAGAAATGTGCATAAATTTTGAATCTTTGGATCTTAAACACATTCAAAACCACTCAAGCTCTTGTATCACATTATTCAAATTAAAAATTTGTAATGAATTATGATAAATTCACACAAATTTCAAATCTTTGTATCTTAAATGCATTAAAAACTACTCAAGTTTTGATATCACATTATTTAAATTTCAAAGTTATGATGTATTATGAGAAACATGCATCAGGGTTGAATCTTTAGATCTTAAATGCATTCAAAACCACACAAGTTATTGTACCACATTATTAAAATTTCAAAGTTGTGATTTATTATGAAAAACATGCATAAAATTTGAATCTTTGGATCTTAAATGTGTTCAAAACCATTCAAGTTTACTATCACATTTTTCAAATTTTAGAGTTCTGATGCATTATGATAAATTCACATAAAGCTCAAATATTTGGTTCTTAAATGTGTTCAAAACTATTCAAGTTCCTCTATTACATTGTTCAAATTTCAAATTTGTGATGCATTATGAGAAACATGCATAAATTTTTAATTTTTGGATCTTAAACATATTCAAAATTTCTCAAGTTCTGGTATTACACTTCAAATTTCAAATTTGGGATGCATTATGAGAAATATGCATAAAATTTGAATATTTGGATCTTAAATGCATTAAAAACTACTCAATTTCCCTTATTACATTGTTTGAATTTCAAATTTATGATGTAATATGAGAAACATGCATGAAGTTTGAATCTTTAGATCTTAAATGCATTCAAAATCACTCAAGTTCTAGTATTACATTATTAAAATTTTAAAGTTTCAATGCATTATGAGAAACGTGCTTAAATTTTGAATATTTGTATCTTAAACATATTCAAAACCACTTAAGTTATAGTATTACATTGCTTTAATTACAAAGCTATGATGCATTATGAGAAACATGCATAAAGTTTGAATCTTTAGATCTTAAATGCATTCAAAACCACTCAAGTTCCCCTATTAAATTATTTTAATTTCAAAGTTGTGATGCATTATGATAAATGCATATGAAGTTCAAATCTTTGGATCTTAAATGCCTTCAAAACTACTCAAGTTCCTATATCACATTGTTTGAATTTCAAAGTTGCAATACATTATGAGAAATGTGCATAAAGTTCATATCATTAGATCTTAAATACATTCAAAGCCACTCAAGTTCCCATATCATATTTTTTAAAATTAAAAATTGTGATGCATTATGAGAAATGTGCATAAAGTTCAAATCTTTAGATCTTAAATGTGTTTAAAACCTCTCAAGTTCTAGTATCACATTGTTTGAATTTTAAATTTGTGATGCATTATGAGAAACACACATAAAGTTTAAATATTTGGATCATAAATTTATTCAAAATATCTCAAGTTCCAATTTCACATTGATATAATTTCAAAGTTGTGATGCATTATGAGAAACATGCATAAAGTTTGAATCTTTGGATCTAAACATGTCCAAAACTGTGCAAGTTCCTATATTACATTGTTCAAATTTTAAATTTGAAATGATTTATGAGAAACAAACATAAATTTGGATTATATGGATCTTAAATGTATTAAAAACATCTCAATTTCTCATATCACATTTTTCTAATTTTAAAGTTATTATGCATTATGAGAAACATGAATAAATTTTGAATCTTTAGATCTTCAATGCATTCAAAACTGCTCAAGTTCCTGTATCACATTGTTTGAATTTAAAATTTTTGATGCATTATGAGAAACACCTATAAAGTTCAAATATTTGGATTTTAAACATGTTTAAAATCACTCAAGTTCTTGTACCACATTGATCAAATTTTAAAGTTGTGATCCATTATGAGAAATGCACATAAATTTTAAATTTTTGGATCTTAAATGTGTTCAAATCCTCTCATGTTCTCGTATCACATTATTTAAATTTCAAATTTGTGATGCATTATGATAAATTCACATAAATTTTAAATATTTGAATCTTTAACACATTTGAAACTGCTCAAGTTCCCATATCACATTGTTCAAATTTTAAATTTGTGATGCATTATGATAAATGTGCATAAATTTATAATCTTTTGATCTTAAACACATTCAAAACCACTCAAATTCTGATATCACATTATTTGAATTTCAAATTTGTGATGAATTATAAGAAACACACAAAAATTTTGAATCTTTGGATCTTAAAAGTGTTCAAAACCACTCAAGTTTTATTATCACATTATTTGAATTTTAAAGTTATGATGAATTATAAGAAAAGTGCATAAATTTTAAATCTTTAGATCTTAAACACATTTAAAATTGATGAAGTTCACATATCACATTATTTGAATTTCAAAGTTGTGATGCATTAAGATAAATGTGCATAAGTTTGAATCTTTGGCTCTTAAATGCATTCAAAACCACTCAAGTTTTGGTATCACATTATTTTAATTTCAAATTTTTGATGCATTATGAGAAACATGCATAAATTTCAAATCTTTGGATATTAAATGAAATAAAAATTGCTCAAGTTTGGTATTACATTGTTCAAATTTAAAAGTTGTAATGCATTATGATAAATGTGAATAAAATTCAAATATTTGGATCTTAAATGCATTCAAAACCACTAAAGTCCCCCTATTACATTATTCAATTTTCAAAGTTACAATGAATTATGAGAAACACACATAAAATTTAAATCTTTAGATCTTAATGGCATGTACAACCACTCAAGTTCTGGCATTACATTGTTTGAATTTCAAATTTTTGATGTGTTATTATAAATTCATATAATGTTCTAATCTTTGGATCTTAAATTCCTTCAAAAATACTCAAGTTATGGTATTACATTGTTTTAATTTCAAATTTGTGATGAATTATGATAAATGCACATAAATTTTAAATCTTTAGATCTTAAATACATTTAAAAATATTCAAGTTCCCCTATTACATTGATTAAATTTCAAAGTTGTAATGTGTTATGACAAATGTGCATAAATTTCAAATCTTGGGACCTTAAATACATTCAAAACTACTCAATTTTTCATATCACATTGTTCAAATTACAAATTTGTGATGCATTATGATAAACATGCATAAAGTTCAAAACTTTGGATCTTAAATGTATTTAAAAAGGCTCAAGTTCTAGTATTACATTATTCAAATTTTAAAGTTGTGATATATTATGAGAAACATGCAAAAAGTTTGAATCTTTGGATTTTAAATGCATTCAAAACTGATCAAGTTCCCCTAGTACATTGTTTGAATTTAAAAGTTGGGATGCATTATGAGAAATGCACATAAAGTTTGAATATTGGGATCTTAAACATGTTTAAAACCATTCATGTTCTAGTATTACATTATTCAAATTTTAAATTTGTTATTCATTATGACAAATGTGCATAAAGTTTGAATCTTTAGATGTTAAATAATTTCAAAACTACTCAATTTACCCTATTACATTATTTGAATTTCAAATTTGTGATGCATTATGATAAATGCACATAAAGTCCAAATATTTAGATCTTAAACACATTACAAACCAAGCAAGTTCTGATACTACATTTTTTGAATTTTAAAGTAATGATGCATTATGAGAAATACACATAAAGTTCAAATCTTTGGATCTTAAATGTGTTCAAAACTTATCAAGTTCCCCTATTACATTGTTCAAATTTCAAAGTCATGATGTAATATGAGAAATGTGCATAAATTTTGAATCTTTGGATCTTAAATTCATTAAAATTACTCAAGCTTTGGTATTACATTGTTTAAATTTTAAATTTATGATGAATTATGAGAAACATGCATAAAGTTCAAATCCTTATATCTTAAATGCATTCAAAACTACTCAAGTTCCCCTATTATATTGTTTAAATTTCAAATTTATGATGCATTATGAGAAACACATATAAAGTTCAAAACTTTAGATTTTAAATGTGTTCAAAACCACTAAATTAATGGTATTACATTGTTTGAATTTAACATTTATGATGCATTATGATAAATGTGCATAAAGTTTGAATCTTTAGATCTTATATGCATTCAAAAAAATTTAAGTTCCCATTTTACATTGTTTGAATTTCAAAATTATGATGCATTATGAGAAACATGGATAAAGTTTGAATCTTTGGATCTTAAACACATTCAAAACCACTCAAGTTCCCATATCACATTGTTCAAATTTCAAAGTTGTGATGCATTATGAGAAACATGCATAAAGTTTGAATCTTCAAATCTTAAATGCATTCAAAGCCACTCAAGTTCCTGTATAACATTGTTCAAATTTTAAAGTTGTGATGCATTATGATAAATACAAATAAATTTCAAATCTTTGGATCTTAAATGAATTAAAAACTACTCATGTTATGGTATCATACTATTCAAATTTCTAAGTTACGATGAATTTTGAGAAATGTGCATAAAGTTCAAACATTTGGATCTTAAACATGTTTAAAACTGCTCAAGTTCTCATATCACATTGTTCAAATTTTAAATTTCCAATGCATTATGAGAAATGCACATAAAATTTGAATCTTTGGATCTTAAACATGTTTAAAATCACTCAAGTTCCTGTATCACATTGTTAAAATTTTAAAGTTGTGATGCATTATGATAAATGTGCATAAAGTTTCAATTTTTTAATCTTAGATGCATTCAAAATCACTTAAATTTTTGTATCATGTTGTTCAAATTTAAAATTTGTGATGTATATGATAAATGTAAATAAATTTTAAATATTTGCATTTTAAACACATTCAAAGCTGATAAGGTTCCTATATTATATTATTCAAATTTCAAAGTTATGATTCATTATAAAAATGTGCATAAAGTTCAAATATTTAGAACTTAAATGCATTAAAAACCACTCAAGTTCTTGTATCACATTATTCAAATTTCCAAGTTATGATGCCTTATGAGAAACCCCACATAAATTTCAAATATTTAATAAATCTTAAATGCGTTCAAAACCACTCAAGTTCTAGTATTACATGGTTCAAATTTCAAAGTTGTGTTATATTTTGATAAATACACATAAAATTTGAATATTTATATCTTAAATGCATTCAAAACTGCTTAAGTTCCCCTATTACATTATTTGAATTTCAAAATTGTGATGCATTATGAGAAACATGCATAAAGTTTTAATCTTTAGATCTTAAACACATTCAAAACCACTCAAGTTCTGGTATCACATTGTTTAAATTTGAAAGTTGCAATGCATTATGAGAAACATGCATAAAGTTTGCATCTTTGGATCTTAAACACATTCAAAACCACTCCAGTTCTTGTATCACATTATTCAAATTTCAAAATTATGATGCATTATGAGAAATATGCAAAAATTTTAAATATTTAGATCTTAAACATTTTCAAAACCACTCAATTTTTGGTATCACATTATTCAAATTTCAAATTAGTGATGCATTATGAGAAATGTGCATAAAGTTTGAATCTTTAGATCTTAAATGCATTCAAAACATCTCAAGTTCTCATATCACACTATTCAAATTTAAAATTTGTGATGCATTATGAGAAACACACATAAATTTTAAATATTTGGATCTTAAATGCATTTAAAACTACTTAAGTTTCCTTATTACATTGTTCAAATTTCATAGTTACAATGAATTATGAGAAATATGCATAAAGTTTAAGTCTTTGGAACTTAAATGTGTTCAAAACCACTCAAGTTTTTATATCACATTATTCAAATTTTAAATTTGTGATGCCATATGAGAAACCCACATAAATTTCAAATCTTTGGATCTTAAATTCATTCAAACCCACTCATTGTTTGAATTTTAAAATTACGATGCATTTTGAGAAATGTGCATAAAGTTTGAATATTTTGATCTTAAATGCATTAAAAATTGCTTAAGTTCCTCTATTACATTATTTTAATTTTAAAGTTGTGATGCATTATGAGAAACTATAGCCATATAAAATGCAAAATTTGGTAACTTGAGTGTGGCTAATGACACCCAATCCATAGGTCCATCTTACTTGCTCTCATGACCCTCATAGGCTTGTTTTCACTGATTCTCAGTCATCCATAGCCTCCCAAATTGAATCCTTGTAGACCCAAATTGATCTTTCCATGCTTAATCCATCCCCCTAGGTCCCATCAACCATGGAAAATAGTGCCCAAACTAGGACTACAGTGCTAAAACCTAGGGTGTCTTATTTTTGGCACTATTGTCCAAGTGCATTTTAGCTTCTAATGATCATATTCTTCTAAATCCTTATCTTAATTCATGTCAACCTAACGTAAATTAATTTGGCCCAAGATCATTAAATCCACTATAAAAGGCCATTCAAATTTGATTTTGAAGGGTTGACACTCATTTACAAAAGAGAAGCAAGAATACAAGAAAGACCACTCAAGCACTTTTCCCTATTCTCTGCATACATCCATTCAATAGTATTTCAAGCTTATTCAAACCTTTAAACTAGTCCCTAATTAATCCTAGTACATCCAATTTTCCATTTACTTGCATTTTCATCACACTATTTCACCAATCACTTCAATGAGAGAATTATATATAGCTTGATCCCTCCTTAAAGTATTAGCTGGTAGGTAGTGTGCCCATACATGGGGTGTGAAGTGCATCCAGTGTATCCTTTACACACTAACCCCTCCTCTCCTTTCTCAAAATTTTACATTAAAGT
Source organism: Torreya grandis (assembly GCA_037957365.1). Classification (NCBI taxonomy): domain Eukaryota; kingdom Viridiplantae; phylum Streptophyta; class Pinopsida; order Cupressales; family Taxaceae; genus Torreya; species Torreya grandis. Next base: position 762,651 of record JARHVA010003897.1, read on the forward strand.
TTAATAATAAAGAGGACCTAGGGTATTTAATACTAAATTAGGTACATAGTGAGCTCCATGGACTTCTAATATTTTATATTTCATAGGTAAGGTCATACAGACCTAGTGTACAAAACCTATAAATAATAGATCACCAAGAAAACAACACTGAGATAGGATTACAGGGCTAGAATCTAGGGTGTCCCACTTTCATAACTCCTATCCAATTAATAAATGAACTCTAGTTTCATATTTGAGATAATCTCTCAAGTCTACACATAGATTTATAGACCCTATCTCAATTGAAACAACACAAAATTAGATAAGTTTAATTTTCTATCTCTCACTATTATTTTTAGAACAACCCTAAATATAGTTAAATTTCACAAATTAGTAGCTTATTTATTACATATTATTTACTAGTTTTATCTACTCAGACCCATTTATTATTTAGGAATTAAACATCTAATTTCCCAAAAATAAGAAATCATTTGGTGAACTTGACTTACTTCAAATTTTGCATAAAAGCCCTATAAACCCTAGGGTAAATTCTTAGCTATTTTTTCCCATTAATTTTTGAATTTTTTCTTGAAAACCAAACTCAAAAATTCCTCTCAATTTTTAAAAAATTTGTAGTAAAATTTTAAAACAAATTTATTTCAAACCCTAGTTGCATCAACTAGCTCCCAGTAATTTTCCAATCATTTTCTAAATTTTTAGTTACATATTAAAATCAAAAAATCACTTCTAAATTTTCAAAAATTCATAGTAATTTTTTTTTTTTAAAATCTCAAAACCTAGTTGCATCTACTACAACATCAAAAAATAGGGTGTCCTATTTTTAGTGCTCTTGTCTAGATAGAAAGAAATTAGTTTTTATAGAAATAAATAAAAACTAAGTTTAGTCATAGGTTTGTCAACTTAGTATAGTCCAAACTCGGCATGTTTCAATATAGATTTTTCTTAGAAAATATAGATATAGGGGGTATCATGCATGACATGATAGTTCTCACTTCTAGTTTTAGATTAGGCAGTTGATAAAACTTCTAGATCATAATCCATGTTCTAGACACTAGTTATCAATAGTTTTTTATCTAAGCATTTATCAATAGTTGTGTGCCTTACTCCATCTATAGGTGGTTGGAATCATTTTTTAAAGTTTAGCTTTCATACAAGCTTAACTTCTCAAGTACCCAAGTTCCCAAGTTAGCTTCCACATAAGCCTATTGCACTAGTTTCAGAGTGGCTTTGATACAAGCCTAATCTCTATCTTTTGAAATGGCCAAGAATGGCCTAGTTTCCATCATACATTTTGGCTATCCACACCAACATTGTTAGATCATAGTACATTCATGGGCTTCAAGGGACATCTCATATGACATCTATTTCATAATGGTATTACTTCATAGCTTAAATTCATGGGGAAATGATGGAGCTAAAGGTATATATAGCCTTTGTATTCTTGATCCACCTATTTAGATGGATTGGACACATAGTCCAAACATTGATTGACACATGCATTATTCATTAGCTTCACTCAGTTGGTGACAATGGAGTCAAAGGGCCTACCTTTGCATTCTTGAGCCATTTTCAAGGAATTGAGCACTCAGCTCTGGAGATTCACAAAATTACTTTTGGTATAGCACACACCCAACATAATTCAACATCACAATAGGGTTTGTATTGGTTCACATACCCAATGAGGTGTATTCATTCCTTTCTCTTCCTCTCTCTTACCTAGATTTTATACATTCTTATTTTAGATATAACATACCTAGTAAGGAGTAATCTACTCTATGTTTTTCATTGTAGATTCACACTTCACACCATGCTCTCTCTATGCACATCTAACATCACACAACTTCATGAGATTCACCTTTACAAGGAAGTTCAAGTATGTTTTCTATTTTTCCTTTATCCTAGTATTTTGCTTTGTTGCATCACTAGAATAAATTGGTGGGGGGGGGAGGGGGAATGTAGTCATATAAAATGTGAAATCTGGTAATTTGAGTGTGTCTAATGACACCCAATCCATAGGTCCATCTTATTTTCTCTCACGACCCTCATAGGCATGTTTTTAATGATTCCCAGTCATTCATAGCCTCCCAAACTAAACCCTTTCAGACCTAAATTACTCTTTCCATGCTTAATCCATCCCCCTAGGTACCATCAACCATGGACAATAGTGACCAAACTTGGGGTATAGTACTGAAACCTAGGGTGTCAAATTTTTGGCATTATTGTCCAAGTGAATTTTCATATTCTTATAAATCCTCATCCTAATTAATGTCATCCTAACATGAATTCATTTGAGCCATGATCATTAAATCCCCTATAAAATTCTAGTCAAAGTCCATTTAGAAGGGTTGGCACTCATTTACAAGAGAGAAGTAAGACCACTCAAGCATTTTTCCCAATTCTTTGCATATAACCATCTAATAGTATTTCAAGCTTATTCAAACCTTTACACTAGTCCCTAATAATTCCAAGTATACTCAATTTCATATTTAATTACATTTTATCACATGATTGCACCAAACACTTCAATTGGAGAACTACATATAACTTGATCCCTCCTTGAAGTATTGGTATGTAGGCAACGTGCCCACACATAAGGTGTGAAATGCATCTAGTGTATCCTTTACATACTAACCCCTCCTCTCCTTTCTCAAAATTTTACATTCAAGTTCAAGAACAAAGAGGACCTAGGGTATTGAAGACTAAATTAGGTACATAGTGAGCTCCATAGACTTTCAAGCTTTGATATTTCATAGGCAAGGTCACACATATTTGGTACACAAAACCTATAAAGCTTAGATGACCAATAAAATAGTGTTAAGATAGGATTACAACACCAAAACTTAGGATGTCCCACTTTTGGCACTCTTATCCAATTAAGAAATGAATTCTAGATTCTTGTTTGTGACAGTCTCCCAAGCCTGTACATAGATTTCCAGACCCTATCTCAGTTAGAACAACACAAAATAAGATATGTTTAATTTTCTCTCTCTCTCACCACTATTTTTAGAAAAGCCCTAACTATATTCAAATTTCACAAATCATTAGCTTGTTTATTGCATATTATTTACTAATTTTATCTACTTAATCTCATTTATTATGTATTAATTAAACATCTAATTTCCCAAAAATAATAAATCAAAAATGTACATAAAGTTCAAATTTTTAGATCTCAAACACTTTCAAAACTACTCAAGTTTTGGTATTACATTGTTCAAATTTTAAAGTTATGATGAATTATGAGAAACACACATAAAGTTCTAATCTTTGAATCTTAAACACATTCAAAACTACTCAAGTTCACCTATTACATTATTCAAATTTCAAAGTTTTGATGTATTATGAGAAATGTGCATAAAGTTCAAATCTTTGGATCTTAAATGCATTCAAAACCACTCAAGTTTTGGTATTACATTGTTCAAATTTCAAAGTTATGATTCATTATGAGAAATTCACATAAAGTTTGAATCTTTGGATCTTAAATTCATTCAAAACCATTCAAGTTTTGGTATTACATTGTTTAAATTTCAAAGTTGTGATACATTATGAGAAATACACATAAAGTTTGAATCTTTGGATCTTAATTGCATTCAAAATTACTCAAGTTCCCCTATTACATTGTTTAAATTTCAAAGTTGTGATGCATTATGAGAAATTCAAATAAAGTTTGAATGTTTGGAACTTAAATGCATTGAAAATTTATCAAATTCTTGTATCACATGTTTGAATTTCAAAGTTGTGATGCATTATGAGAAACATAAATAAAGTTTGAATCTTTAGATAAATGCATTCAAAACCACTCAAGTTTTAGTATTACACTATTTGAATTTCAAAGTTACAATACATTATGATAAATGCATATAAAGTTTGAATCTTAGGATTTTAAATGCATTTAAAACTACTCAAGTTCTACTATTACATTATTCTAATTTCAAATTTGTGATGCATTATGAGAAACTCACACAAAGTTTGAATCTTTTTAATCTTAAATGCATTTAAAACCACTTAAGTTCTAGTATTACATTATTTTAATTTCAAATTTACATTGCATTATGAGAAACATGCATACATTTTAAATATTTAGATCTTAAATGCATTCAAAAATGCTTAAATTCTAATATTACTTTGTTCAAATTTGAAAGTTACGATGCATTATGATAAAATTTCATAAAGTTTAAATCTTTGGATCTTAAATGCATTCAAAACTACTTAAGTTCTAGTATTACATTATTTTAATTTCAAATTTGTGATGCATTATGAGAAACGTGCATAAAGTTTGAATCTTTTGATCTTAAATGCATTCAAAACTACTTAATTTCCCTTATTACATTGTTCAAATTTGAAAGTTGTAATGCATTATGAGAAATGCACATAAAGTTTGAATGTTTTGAATTTAAATGCATTCAAAACCACTCAAGTTCCTATATCACTTTATTCGCATTTCAAATTTTTGATGCATTATGACAAACATGTATAAAGTTCAAATCTCTGGATCTTAAACATAGTCAAAACCACTCAATTTCAATTATTGCATTGTTCCAATTTCAAAGTTGTGATGCATTATGAGAAACATGCATAAATTTTGAATCTTTGGATATTAAATGCATTCAAAACCACTCAAGTTTCCCTATTACATTATTTTAATCTCAAATTTGGTATGCATTATGAGTAACATGCATAAATTTCAAATATTTTGATCTTAAATATGTTCAAAACCACTCAATTTCCCCTATTACATTATTTAAATTTCAAAATTGCAACGCATTTTGAGAAATACACATAAAGTTTGAATATTTATATCTTAAATGTGTTCAAAACCACTCAAGTTCATGTATCACATTGTTTAAATTTCAAAGTTATGATGAAATATGAGAAATGAAAATAAATTTTGAATCTTTGGATCTTAAAAACATTCAAAATCACTCAAGTTCTCATATCACATTGTTTGAATTTCAAAGTTATGATGCATTATGAGAAATGCAAATAAATTTCTAATATTTGGATTTTAAACACAATCAAAAACACTTAAGTTATGGTATTACATTATTCAAATTTTAAAGTTGTGATGCTTTATGAGAATCTTGCATAAATTTAAAATCTTTGGATGTTAAACATGCTAAAAATTTCTCATGTTCCCCTATTACATTATTTGAATTGTAAAGTTATGATGCATTATGTGAAATATGCATAAATTTTTAATCTTTGGATCTTAAAAACATTCAAAACTACTCAAGTTCTGATATTACATTGTTCAAATTTCATAGTTATGATGCATTATGAGAAATGTGCATAAATTTTGAATATTTGGATCTTAGACACGTTTAAAACTACTTAAGTTTCCATATTACATTGTTCAAATTTCAAATTTACAATGCATTATGAGAAACATGCATAAAGTTTAAATCTTTGGATCTTAAATGCATTCAAAATCTATCAAGTTATGATATTACATTGTTTTAATTTGAAGGTTATGATGCATGATTATAAATGTGTATAAATTTTGAATCTTTGGATCTTAAACACATTCAAAACCACTCAAGTTCTAGTATGACATTATTTTTAATTTCAAAGGTGTGATGTATTATGAGAAACATGCATAAAGTTTGAATCTTTGGATATTAAATGCATTTAAAATAACTCAAGTTCTCTTATTACATTTTTTAAATTTTAAATTTATAATGCATTATTATAAACATGCATAAAGTTCAAATCTTTATATCTTAAATGCATTAAAAACTACTCAAGTTCCCTTATTACATTGTTTAAATTTCAAAGTTATGATGCATTATGAGAAACATGCATAAAGTTTGAATATTTGGATCTTAAACACGTTGAAAACCATTCAATTTCCCATATCACATTGTTTTAATTTAAAAGTTATGATGTATTAATAGAAACTTTTATAAATATCAAATATTTGGAATTTAAATGCATTCAAAATTGCTCAAGTTCATGTATCACATTGTTCAAATTTCAAATTTGTGATGCTTTATGAGAAATGTGTATAAAGTTTAAATCTATGAATCTTAAATGCATTCTAAACCACTCAAGTTCCCATATCACATTGTTTAAATTTAATTGTTACAATGAATTATGAGAAACATGCATAAAGTTTGAATCTTTGGATCTTAAATACATTCAAAACCACTCAAGTTCATGTATCACATTGTTTGAATTTTAAAGTTACTATGCATTATGAGAAACATGCATAAATTTTGAATCTTAAATAAATTAAAAATCATTCAAGTTTTTGTATCACATTATTTAAGTTTGAAAGTTACGATGCATTATTATAAATGCACTTAAAGTTTGAATCTTTGGATCTTAAACATGTTTAAAACCACTCAAGTTCTATTATCACATTGTTTGAATTTCAAATTTGTGATGCATTATGAGAAATGCACATAAATTTCAAATCTTTGGATCTTAAACACATTTAAAACCACTCAAGTTCTAGTATTACATTGTTTGAATTTCAATGTTGTGATGCATTATGAGAAACACATACAAAATTTGAATCTCTAGATCTTAAACATGTTTAAAACTACTCAAGTTCCCTTATTACATTATTCAAATTTAAAAGTTATAATGCATTATGAGAAATGCATGTAAAGTTTGAATCTTTGGATCTTCAACAAATTCAAATCTACTCAAGCTCTAGTATCACATTTTTTAGATTTCAAAGTTGAGATGAATTATGAGAAATGTGCATAAAGTTCAAATCTTTGGATCTTAAATGTGTTGAAAACCACTCAAGTTTCAATGTCACATTATTCAAATTTCAAAGTTGCAATGCATTAAGAGAAACATGCATAAATTTCAAATCTTTGGATCTTAAACATTTTCAAAACTGATCAAAATTTGGTATCACATTATTTAAATTTTAAAATTACAATGCATTTTTAAAAATGTGCATAAAGTTGAAATATTTTGATCTAAAATACATTTAAAACTGCTCAAGTTTCCATATCACATTGTTTAAATTTTATTATTAAGATGCATCATGATAAATGCACAAATTTTTTGAATCTTTGGATCCTAAACACGTTTAAAATGGCTAAAGTTCCTGTATCATATTGTTCAAATTTCAAAGACGCAATATATATGATAAATGTTCTTAAAATTTTAATCTTTAGATCTTAAATGTGTTCAAAGCCACTGAAATTTTGGTATCACATTATTTGAATTTCAAAGTTTTAATGTATTATAATAAATTCACATAAATTTTGAATCTTTAGATCTTAAACACATTTAAAAAATACTCAAGTTCCCATATCACATTGTTTGAATTTCAAATTTGAGATGCATTATGAGAAACATACATAAATATTAAGTCTTTGGATTTTAAATGCATTCAAAACCACTCAATTTTTGGTATCACATTGTTTGAATTGAAAGGTTGTGATGCATTATGATAAACATGCATAAAGTTTTAATCTTGTGATCTTAAACATGTTCAAAACCACTCAATTTCTCATATCACATTGTTTGAATTTCAAAGTTGTGATGGATTATGATAAACACATATAAAGTTTGAATCTTTTGATCTTAAATGCATTCAGAAATGCTCAAGTTTTGGTATTACATTATTTGAATTTCAAAGTTGCAATGCATTATGAGAAATTCATATAAATTTTGAATCTTTGGACCTTAAACCCATTTAAAACCACCCAAGTTCCCCTATTACATTGTTTGAATTTTAAATTTTCAATGCATTATGAGAAACTCACATAAAGTTTAAATCTTTGGATCTTAAATGCATTCAAAATCACTCAAGTTCCCATATCACATTGTTTAAATTTTAAATTTGTGATGCATTATGAAAAATGTACATAAAGTTCAAATCTTTGGATCGTAAACTCATTCAATGCCATTGAAGTTCCTATATCACATTATTTGAATATCAAATTTGTGATGCATTATGAGAAACATGCACAAATTTTAAATCTTTGGATCTTAAATGCATTAAAACTACTCTAGTTCTAATATCACATTATTCAAATTTTAAAGTTATGATGCATTATGAGAAATGTCCATAAATTTCAAATCTTTAAATCTTAAATGCATACAAAACCACTCAATTTCCTATATCACATTGTTCAATTTTCAAAGTTGTTATGAATTATGAGAAACATGCATAAAGTTTGAATATTTGGATCTTAAATTCATTTAAAATCTCTCAAGTTCCTGTATCACATTGTTCAAATTCAAAAGTTGCGATGTATTATGAGAAACATGCATAAATTTTTAATCTTTAGATCTTAAACATGTTCAACCTCTAAAGTTCTTGTATCACATTGTTCAAATTTCAAAGTTATGATGCATTACAAAAAATGTGTATAATGTTTGAATCTTAAACACATTTAAAACCCCTCAAGTTCCCATGTCACATCATTCAAATTTGAACGTTGTAATGCATTATGAGAAATGCATTAAAGTTCAAATATTTAGATCTTAAACATGTTCAAAACCACTCAAGTTCCCATATCACATTATTTTAATTTCAAATTTATGATGCATTATGAGAAATAGACATAAAGTTCAAATCTTTGGATCTTAATTGCGTTAAAAAATGCGTTAAAAACTGCTCAAGTTCTTGTATCACATTGTTTAAATTTCAAATTTGTAATGCATTATGAAATAAGTGCATGTAAAGTTTGAATATTTTGATCTTAAACATAGTCAAAAACTGTTCAAGTTTCCATATCACATTATTTGAATTTCAAAGTTGAGATGCATTATGAGAAACATGCATAAATATTAAATCTTTAGATCTTAAATGCATTCAAAACCACTCAAGTTTTTGATCACATTGTTTGAATTTAAAGGTTATGATGCATCATGAAAAACACACATAAATTTTAAATCTTTAGATATTAAACACATTCAAAACCATTCAAGTTCTCATATCACATTGTTTGAATTTCAAAGTTTTGATGCATTATGATAAATACACACAAATTTTGAATCTTTGGATCTTAAATGTGTTCAAAACTACTCAAGTTCTGGTATTACATTATTTGAATTTCAAAGCTATGATGCATTATGAGAAACACATAAATTTTGAATATTTAGATCTTAAAACCATTCAAAACCACTCAAGTTCCCCTAGCACATTGTTAGAATTTCAAATTTTCAATGCATAATGAGAACATGCATAAATTTCAAAGCTTTGGATCTTAAATTCATTCAAAACTGCTAAAGTTCTCATATCACATTGTTCTAATATCAAAGTTACAATACACTATGAGAAATGTGCATAAAGTTTGAATATTGGATTATAATCTCATTCAAAGCCATACAAGTTCCTGTATCACATTTTTTGAATATCAAAGTTGTGATGCATTATGATAAACATGCATAAATTTCAAATCTTTAGATCTTAAATGCGTTTAAAATTACTGAAGTTCCAATATCACATAGTTCAAATTTCAAAGTTATGATGCATTTTGAAAAACATGCATAAAGTTCAAAACTTTAGATATTAAAAGTGCCTTCAAAACCACTTAAGATCTCATATCACATTGTTCATAATTTCAAAGTTTGTGATGCACTATGAGAAATTTTCAAAAATATGGAATCTTTTGATCTTAAATGCAATCAAAACCACACAAGTTCCTATATCACATTGTTCAAATTTCAAATTTTTTGTATCATATTATTTAAATTTCAAAGTTATGATGTATTATGACAAACACACATAGAGTTTTAATCTTTGAATCTTAAACTCATTCAACCACTAAATTTCCCATATCACATTTTTAAAAATTTAAAGTTGTGATGCATTATGATAAATGTGCAAAAAGTTTGAATCTTTAGATCTTAAACACATTCAAAACCACTCAAATTCCCATATCACATTGTTCAAATTTCAAAGTTGTAATGCATTATGAGAAATGCACATAAATGTTAAATCTTTAGATCTTATACATGCTCAAAACCACTCAATTTCTCATATCACATTATTTTAATTTTAAAGTTACGATGCATTATGAGAAATGAACATAAAATTTGAATCTTTGGATCTTAAACACATTCAAAACCACTCAAGTTTTGGTATTACATTATTCAAATATTAAAGTTATGATGCATTATGAGAAATGTGCATAAAGTTTGAATCTTTGGATCTTAAATACATTCAAAACTACTCAAGTTCCCCTATTATATTGTTCAAATTTTAATAGTTGTGATGCATTATAAGAATGTGCATAAATTTTAAATCTTTGGATCTTAAATGCATTCAAAACCACTCAAGTTCTTAGTATCACATAATTTGAATTTTAAAGTTGTGATGCATTATGAGAAATGTGCATAAAATTTCAAATCTTTAGATCTTAAACATGCATTCAAAACCACTCAAGTTTTTGTATCACATTATTTGAATTTCAAAAGTTATGATGCATTATGAGAAATGTGCATAAAGTTCAAATCTTTAGATCTTAAACATGCATTCAAAATTGGTCAACTTTTCAGTATCACATTATTTAAATTTCAAAATTTGTATGAATTCATTGAGAAATGACACATAAAGTTCAAATCTTTGGATGTTAAATGCATTCAAAAATTCTTAAGTTCCCATATCACATTCTTCGAATGTTCAAAGTTGCAATGCATTATAAGTTAAATATTCATAAAATTTGAATCTTTTGATGTTAAATTCAAATTCAATACTGTTGATAGTTCCTATATCACATTGTTTGAATTTCAAAGTTGTGATGCATTATGACAAACACACATAAAGTATTGAATCTTTTGATCGTAAACTCATTCAAAACTACTCAAATTCCCATATCACATTGTTTAAATTTCAAAGTTGTGATGCATTATGAGAAATGCACGTATAAAGTTCAAATCTTTAGATCTTAAATTCTTTCAAAACCATGCTCAAGTTCTCAGTATCACATTGTTCAAATTTCAAAGTTGTGATGCATATATGAGAAATGTCACATAAAATTTGAAAATTTGGATCTTAAATGCATTCAAAACCAATAAAATTACCTAATATCACATTGTTCAAATTTCAAAGTTGTGATGCATTAGGAGAAACATACATAAAATTTGAATATTTGGATCTTAAACACGTTCAAAATTGACTCAAGTTCCCTTATCACATTATTTGAATTTCAAAGTTATGATGTATTATGAGAAACATGCACATAAACATCAAATCTTTAGATCTTAAATGCAAGTTTAAAACCAGATCAACTTCTTAGTATCACATTGTTTGAATTTATAAAGTTGCAATGCATTATGAAAAATGTGCATAAACTTTGAATCTTTGGATCTTAAATGCATTCAAAAATACTCAAGTTTTCCTACTACATTATTTGAATTTTAAATTGTGATGCATTATGAGAAATACATATAAAGTTTGAATTTTTGGAATTTAAAAACATTCAAAATAGCTCAAGTTTTAGTATTACATTATTTGAATTTCAAATTTACAATGCATTATAAAAAAGTGCATAAAGTTCAAATCTTTAGATCTTAAATGTGTTCAAAACTGCTCAAGTTACCTTATTACATTGTTCAAATTTCAAAGTTTCTATGCATTATGAGAAATGTGCATAAAGTTCAAATCTTTAGATCTTAAATGCATTGTAAATGGTTTAACTTCTGATACTACATTATTATAATTTTAAAGTTTCTACGCATTATGAGAAATGCACATAAACTTCAAATTTTTAGATCTTAAACACGTTTTAAAATGATCAAGTTCCCCTATTACATTTTTTAAATTTCAAAGATATGATGAATTATGAGAAATATGCATAAATTTCAAATATTTGAATCTTAAATATGTTTAAAACCACTTAAGTTTTGGTATTATATTATTCAAATTTTAAATTTGAGGTGCATTATGAGAAACACACATAAATTTCAAATCTTTAGATCTTAAATTTCAAATATTTAGATCTTAAAACTTCCATGTTACATTATTTAAATTTCAAAGTTGTAATACATTATGAGAGATGTGCATAGAGTTTAAATATTTGGATCTTAAACTTGTTCAAAACCACTCTTGTTTTGGTATTACATTGTTCAAATTTCAAAGTTGTGATGCATTATAATAAATGCACATAAAGTTAAAATATTTGGATTTAAACACATTCCAAACTACTCAAGTTACCCCTATTACATTGTTTAAATTTCAAAGTTTTAATGCATTATGAGAAATGTGCATAAAGTTTGAATCTTTGGATCTTAAACAAATTCAAATACACTCAATTTACCCTATTACATTATTCAAATTTCAAAGTTGGGATGCATTATGAGAAATGCACATAAAGTTTGAATATTTTGATTTGAAATGCATTCAAAACTACTCAAGTTTTGATATCACATTATTCAAATTTCAAAGTTGTGATGCATTATAAGAAACACACATAAATTTTGAATCTTTGGATCTTAAACACATTTAAAACTACTCAAGTTCCTATATAACATTGTTTAAATTTCAAAGTTGTAATTCATTATGAGAAATATGCATAAATTTTGAATCATTGGATCTTAAATGTGTTCAAAAATGCTCAAGTTATGGTATCACATTATTCAAATTTTAAAGTTGTGATCCATTATGACAAATTTGCATAAAGTTTAAATCTTTAGATCTTAAACACATTTAAAACCGCTCAAGTTTTGGTATCACATTATTCAAATTTTATTTACGATGCATTATGAGAAACACACATAAAGTTCAAATCTTTGTATCATAAACATGTTCAAAACCACTCAAGTTCTCATATCACATTGTTCAAATTTCAAAGTTATGATGCATTATGAGAAATGTGTATAAAGTTCAAATCTTTAGATCTTAAATGCATTAAAAACCACTCAAATTTGCATATCACATTGTTTGAATTTTAAAGTATGAATCTTTACATCTTAAACACGTTCAAAATTGCTCAAGTTATTGTATTACATTATTCAAATTTCAAATTTATGATGCATTATTAGAAATACATATAAAGTTAGAATCTTTATAACTTAAATGTGTTCAAAACCACTCAAGTTATCACATCACAATATTTGAATTTCAATGTTACAATGCATTAGGAGAAACCCACATAAAGTTTGAATATTTGTATCTTAAAAGCATTCAAAACCAATCAAGTTATGATATTACATTGTTTGAATTTCAAAGTTACAAATCATTTTGAAAAATGTGCATAAATTTTGAATATTTAAATCTTAAATGTGTTCAACACTACTCAAGTTCCCCTATTACATTGTTTGAATTTCAAAGTTATGATGTATTATGAGAAACATGGATAAATTTCAAATCTTTGGATCTTAAATGCATTCAAAATTACTCAAGTTTTGATATTACCTTATTTGAATTTCAAAATTTTGATGCATTATGTGGAATGCACATAAAAGTTTTAATCTTTAGTTTTTAAACACATTCAAAACTGCTCAAGTTCCCCTATTAAATTATTTGAATTTCAAATTTATAATGTATTATGATAAATGCGCATAAAGTTCAAATCTTTGGATCTTAAACACATTCAAAACCACTAAAGTTTTAGTATTACATTTTTTAAATTTCAAAGTTACTATACATTATGAGAAAATTGCATAAGATTTAAATTTTTAGATCTTAAATGCATTTAAAACTACTCAATTTCCAGTATTACATTGTTCAAATTTTAAAGTTTTGATGCATTATGAAAAATGTGCATAAAATTCAAATATTTAGATCTTAAATGCATTTAAAACTACTCAAATTCCCTTATTACATTGTTCTAATTTCACAGTTGTGATGCATTATGAGAAATGTGTAGAAAATTTGAATCTTTAGAACTTAAACACATTTAAAACTACTCTAATTCCCATATCACATTATTCAAATTTAAAAGTTGTAATGCATTATGAGAAAATTATACAAAGTTTGAATCTTTGGATCTTAAATGCAATCGAAACCATTCAAGTTATAGTATTACATTGTTCAAATTTTAATGTTGTGATGCATTATGAGAAATGCACATAAAGTTTAAATCTTTAGATATTAAATGCATTTAAAACTACTCAAATTCCCCTATTACATTGTTCAAATTTTAAATTTGTGATGCATTATGATAAACACGCATAAAGTTTGAATCTTTGAAACTTAAATGCATTTAAAACTACTCAATTTTTGGTATTACATTGTTTAAATTTCAAATTTGTAATACATTATGAGAAACATGCATAAATTTTGAATCTTTAGATCTTAAATGTATTCAAAGCTACTCAAGTTCCCCTATTACATTATTCAAATTTCATAGTTGTGATGCATTATGAGAAATTCACTTAAAGTTTAAAGCTTTGGATCTTAAATGCATTAAAAATAGCTCAAGTTTTGGTATTACATTTTTCAAAGTTCAAAGTTATGATGCATTATGATATATGTGCATAAATTTCAAATCTTTGGATCTTAAATGCACTCAAAACTACTCAAGTTTTGGTATTTCATTATTCAAATTTCAAATTTGTGATGCATTATAATAAACATGCATGAGGTCTGAATCCTTGGATCTTAAATGCATTCAAAACTGCTCAAGTCCCTATTACATTTTTCAAATTTCAAAATTTTGATGAATTTTTAGAAACACACATAAAGTTTAAATATTTCAAACTTACTGCATTCAAAACCACTCAAGTTCCTATATCACTTGGTTTAAATTTCAAAGCTGCAATACATTATGAGAAACATGCATAAAATTCAAATCTTTAGATCTTAAATGCATTCAAAATGGCTCAAGTTCTAGTATTACGTTGTTCAAATTTAAAAATTATGATGAATTATGAGAAACATGCATAAAGTTTGAATCTTTAGATCTTAAACATGTTCAAAACCACTCAAGTTCCCCTATTACATAGTTTGAATTTTAAAGTTATGATGCATTATGAGAAACACACATAAATTTTAAATATTTGGATCTTAAATGTATTCAAAACCACTCAAGCTCCCCTATTACATTGTTTAAATTTCAAAGTTATGATGCATTAATAGAAACACACATGAAGTTTGAATATTTGGATCTTAAATGCATTCAAAACTGCTCAAGTTCCAATATCACATTGTTTAAATTTCAAAGTTGTGATGCATTATGAGAAATGCAATAAATTTCCAATCTTTGGATCTTAAAAATGATTAAAACCACTCAATTTCCCATATCGCATTGTTTAAATTTCAAAGTTGTGATGCATTATGAGAAATTCACATAAAGTATGAATCATTACATCTTAAACATGTTCAAAACCACTGAAGTTCTAGTATTGCATAGTTCAAATTTCAAAGTTTTGATGCATTATGAGAAACATGCATAAAGTTTGAATCTTTTGATCTTAAACATGTTCAAAAAAACTCAAGTTCTGCTATTACATTTTTTGAATTTTAAAGTTGTGATGAATTATGAGAAACACACATAAAGTTTGAATCTTTAGATCTTAGATGCATTCAAAACCACTCAAGTTCTGGTATTACATTATTTGAATTTCAAATTTATGATTCATTATTAGAAACATGCATAATTTTAGATACTTGGATTTTAGATGTGTTCAAAACTACTCAAGTTATGGTATTACATTATTCAAATTTTAAAGTTACGATGCATTATGAGAAATGTGCATAAAGTTCTAATCTTTGGATCTTAAACATGTTCAAAACTACTCAAGTTACAGTATGACATTGTTCATATTTCAAAGTTGTGATGTATTATGAGAAACACATATAAAGTTTGAATCTTAGGATCTTAAATGCATTTAAAACTACTCAAGTTCCCCTACTACATTATTCAAATTTCAAAGTTATGATGCATTGTGATAAGTGTGTATAAAGTTTCAATCTTTGGATCTTAAACACATTCAAAACAACTCAAGTTCCCTTATTACATTATTTGAATCTCAATGTTTTACTAGAAATGCACATAAAGTTTGAATATTTGGATCTTAATGTATTGAAAATTGTTCAAGTTTCTATATCACATTGTTTGAATTTTAAAGTTGTGATGCATTATGAGCAACACACATAAATTTCAAATCTTTGGATCTTAAACACATTCAAAACCTCTAAAGTTCCTATATCACATTGTTAAAATTACAAAGGTCTGACACGTTATGATAAATGTCCATAAACTTTAAATATTTGCATATTAAATTCATTCAAAACTGCTCAATTTTCTGTATCACATATTCAAATTTCAATGTTATCATGCATTATGAGAAACAGACATAAAGTTTGAATCTTTGGATATTAAATGCATTCAAAATCATTTAAGTTCCCATATCACACTATTTGAATTTCAAAGTTGTGATGGATTATGATAAATACACATAAATTTCAAATCTTTAGATCTTAAACACATTGAAAACCATTCAAGTTCCTATATCACATTGTTTGAGTTTCAAAGTTGTGATGCATTATGAGAAACATGCATAAAGTTTGAATCTTTAGGTCTTACATGCATTAAAAACCATTCAAGTTCTCATATCACCTTGTTCAAATTTCAAAGTTGTGATGCATTATGAGAAACACACACAAAGTTAAAATACTTGGATCTTAAATGCATTCAAAACCGCTCAAGTTCTGGTATTACATTGTTTAAATTTCAAAGTTAAGATGCATTATAATAAATATGCATAAATTTTTAATTTTTAGATCTTAATGCATTCAAAACTACTCAAGTTCCCATATTACATTGTACAAATTTCAAATTTGCAATGCATTATGAGAAACACGCATAAAGTTTAAATCTTTGGATCTCAAACACGTTCAAAACTAATCAAGTTCCTATCTCACATTATTTAAATTTTAAAGTTGCAATGCATTATGAGTAACATGAATAAATTTTAAATATTTGGATCATAATTTTTTTTAAATCTATTCAAGTTCCCGTATCACACTATTCAAATTTCCATGTTGCGATGCATTATGAGAAACACACATAAATTTCAAATCATTGGATCTTAAATGCAGTCAAAACCACTCAAATTCCAATATCACATTATTCAAATTTCAAATTTGTGATGCATTATGAGAAATGTATATAAATTTCAAATCTTTGGATCTTCAACGTGTCCAAAACTACTCAAGTTTAAGTATCACATTATTCAAATTTCAAAGTTGTGATGCATTATGAGAAATGTGCATAAAGTTAGATTATTTGAATCTTAAATGCATTCAAAACCTATCATGTTCTTGTATCACATTATTCAAATTTCAAAGTTACAATGCATTATGAGAAAAGTGCATAAATTTTGGATCTTTAGATCTTAAACATGTTAAAAAAAGCTAAAGTTCATGTATGACATTGTTTGAATTTCATAGTTACGATGCATTATGAAAATTATGCATAACGTTTGAATCTTTAGATCTTAAATGCATTCAAAACCACTCAATTTTGGGTATCACATTGTTCAAATTTTAATATGTGATGAATTATGATAAATGCACATAAAGCTCAAATTTTTGGATCTTAAACACATTCAAAACCACTCAAGTTTTGGTATTACATAATTCAAATTTATAAGTTGTGTTACATTATGAGAAATGTGTATAAATTATGAATCTTCAGATCTTAAACACATTCAAAACTACTCAAGTTCTCATATTACATTGTGTAGTCATATAAAATATAAATTTGGATTACTTAAGCATGGCTAATGACACCTAATCCATAGGTCTTCCTACTTGCTTACACAACCCTTCTAGGCTATTCTTTCATTGATTCCTAGTCATTCACAACCTTTCAGACTTAACCCTAATAGACCTAGGTAGCTATTTTAGGCCTAGATCCATCCCCCCAGGTCTCATTTCCTTAGGATAATAGTGCCTAACTTGGATAGGAGTGATAAAACCTAGAGTGTCTTGATTTTGGTGTTATTTTCCATGTGCAGAACTGCCCCTAATAATCAGATTCTTTTCCTTTTACTTATTATCCTAACATAAATTAATTTAACCCATGATAATTAATTCCACTATAAAAGGCCATTCAAAGTCCATTTAGAAGGGTTGACACTCATTCACAAGAAAAATACAAGAATACAAGCAAGTACACTCAATCACTCTTCCCTATTCTCTGTATACAACCTTCTAAGATAATTTCAAATTTATTCAATCCTTTGCATTAGTCCCTAGCCATCTAAAATACATATTATTTCACATCTAGTTACATTTATCATACACAATTTCACCAAGCACTTCATTGGGAGAACTACATTAGCTTGATCCCTCTTTAGAGTATTGGTATGTAGGCAGCATGCCCACACACAAGGTGTGAAGTGAATCCAACATATCCTTTACACACTAACCCCTTCTCTATATTTTCCATATTTCCATTCAAGTTCAAGTACAAATATCTCTTAGGGATTTGAATATTTAAAACAAATTCATATTGAGATCCACAAGCTTCTAAGCTTTGATATTTCATTGACAGGGTAACACAGGCCTATTGAATAGAACCCAAAAAAATAGACCACTTGGACAACAACACCAAAAAAGGACTACAGTATCAAAAAATATGGTTTCCCACTTTCAATGCTCCTATCCAATCTATAAATGAACCTCATGGTCTAGTTTTTGATAGTTTTTTAGTCCTACTCCTCCAGTATCAGACCATGTCTCAGTCTAGATCATTCAAAATAAGCTAAGTTAGATTTCTCTTATTTATTAATATATTTAGAAAAGGTAAAAATGAAAATCTATTTACACAAATTAGTAGCCTAATTTGTACATATTATTTACTAATTTACTTTGCTCAGACCTATTTATTTAACTAGGAATAAAACCCCATTATTCTAAAAGTAATAAAATATTTGGTGAACTTGACTTACTTCAAATTTTGTATAAAACTCTAGGGATGATTATTTATGATTTTTTTCCATAATTTCTTGACTTTTCCTACATTTAAAAAATAAAAAATCTAGAAATTAATTGCAAAAATATCACAATTTTTTTTAAAACCCTAGTTTACACATATTAGGTCCTTCTTGCATACAAACACATTCCAAACACTAGGAAAAATATATTGCTAATTTTAGAAATATTTTCTAAATTTTCCTAAATTTTTCAAGAAATTTTTTACAAATTGTCTCTAAATTTTTAAAATTTATCATACTAAATTTTAAAAAAAACATTTTATAAATCTCTAATTGCATCAACTAAACTCCCAATTACTTTTTAGTACTTTTAAAATCATTTTCTAAATTTTTAGTTACATATCAAACATAGAAAATCAATTTCAAATTCAAAAATTCATTTTATTTTTCATAATTAATTTAAAAAAATCCTTAGTTGCATATACTAGCACCTATTTGCTTCTTAAGGTATCACCTTACATGTTTGGGAGCTCTGTATCCTTTCTATGCATATTCCACTTCCTTGTTTAGATTATATCAATTTAATATTTTCTACTATTATTGAATTTATTTTCCTTTTGTCACCTAAGTTCCTTGCATCTCTTCCTTTAAGACAAAGTGAAAGACTTAGTCGTAATCCTCCTAAATTCACCCAAATTCCTACAACCCAACCATATACCATGGATAAACAACCAACTCAAGTTCTAGTAATAGATTCTACAGATCCAGATTACACTAATTTCAATGAGGATAATTTTGATAAAGAGCAATATGAAAATAAAAATGATGATATACACATCGATGCTCATGATCCACTATAATGGACTACTGCAGTATTCATTTCTACCCATTGTTGTAATGAAGTTGTACTAAAAAAATATTTGATTTTACAAAATTTTAGAGAAAGACTTAAGGAATAGTCTAAATATCATACACTAATTTTGAAATCTATCATGGAAATTAAAAATACTAATAAATTTGAGTCTTTCATCCCCATAGAGCAACTAGTTGAGAATGACACTACAAGGGCAACTATGTCTCAATAACCCCCTATAGCAGCCCAACCTTCTTTTATGCCACTATCTATAACTAGTACATCCTTATCTCTTGATGTGGTATCCCTTATGCAAGAGATAAGATCTATTCAATCCAAGATACAACATCTTGAGAAAGGTACCACTAGACCTATGCATGCTTTGGATTCTTTTGCTCTTTTGCATACACCATTGGCACATCATATTGCTTCTACACCCTTACCATATGGTTTTGTTTAACCCAAGCTTACTCTTTATGATGGCAAGGGTGATCTAGAGACACACTTGAGATATTTTCATGTAGCATGTTTGGATTATGTACCCAATGATTGGTTACTTACCAAGCTATTTCCATGGAGTCTAAAGGATTATGCTTTAAAATGGTTTTATAGTATACTAAATCAATCAATCATGACATTAAATCTTTTATCAAACATGTTTCTATCACATTTCAGTATCAGCATTAGTGATAAGGTTTCATATGCTCAAATTGCTTAATAGAAACAATGACCAAATGAGCATCTCATAGACTATGTTCTTAGGTATAAGACCATCTTGACTACGATGACTAGTCCCATGGTAGATTAGGGATTATAGGACCTCTTCAAATAGAGTCTTCTACCATCACTTCATGAATCAATCATGTTCAAGTGATTCTCTTCCTTCATTGAATTATGTCATACACTAAAAGAATGAGAAGTCAAGATAATTTCAATGGGCAAGCTTAAGTACTCAAGTATCTCAAAAACAAAAAACAAGAGTAATAGAAAAGTCCCATACAAGGTTAGAATCAAAGACAATAAGAATCAAAATCAACCAATAGTCAATGTAACTTCAGATCCCCCTTAGCATGTGGTTTTATCAGCACCTCCTCATCATGCATTTACCAATCTACCAGTTTCTCCAACCAGGGTTTTACGGTAGTTCTTAGAATGTAACATCATCATTCTCCCTCATATCTAGGAAGCTAACCAAGCAAATCCTCCTCCATAGGGATATGATCAGCCACACAACAAATAGATATATTAGTTTGAGACATAAGATACATGACTTGATAGGTGATAATCTACTTGATCTGGGCACTTTAGTTGAGCCTCAAAAGGAAAATCCAACACAAGATGAATATTTAAAAATATTCTTAGGTCCATTTCCATAACATTATAAATAGGAGAAAGAGGACACATTAGGTTTTCACCATACATACTATACACATCCTCCACCAGCTACATACCAAGAACCTTCAATTGAGACACATCCTTTGAGAGGTATGATAGGTGTGTATGAGTCTAGAGTTCCAGCCAGAACTTTGATATAATTTTTAGATCAAGAGATTATGGAGGATAATATAGGTTATAATGCACTTTTTATCAGAGCACATATTCATAATCAGCCTATTCACAGTATGCTTATTGACATGGTTCCATCCTTAACATGTGCACCTTGACACTACTACAACACTTAGGTTATTCAAATTAGGGTATCAATCCAATAGATATAGTCATAAGTGGTTTTAGTGGGAATATATAGAGTTCATTGGGAAAGATAGTACTTCTAATATAGGTTGGCTCTACATATTTGGTAACACCATTCACTATAGTTCCCAATGTAGGATATTTTGACATATTACTTAGATGACCATGGATTCAAAAACTCAGAGCAATACCCTCTAAAATTCATAGATTCATGAAATTAATTCATGCTAATTAGGTTATTATAGTTGGTGGAATTCCTTATGAGTCACCACTCCCCACTTCAGATCCATCTACCAGCTTACAAACATTAGCTCCAGTTCTTTCACCTATTTTAGTTTCTCCTCCAATTTTAGTTCCACTTCCACTTCAAATCTAGAGATAGTTATGACATCCATTTCTAGTACAGATGGTTTACACACCTCCATAGTTTCAAGATTCTAGATAGATTCTAACTACAATGTTCACACCCAGAGAAGTAACATTAAGGCCTCATGTAGATACACGTAGATTGCCTATTCAGAGAGCTTCTTCTACTTCTAAATGGGTCCCTAAGAGCCCTACAATTTCATCCACTTCTCAGAGTTACAGGGAGAGCCCACATTTGATTTTCACTTTAAAGATTTCAGAGTAGTTACAATGTACACAGATTTTAGCTTTATAATCTCAGACATTCAGTCATGCCTCATGATCACACATGATTTAGTTGATTGATAAAGGACACCATGATAGGGAGTCTCATCTGAGACTCATCGATTAGTATTATTTCTTCCTAGTTTTACATGTACATAGCTTATATCAAAATACAAAAATAATAAAAAAACTCAAAATATAAAAATATTGAAATATATCAAAATACCAAATACATTTTGATTGTATGCATCATCTATATGTTACATTAATACTATCATGATAAGACTTATATTTGTTGTTTCATGCTATTGTATATCAATTTATCTATATTACCATGCTTCACTTGATCTCTTTTGAGTGTGTGCAGTGACATCCAACCACTTGATTGCTTTACTCTACCCATTGAGGGGGCATTCCTACTTCTACATGCAAGACACATATCGATATACCTACCCAATGGGGGAATATTCTACATGACTACACCATCTAAGTTATGTCATTCCTACACCACACACTCTAAGTTATCATATTGATGTACATTCCTTCCTAAGATTACACAGATTAACATATCGACATTTCACTAGTATTTAGCACTTGTGTATTTCTTAACATATACCTAGTCTTGTACTACACATGTTTTATATACTTTCACATTTTCTTTGATTAGTTAGATGTGATTCTACCTTTCCAATTATTACATGATTTCTCCTCTTGCTTAGCATAGCTTGTGTGATTGCATTTCTAGTTCTTGCTTATCTCCTATTTATGCCTTAGGAAATTTGTTAATGTCCTTTGTTTCTATTCATGTGTGTGCCTTAGGACATTTTCCAATGTCCATTTCTTGTACTCTTCCATGTGATTGTGGTCCCTGTGCCAACTTTTCTTATTTCACTTGTATGTGTATGTGGAATTTGAACATGCCTTTTATGCTTGCATTCTAGTTTGAGTGACATATGCCCATGTCCCTTATTTTCATGGCCCCTTGGCCATCCTTGTATGCTTCTTGATTCTTGTTTGATTACTTGATTGCTTGTTTTACTTATTAATGTGTGTAATTCCATGATCCACATCATGCATTTCCCTTAATTTCTTGGATACCATGATGGACATCATGATCCATCCCTCCAACTAACAACTAACAACTAACATCTAAACATTTCTAATTCTAGTTCAGTACTTTACATAGGCTTATACATTGTTATATCTATCTAGGCATACCCATGTTGATCTAACAAGCTCTCAATACAAACATTGCTATATCTAGAGATATCTTGTCAAATATCATTGATATATTATGTATCTATGCATCATAACACACTTACAAGACTCTTTTCTTCTAAGGGTAGTCATTACAGGTTCATCATTCCTACCCTCAAAAGAGGGGAAAATAAACAAGGGTTTTATCATAGAGACCAAAGATTTTAACAGTTGAAATAGTAGCATTCAAATCACCCAATGTAGAATCTAGAGGTCAAACTAATCAAAATAGAGCACAAAATAGTGATATTTCTAGATTACAAACTAGTTTTAACACAAGACAACAATGCCAAAAATGGATAGTAGTGCTAAACATAGGGGTGTCTTCATTTTTGTGCTCTTATCTAGAAATAAAAACACTCAATTTTTCTAAAAACACATAAAAAGTGTATTTTAGATAAAATTTTTGCACATCTAGATTAGTCAAAATTAGTAGTTCAATATAGTTTTCTTAGAGAATCCAGATATAGGGGGTTATCATGCATGGCATGATTATTCTCACTTTTAATTTTAGATTAGGTAGTTGACATAAATTGTATATCATAATCCATGTTCCAAACACTAGTGATTAGGGGAAATGTGTGTGGCACATTAGTCTTATTTTATTTCCAAGTTTAGTTTATTATCCAAGAATTCTCAGTAGTTGCATGACTTACTCCACCTGTAGGTGGTTGGCATCACTTTCAAGTTAAAATTTCATATAAGTTTAAATTTTTGAGTACTCAAGTTCCTAATATGGCTTTCATATAATCATAGTACATCAGTTTTGTAGTGGCTTTCATACAAGCCTAACATCCATCTTTTGAAATGGCCAAGAGTGGCTTAGTTTCTAGCATACATTCAGGCTATCCATACCACATTGTTAGATTTATAGAACATCCATGGGATCCATGAGCCATCTCATATGACATCTATTCTATACCAGTATCACTTCATAGCTTCACTTCATGGGGCAACAATGGAGCCAAAGGGCCAACCTTTGTATTTTTGAGCCACCTATTTAGAAGGATTAGATACATAATCCAGACATTGATTAACACATGCATGATTCATTAACTTCACTTAGTTGGTGATGATGGAGCCAAAGGGCTAGCCTTTACATTCTTGAGCCACCTTCTAGGGAATTGAGCACTTAGCTCTATTCTTGATATTACTCTAGATTCAATGTATACCCAACATCATCCAACACAATCTAGCATCACAATAAGTTTTGTATTGGTTCATATACTTAGTGAGGTGTATTCATTCCTTTGTCTTCCTCTTACTCAACTTCTATATGTCCTTATTTTTAGATATAGTGTATCTAGTAAGAATTGATCTACTTTTATGTTTTCATTGTAGATTCACACTTCACAACATGCTCTCTCTATGTACATCTAGCATCACACAACTTCATGAGCTTCTCCCTTATAGGTAAGTTTGGGTATGCTTTTTACTTTATTTTATCTTAGTATTTTTCTTTGCTACATCACTAGAATAAGGGGGGTAATGTAGTCATATAAAATGTGAAATTGGATGACTTAAGCATGGATAATGACACCCAATCCTTAGGTCTTCCTACTTGCTTACACAACCCTTTTAGGCTATTCTTTCACTGATTCCTAATCATCCATAGCATTTTAGACTTAACCCTAGTAGACCCAAGAAGCTCTTTCAAGCCTAGATCCATCCCCTAAGGTCTCATTCCCTTAGAATAATAGTGCCTAACTTGGATAGGAGTGCTAAAACTTAGGGTGTCCTAATTTTGGCATTAAGTGCAAAATTGACCCTAATAATCATATTCTTTTGGATCCTTTTCCTTTTCCTTGTCAACCTAATGTGAATTAATTTAACCCATGATCACTAATTACCTTATAAAAGGCCATTAAAATTCCATTTAGAAGGGTTGACACTCATTCACAAGAAAAAAGAAATTATACAAGCAAGTACACTCAAGAACTCTTTCTCATTCTCTACATATAGCCTTCTAAGCTTATTCAATCCTTTACATTAGTCCTTAGCCATTCTAAGTACATCCATTTTTGCATATAGTTACATTTATCATACACAATTACACCAAGCACTTCAATGGGAGAACTACATTAGCTTGATCCTTCCTTAGTGTATTGGTATATAGGAAGTATGCCCACACATGGGGTGTGAAATACATCCATTGTATCCTTTACACGCTAACCCCTTCTCTATCTTTTCTAATTTTTCATTCAATTTCAAGTACAAAGATCTTATAGGGCTTTGAAGATTTAAAATAGATGCACAATGAGCTTTGTAAACTTCTAAGCTTTAATAATTCACTGATAGGGTAACATAGGCCTACTGAATATAACCCAAAAAACTCAAACCACTTAGACAATAGCACTAAAAAAAGACTACAACACCAAATAGCAGGGTGTCCCACTTTTGGCACTCCTATCCAATCTAGAAATGAACCTCAAGATCTAGTTTCTAATAGTTTTTCAGTCTTGCTCCTCTAGTATTAAACCCTGTCTTAGTTTGGATCATTTAGAATAAGCTAAATTATATTTCTCTTATTTATTACTATATTTAGAAAAATAAAAAATAAAAATCTATTTACCAAATTAGTATCTTAATTATTACGTATTATTTATTGATTTAATTTTCTTAGACCTATTTATTTAACTATGAATAAAACCTCATTATTTTAAAAACAATAAAACACATTGTTCAAATTTGAAAGTTGTGATGCATTATGAGAAACATGCATAAAATTCAAATCTTTGAATCTTAAATGCATTAAAACCACTCAAGTTCTAGTATTAAATTTTTAATTTCAAATTTGTGATGCGCTATGAGAAATGCACATAAATTTCAATTCCTTGGATATTTAAGTCACTCGAAACTGCTCAAGTTACCCTATTACATTGTTCAAATTTTAAAGTTGTAATGCATATGAGAAATGCACATAAAGTTTAAATATTTGAATCTTAAATGTGTTCAAAACCACTCAAGTTTAGGTATTACATTGTTTAAATTTCAAATTTGTGATGCATTATGATAAATGTGCATAAAGTTCAAATCTTTAGATCTTAAACACGTTCAAAACTACTCAAGTTTTAGTGTTACATTATTTGAATTTCAAAGTTGTGATAATTTATGAGAAACATGCATAAAGTTTAAATCTTTAGATCTTAATTACATTCAAAACTACACAATTTACCCTATTACATATTTTAATTTCAAATTTGCGATGCATTATGAGAAACACACATAAAGTTTTAATCTTTTAAATTTAAATGCATTCAAAATCGCTTAAGTTCTCGCACAACTTTTTTAAAATTTCTAAGTTATGACACATGATAAATGTTCATAAAGTTTAAATATTTAGATCTTAAATTCATTCAAAACTATTCAAGTTTGGGTATTACATTGTTTTAATTTCAAAATTATGATGCATTATAAGAAATGCGCATAAAGTTCAAATCTTTGGATCTTGAACATGCTCAAAACTGCTCAAGTTCCCCTATTACATTGTTTGAATTTCAAAGTTATGATGCATTATGAGAATGTGCATAAATTTTGAATCTTTGTATGTTAAATTCATTTAAAACCACTAAATTTCCCCTATTACATTATTTAAATTTCAAAGTTGCTATGCATTATGAGAAACATAGATAAAGTTCAAATATTTAGATCTTGTACCAAACCGCTCAAGCTCATGTATCACATTGTTCAAATTTTAAAGTTAAAATGCATTATGAGAAATGAAAATAAAGTTATAATATTTGGGACTTAAATTTTTTTAAAACCACTCAAGTTCTCATATCACATTATTCAAATCTAAAAGTTGCAATGCATTATGACAAACATGCATAAAGTTTGAATTTTCTAATCTTAAACACGTTCAAAACTAATTAAGTTCTTGTATTAAATTGTTCAAATTTCAAAGTTGAGAAGCATTATGATAAACATAGATTAATTTTAAATCTTTATATCTTAAATGTGTTTAAAACCTCTTATGTTTCGGTATTACATTGTTCAAATTTCAAATTTGTTATACATTATGAGAAACGTGCATAATGTTTGAATATTTGAATCATATACATGTTCAAAAGCACTCAAGTTATGATATAAAATTATTATAATTTAAATTTTATGATGCATTATGATAAATTCACATAAATTTTGAATCTTTGGATTTTAGACGCATTCAAAACTACTCAAGTTTTGAATTACATTGTTCAAATTTCAAAGTTGTGATGCATTATGAGAAACGTGCATAAAGTTTAAATCTTTGGATTTTAAACATGTTCAAAACCACTTAAGTTATGGTATTACATTATTTTAATTTGAAATTTGTGATTCATTATGGCATACATAAATTTTAAATCTTTGGATCTTAAACACGTTCAAAACTGCTCAAGTTATGGTATGACATTGTTCAAATTTCAAAGTTATGATGCATTATGAGAAACATGCATAAAGTTCAAATATTTGGATCTTAAATGCATTCAAAATTACTCAATTTCTCCTATTACATTTTTTAAATTTCAAATTTGTGATGCATTATGAGAAACATGCATAAAGTTTGAATCTTTAGATCTTAAAATCATTTAACACCTCTCAAGTTCCCTTATTACATTATTCAAATTTCAAAGTTGTGATTAATTTTGAGAAATGCACATAAATTTCAAATCTTTGAATCTTAAATGCATTCAAAACTACTCAAGTTCACTTATTACACTATTTGAATTTCAAAGTTGCAATGCATCATGAGAAACGTGCATAAAATTTGAATCTTTGTATCTCAAATGTGTTGAAAACCACTCAAGTTATTATATCACATTGATTATATTTTAAATTTGTGATGTATTATGAGAAACACACATAAAATTCAAATATTTGGAGCTTGAACATGTTCAAAACCACTGAAGCTCTCATATCACATTGTTCAAATTTCAAAGAAGTGATGCATTATGAGAAACATGTATAGATTTCAAATCTTTAGATCTTAAATGCATTCAAAACCACTCAAGTTCCTATATCACATAGTTCAAATTTCAAAGGTAAAATACATTATGATAAACATGCATAAAGCTTGAGTCTTTAGATAATAAATGTATTTAAAACTACTCAATTTTCTATATCACATTATTTGAATTTCAATGTTGTGATGCATTATGAGAAATATTCATAAAGTTTGTATTATTAAATCTTAAATGCATTCAAAACTACTCAAGTTCCTGTATCACATTGTTTGAATTTCAAAATTATGATGCATTATGAGAAACATGCATAAAGTTTGAATCTTTTGATCTTAAACATGTTTGAAACCACTCAAGTTATTGTATCACATTGTTTGAATTTCAAAGTTGAGATGCATTATGAGAAACACACATAAAGTTCAAATATTTGGATCTTAAACTCATTTAAAACCACTCAAGTTTGCATATCACATTGTTCAAACTTCAAAGTTGTGATGCATTATGATAAATGCACATAAAGTTCAAATCTTTGAATTTTAAATACATTACAAACCACTCAAGTTCTAGTATTACATTATTTGAATTTCTAAGTTACAATGCATTATGAGAAATACACATAAAGTTCAAATATTTAGATTTTAAACATGTTCAAAACAACTCAAGTCCCTGCATCACATTATTCAAATTTTAAAATTGTGATGCATTATGAGAAACATGCATATAGTTTTAATCTTTGGATTATAAACACGTTTAAAGTTGCTCAAGTTCTCATATCACATTGTTCAAATTTCAAAGTTGTGATGCATTATGAGAAATGTGTATAAAGTTTGAATATTTGGATCTTAGATGCATCCAAAAACCACTCAAGTTATGGTATTAAATTGTTCAAATTTCAAAATTTTAATGCATTATGAGAAATGTGAATAAAGTTTAAATCTTTGGATATTAGACACATTCAAAATTTCTCAAGTTCTAATATTATATTATTCAAATTTGAAAGTTGTGATGCATTATGAGAAACATGCATAAAGTTTAAATCTTTAGATTTTAAACACATTTAAAACTAATCAAGTTATGGTATGATATTATTCATATTTCAAAGTTGTGATGCATTATGAGAAACACACATGAAGTTCAAATATTTGGATTTTAAATATGTTTAAAACTGATCAAGATCCCCTATTACAGTGTTTGAATTTCAAAGTTATGATTCATTATGATAAACACGCATAAAATTCAAATCTTTAGATCTTAAATGCTTCTAAAATTGCTCAAATTCCCTTATTATATTATTTGAATTTCAAATTTGTAATGCATTATGAGAAATGTGCATAAATTTTGAATCTTTGGATGTTAAACGTGTTGAAAATTGCTCAAGTTCCCATATCACATTGTTATAATTTTAAAGTTGTGATGCATTATGACAAATGCACATAAATTTCAAATCTTTAGAACTTAAACATGTTCAAAACCACTCAAGTTACCATATCACATTGTTTAAATTTCAAAGAAGTGATGCATTATGATAAACGTGCATAAATTTCAAATCTTTGGATCTTAAACATGTTCAAAACCACTCAAGTTCTAATATCACATTGTTTGAATTTCAAATAAGTGATGCATTATGAGAAACGTGAATAAAGTTCAAATATTTGGATCTTAAAAATGTTCAAAACCACTCAAGTTCCTATATCACATTGTTCAAATTTCAAAGGACTGATACATTATGAGAAACATGCATAAAGTTTGAATCTTTGGATATTAAAAGTATTCAAAACCAATCAATTTTCCATCTCACATTGTTTGAATTTCAATGTTGTGATGCATTATGAGAAACATGAATAAAGTTTGAATCTTTGGATTATAAATATGTTCAAAGCCAATCATGTTTTTATATCACATTGTTCAAGTTTCAAAGTTATGATGCAATATGAGAAACATGTATAAAGATAAAAAATTTAGATCTTAAATGCATTCAAAACCATTCAAGTTCTCGTATCACATTGTTAAAATTTCAAAGTTATGATGCATTATGAGAAACACACATAAATTTCAAATCTTTGGATCTTAAATGCATTCAAAATTGCTCAGATTATGGTATTACATTGTTTGAATTTCAAAGTTATGATGCATTATGAAAAACACATATAAATTTTGAATCTTTGGATTTTAAATGTGTTTAAAACCACTCCAGTTCCCCTATTAAATTATTTGAATTTCAAAGTTCTTATGCATTATGAGAAACTTGCATAAAGTTTGAATCTTTAGATCTTAAATGCATTCAAAACCAATCAAGCTCACCTATTATATTATTTATATTTCAAAGTTGTGATGCATTATGAGAAACACACATAAAATTCAAATCTATGGATTTTAAATGCATTCAAAACCTCTCAAGTTCATGTATCACATTGTTAAACTTTCAAAGGTCTGATACATTATGATAAACATGCATAAAGTTCAAATATTTAGATTTTAAATGCATTCAAAACCACTCAATTTCCCATATCACATTTTTCTAATTTCAATGTTATGATGGGTTATGAAAAACATGCATAAAATTAAAATTTGTGGATTTTAAATGCATTAAAAAATGCTCAAATTCTCGTATCACACTATTTGAATTTCAAAGTTGCAATTCATTATGAGAAACGTGCATAATGTTTAAATCTTTAGATCTTAAATATGTTCAAAATCACTCAAGTTCCTATATCACATTATTCAAATTTTAAAGTTACAATGTGTTATTAGAAATGCCCAAAGTTCAAATTGTTGGATCTTAAATGTATTCAAAATCACTTAAGTTACGGTATTAAATTGTTCTAATTTCAAAGTTATGATGCATTATGAGAAACATGTTTAAAGTTCAAATATTTGGATCTTTAATGCATTCAAAACCTCTCAAGTTCCCTTTTTACATTGTTTGAATTTGAAAGTTGTGATGCATTATGAAAAATAAACATAACGTATGAATCTATGAATCTTAAATGCATTGAAAACCATTCAAGTTCCCATATTACATTGTTTTAATTTTAAATTTGTAATGCATTATGATAAATGTACATAAAGTTACAATATTTGGATCTTAAATACAATCAAAACTACCCAAGTTCTTGTATCACATTATTCAAATTTCAAAGTTATAATGCATTATGAGAAATGTGTATAAAGTTTAAATATTTGGATTATAAATGCATTCAAATTCACATAAGTTACCATATAACATTGTTTAAATTTTAAAGTTGCGATGATTATGATAAACATACATAAATTTCAAATCTTTGGATCTTAAACGTGTTCAAAACCTCTCAAGTCTTAATATCACATTGTTCCAATTTCAAAGTTGTAATGCATTATGATAAACGTGCATAAAGTTCAAATCTTTGGATCTTAGATGTGTTTAAAACCACTCAAGTTTTGGTATCACATTATTCAAATTTCAATGTTACAATGGATTATAAGAAACATTTATAAAGATTGAATATTTTGATATTAAACACGTTCAAAACCACTAAAGTTCCCATATCACATTGTTTGAATTTTAAAGTTGAAATACATTATGAGAAACATGCATAAAGTTTAAATTTTTGGATCTTAACACGTTCAAAAATGCTAAAGTTTACATATCACATTGTTTAAATTTCAAAGTTGCGATACATTATGAGAAATGTGCATAAATTTTGAATCTTTGGATAATAAACATGTTCAAAATAGCTAAAGTTTCCATATCACATTTTTCAAATTTCAAATTTACGATGCATTATGAGAAATATGCATAAAGCTAAAATCTATGGATATTAAACATGCTCAAAAGCACTCAAGTTCCCATATCACATTGTTTGAATTTCAAAGTTGTGATACATTATGAGAAACCCACATAAAGTTAAAATATTTGGATATTAAACACATTCAAAACTACTCAAGTTTCAGTATCACATTGTTTGAATTTCAAATTTACAGTGCATTATGAGAAATGCACATAAAGTTTGAATCTTTGGATCTTAAATGCATTTAAAACCACTCAAGTTCTAGTATCACATTATCAAAGTTCTAATGCATTATAATAAATGTGCATAAAATTTGAATCTTTAGATCTTAAACACTTTCAAAATTACTTAATTTCTAGTATCACATTATTTGAATTTCAAAGTTGTGATGCATTATGAGAAACAAGTATAAACTTTGAATCTTTAGATCTTAAATGCATTCAAAACCACTCAAGTCCCAACATCATATTGCTTGAATTTAAAGGTTACGATGTATTATGAAAAATGTGCATAAATTTCAAATCTTTTAATCTTAAATGCATTCAAAACCACTCAATTTCCCATATCACATTATTTTAATTTCAAATTTGTAATGTATTATGAGAAATGCACATAAATTTCCAATCATTGAATCTTAAATTCATTTAAAATCACTCAAGTTCCCTATCACATTGTCCTGATTTCAAATTTGTTATGGATTATGAGAAACATGCATAAATTTTGAATATTTAGATCTTAAATATATTAAAATACTATCAAATTTTGATATCACATTGTTTGAATTTCAAAGTTACAATGCATTATGAGAAATGTTCATAAAGTTCAAATCTTTAGATCTTAAATGCATTTAAAACCACTCAAGTTCTCATATCACATTGTTTGAATTTCAAAGTTGTGATACATTATGACAAGCACCCATAAATTTTAAATCTTTTAATCTTAAATGTGTTCAAAACCACTCAAGTCCCTATATCACATTGTTTAAATTTCAAAGTTGCAATGCATTATGAGAAATGTGCATAAAGTTTGGATCTTTGAATCTTAAATGCCTTTTAAAATTCTAAAGTTTTGGTATCACATTGTTCTAATTTCAAAGTTGTGATGCATTATGATAAATTCACATAAATTTCATATTGTTAGATCTTAAATGCATTTAAAACCACTCAATTTTTGGTATCACATTTTTTGAATTTCAAAATTATGCATTATGAGAAATGTGCATAAAGTTTGGATCTTTGAATCTTAAATGCCTTTGAAAATTCTAAAGTTTTGGTATCACATTGTTCTAATTTCAAAGTTGTGATTCACTATGATAAATTCACATAAATTTCATATTGTTAGATCTTAAATGCATTTAAAACCACTCAATTTTTGGTATCACATTGTTTAAATTTCAAAATTATGATGCATTATTAAAAATGTGCATAAAGTTTGAATCTTTGGATATTAAATGCATTCAAAATTACTCATAATCCTTTATTAGATTGTTCAAATTTAAAATTTGTGATGAATTATGAGAAACACACTTAAATTTTGAATCTTTGGATCTAAAATGCATTTAAAACTGCTCAAGTTTCGGTATCACATTATTTGAATTTCAAAGTTGTAGTGCATTATGAGAAACATGCATAAATTCTAAATATTTGGATCTTAAGTGCATTTAAAACTACTCAAGTTACCATATTACATTGTTTTAATTTCTAAGTTAGTGATGTATTATGATAAATGTGCATAAAGTTTGATTATTTGGATCTTAAATGCATTCAAAACTACTCAAGTTCCAAAATCACATTGTTTGAATTTCAAAGTTATGATGCATTATGATAAACAAGCATAAGGTTCAAATATTTGGATCTTAAATGTGTTCAAAACCACTCAATTTACCTTATCACATTGTTTGAATTTAAAAATTATGGTGCATTATGAGAAATGGACATAAACTTTAAATTTTCAACTTGCAATGCATTATGAGAAATATGTGTAAAGTTCAAATCTTTGGATCTTAAATGTATTTAAAACCACTAATGTTCTAGTATCACAATTTTATAATTTCAAAGTTGTGATGCACTATGAGAAATGTGTACAAAGTTTGAATCTTAAACATGTTCAAAACTGCTCAAGTGCTAGTATCACATTGTTTAAATTTTGAAGTTATGATACACTATGAGAAACACACATAAAGTTTAAATGTTTGGATATTAAATGCATTCAAAACCACTCAAGTTCCAATATCACATTATTTAAATTTCAATTTTTTGATGCATTATGAGAAACATACATAAAGTTTGAATCTTTGGATTATAAATGCATTCAAAACCACTCAAGTTCTTATATCACATTGTTCAAATTTCACAGTTGTGATGCATTATGAGAAAGATGAATAAATTTTGAATCTTTGATACTAAAACACAATTAAAACTATTAATGTTCCTGTATCACATTATTTTAATTTCAAATTTACGATGCATTATGAGAAACATGCATAAATTTTGTATCTTTTGAATTTAAACACGTTCAAAACTACTCAAGTCCCACATCACAATGTTCAAATTTCAAAGTTGTGATGCATTTTGAAAAATGCACATAAATTTTAAATATTTAGATCTTAAATACATTAAAAAACACTCAAATTATCATATCACATTGTTTTAATTTCAAGGTTCTGATGCATTTTGAGAAACATGCATAAAGTTTGAATCTTTGGATCTTAAATGCATTCAAAACCACTCAAGTTCCCATATCACATTGTTCAAATTTAAAATTTATGATGCATTATGAGAAACGTGCATAAATTTCAAATATTTAGATATTAAATGCATTCAAAACCACTCAAATTCTCATATCATTTTATTTTAATTTCAAAGTTATGATGCATTATGAGGAACACACATAAAGTTTGAATCTTTGTATCTTAAATGTATTCAAAACCGCTCAAGTTCTAGTATCACATTATTTGTATTTAAAATTTATGATGCATTATGAGAAATGTGCATAAAGTTTAAATCTTTGGATCTTAAATGCATTCAAAATTTCTCAAGTTCTCATATCACATTATTCAAAATTCAAGGTTGTGATGCATTATGAGAAACATGCATAAAGTTAGAATATTTAGATCTTAAACATGTTCAAAACCACTAAAGTTCTTGAATAATATTATTTGAATTTTAAAGTTGTGATGTATTATGATAAACATGCATAAATTTCAAATATTTATATCTTAAACATGTTCAAAGCCGCTCAAGTTATATAATTACATTGTTTGAATTTCAAAATTGTGATGCATTATGAGAAATACACATAAAGTTTGAATCTTTGGATCTTAAATGCGTTAAAAAATTATCAATTTCCATTATTACATTGTTCAAATTTTAAATTTATGATGCATTATGAGAAATTTTCATAAAGTTCAAAACTTTGGATATTAAATACATTTAAAACCACTCAAGTTCTCATATCACATTGTTTAAATTTCAATGTTACAATGCATTATGAGAAAACACACATAAATTTTGAATATTTGGATTAAAGTGCATTTAAAACTATAGACATCTAATTCTTAACACCATTTTTTTTGAAATCATCAATCGTACTTTAATTTCACTCAAATACCTAATTTATGTCAAAATCACTAAAATGTGCTAAATTGTTCAAACTTATTGCTTAAAAGTGTTGATTTAGGCCAAAGTATCCCTAAATGGGAAATTGGATTTTATGTGATACCTAAATTTTATCAATTCATTTCAATTCAAAATGATTATTTCACCTTTTTGTTCTCTATATCACTCTTTTTTTCTAATTCATTAGTACACATCACGTACCTTTGTTATGTTGTGTTAATGACATCCTAAATGGGAATACAGTTCCAACGCATTTAACATCACCTTTCAATTTTTTTTGAGTCAAATTCTGACCCAATAATATGACTTTTTGACCATTTTGATTAATTAAGGGTCAATTTTCAAAGAATTGCACAAATATTGATTAATCTTGTTTAAGGCTAATTAATTCAAATCAAGAGCTTAAGTGAATTTTACATGGAACTTGTTGAATATTTAATTATTGGAAATTGATTTCTAATTTTTGCATCATCAATTAAACTTGTCAAAATATCAATCAAATTTCTAAATTTGGTGGACATAATCATGATTGACCTATGTCTCCCCCATGCCTATTTCTTCTAGATATTTATGGATGTAATTACAAACATTAGATTAATTCATGGCCACACATCTCAATCTTGAGATGGATGGTCATGGTTGATCCTGACCAATATTAAAAAACTATAAATAGAAAGCCTTGCACTACCATTTTTAAACTAAAATTGTGTCAACTTATAATGCTAAAATCTCTCCACAAGTCATTTATGTTTTGATTATTGTGCTATTTGAATTTGGATTAGCTTCATTGATATATAAAATAGATAGTTTATATCATGAGCCTAGGCTTTGAATAGAGTCCTTGAGGCAAAGGAGGAGAAAAGAAGCCATTATTGGTGAATACTAGAGCTCTAGATCAAGGGGAGAACATGCTTGGAGTCATGTTTGAGTAATGGAGTCATTTGGGAAGGTAATGGTTGATTGCTTTCTTTAATTTTTATCTTGTTATCATTAGCAATCCCCACATGAATAGTTTGGCTTGATTTTTTTTATTTCTTTATGAATTTATCTTTGTTTTATTGACTAATGCTTTACTAATCTACTTTACATTTTGGCATGCCTAGTGGGACATGATTGTGCACCCCACATATTTGAACAAAAATAGTTGTTAAAATAGCTCTTATTTTTAATCTATTTACTATTTTTTATAAATTTTTGATAGGTTGTTTTTAATGGTTTCATTCTGATTCTCTCAAAATTTTATTAAAATATAATATTTAGTTTAGAATTTATGACTCTTTTAGTGACTATCATTTTTTGTTTTCTATTTTATTGGTAAAAATGGCTACTAAAGAGTTAATAACTTTTTTGGCATTAACTATTTGTATCTAATGTTTTACATAGAGGTGCACCTTGAAGTTATTAACATGTAAATATTTCATAACAAATTCATATATATTTTAAAAATTATGATTAAAATACTAACTATAGGTTTTTATGTTCTATGTGTTCAATTTTATTTGTTTTAACCTTCTAACTTGTCATTTGCATGTTTCATAGGTTTGATTTTTTTTTTTGAGATTTATTAAAAAAAAATTTAACCATTTCCTAACATAATATGTTTATCTTTTATGGTTTTGCCTTTGGGTTGATAGGTCATCCAAACCCAAGAACATAGTTTTCAAGTTTGTTTATTTCATTTGAAAAAGTGCTTCAAAGCTAAACTACATGCTGTCCATTTTATTGAAATTTACTTAGAAAGTGATATATTTTTTATTAATTAAGTCTTTTTAACCTCTTTTTGAGTGATTGAAAATAATTACTAACATTTCCATTTAGTGCTTAAGGAAAAACTACTTATTTATATTGAATGTTTTTTTAGTTGTTCTTTAAAGGTTTTTATAACTTAAGGCTAAGGGGCCAAATAACACCACCAAGCATTCAATTTAGTGTTTTAAAACCAAACTCATTTTAAGGTTTTATTTCAAGTACGTCATTTATCATTATTTTCTTAGTCTAAATTTGTTTGAGTAAAAAAAGAATTTATGTGTGTATGATCTCCCCCCTTCCCCTATAGGGAATTTGTGAGATTAAAAATGCCATCTTCATTGAAAATTACCTTAGTTTAAAGGCATAAAAGAGATTTTTTGAAGACTCTCCCTAGGACCCACATGGCTTGGGTGATCTATAAACAATCATAAATCTCTTTTACTTAGTCTTTTATTTCATTGCATCTTGGCTTATGAGGGGGATTTCATCACTTCCCATAAGTTCTATAGGGAAGCTTTGACTTGAGGCTTCATCTCTTAGCATCATCTTCAACCCCTCTCCATGGGAGGTATATAAATTAGGATCCCTTCATTATGATGGTGTTTTAAGTGGTTAAACCATCTTCATTATCAAAGGCTAAGCCCAGGATGTTTGAGCATATTTGACATCACACTACACTGAGTAAGTGATGGATGTAGTGGTTGTAAAAAGGGCTAGAACTTCTTACAACAATCCATATGACATGGACCCAAATGACATGTTTATTCTCTTATTTTTTGATGTGAAATTCAATTGATATGGGATCCATATAGAAACATTCAAAAACTTGTTAGTTTAGATAACCCTACTTTACCACACCTTGTCAGTTTAGGACTTAAGACAATTAGTTGATTTGTCTTTGTCTTAGATTACTTGGTCATGTTTTGGGTCAAAAATTGCTTGTTAATAAAACATCATAAACCAAACACATTATCTAAAATTTTCTTGAACAAGGAGGTGTTATGCTATCCAAATGAAAATCATCTTTTTCTTTGTTCAAATTGTCATCTTTAACATTGTGTCATATCATCCATTTTGCTGTAGTCATGCTACCCATTTGAGTCTAGATCATTTTCCAAATTTTTTGAAGTCCCTCGTTGATAATTTAAATTTAGAATTAGAATTTTCTAAGTTTTAAAAGCTAAT
This sequence comes from Torreya grandis, assembly GCA_037957365.1. NCBI lineage: Eukaryota > Viridiplantae > Streptophyta > Pinopsida > Cupressales > Taxaceae > Torreya > Torreya grandis. The sequence goes on from JARHVA010003897.1 coordinate 801,139, forward strand.
GTGTTAAATTGGGTTTGTCATTTACACTTGACTTATTTTAACTTGGGTTCAATTTATTATTTGAATTGAGGGTCATTTATAGACTCATTACCACATTATCATCTTTGGTGGACTCAAGTCATCTTGCATATCACTCACACTTTGAGTCCAAGAACACATTTTATACTACCATTCTTATTATCATGTGGCAATGTTTTGCTACCCATTTGGTTTTAGCTTTATACTTTGGAATTCTTGCATGTTTCCACATCATGCATTTCTTAGTTTGCATTGTATCCTTCCTAATCCAAAGGGTTTTCTTCTAATTTTAAAGTAAAAACTCATTGAAGTTGAACTAGATTTTTTGATATTGACATATCTCAAAAGTCTGCATTTTAATGTACTAGTGACACTCTAAGATTTTCAAGTAATCATACCCTCTTCCAATTCATATGAATTCAAATTTACCTAAAGGTTGAGTAATTTTGTGAACGCATTCTTATAATTGTGTGTGGTTTCAAGCCACCCTGCTTTTATAGTCTCTTTGGTACCTTAGTCACTTGTTGGGAAGAAAGATCAAAATTCATAACTTATTTAAAAAGTTTGAAAAGAAGTGCCCAAATCTAGTCAAATGTATAAAGTAACCCTTTTTGGACATGACACTAAGGTACACTTGTAATGGGGTCTCTTGTGGCCCTAGTTTCAAGGTAGAGCATTATTATGATAGACATGAGTATTCCATCTTGTTTGAGTATGTCACCCTCTTTGAGCCTATTTGATGAAAACCATTCCAATCCATGCCAATTATTGTACATCACCATCATCCTTCCCCTTTGATTTGCATGCCACACTTGAAGGTTACCATTTTAGGATACCCTCCATTAATTTGCATACCATGCTCAAAGGTTACCATTTTAGGTTATCTCCCTTTGGATTATGTGAGTAATCAAGGTCCACAACGTGCGAAGGTTACCATTTTAGGCTATTTTCCTTCATCTTGTGTGAGCAATCCAACTATGCAATGTGCAAAGGTTACCATTTTAAGACCTCTTCCTTTAGTTTCTACAAGCAACCAAACTAAGCAGTGTCCTATCATTTCTATTTTAGGCCTATCACCAATATCTATTGAGCCTATTGTTGAAAAGCCTCAATTTGATGAACCTAATTTTGTTGATCCCTTCTTCAATAGTCTAATTTTTGGAGATCCTATTATTGAACCATAAACCATTATTCCTGCTAAACCAAATTCTCCCCACTTTAGAAATTCCATGTTGATCTTTGAGCTAAAACATGAACCATTACCTCTTCAAGAGCCATCTTATGAGGATTGAAATGTGTTCAAAATTAATTTTTTGTAATGAATTATGAACCAAAACCATGAGGTTATTATTGAAACACCCATTTATTACAAGTCAACTTATGATGAATCACTTATTCATATGTTACCTATTTTTAAAGAGCCTCATCCCATTGCCAAAAAAGTCTTTGTAGAGTAATATCTTTATCTTTTCCCACTCATTAAGGATTATCTTTTTGACATACAAGATTCTATCAAGTCATCCCTTGAGTGGTACCCTCTCTTTGAGGGGCTTCACTCAAATGAGCCAATATATGTTGAACCCTTCCTAGATGAATCAATTTTTTTATGCACATTATGCCATCATAGGCCATTACTTGTCCAAAATTTAGCATTCAATATAACATTAAAGAAACAACCATATCAGATGAAGAAATAACATTAGAGTTAGGTTCTATTTTTGAACCAACATCAAATTTAGCATCAGAACTAGAATCAACATCAGTTGCAACATTAGATTCAGATTCCCTTGTATTGGAATCAGATTTAGAAACATAATATAGTATTTTTTGTTATAACATTGGTTATAATTGCCTTGTAAATAAATTTGAATATATTTATTATCCTTCTACAATTTTTTAGGATGATTACTTCAACATCGACATGGGTTCTCCTAGTATATTTTATGAAGATTTTATTTCCATTCATCATTTCATTATTCCCACCTAACATAGCCATTATATTGACATTTAACCTCCCACAAATGTTAATTGGGTGATAAAATCACACTTTGTTGAACTGCATCCATGAAGACATACCATTTGTAGAATATCAGGGGGTTTAAGACCAAATTCATGTAGAAGAAGAACAATCTCCTAGTGAAACCTTTTCAAAGGTATTAGGGGATGATCAAAGAATAAACTTAGCACCTTTTAATGAAAACTTTTTGAAGGTGCTATAAGATAATCAAAGTCAAATGTTAACATCTCTTCGTGTAACCTTCTAGAAGGCCTTATGGGATAATCAGGACAAGTTCATTGGTGAAAACCTCATTGATGAACCAACAACTAAGCACATAAGTTATTTATAACTTACTGAAGGCATTATTTAAGATCAAATAAATATAACTACCAATCTACAACATAATCAGATGGTATTTACTCTCAAGATCAAATAATATAAAAATATGGTAGTCCTATCAAGAGCATCTTTAGAGGTCTTCAGACCCACCGTAGCCAAAATTATGTTGAATCTAGCATCAATAACATTACATGTGATTGAAAGTCCTGATCTTTATTTATTACGCAATCATTATGCATTCCATTATAATTCACCTATTCATTACCCACTTATATAATTTATCCTAACATTATTTACTATCACTGGTAGCACTTTCCTTTGTAGAGAATACAAAGATATCTTGTCTTGACATATGAAAGAAATAGACTCAACAACCAATGAAGATCATGAACACATTATTGAGATCCAAATAAGTATCAAGTTCTAGAAATAATAGATTTTTTGAAAGGGTATTAGATAATAAATTTATAATTGATCATTTTTATTATCTCACTATTGACTAGGACATACAATTCCTTGTCAACAAGAGAAGTAGAACCATTTTTTACTTTTGTAATTACCATTTGCCATTACCATGCCTCATCTCTTGGGGCATAACCCTATATACACTTTTTGGGCATATTATACAATCACGTTCCATTTACCACATTGTTTAAACTATATTGATTTGTGGTCCTTTGGGACTATGTAGGTAGTGCTCAATTTCTATTGAGGTCAGCTCTGTCACCCCTTCACCATGCTCTTACCATTTTATGAGTAATTGTTAAGTTCAAATGATCTCACCATTTTGTGATCAATCTAAGCCATTCATTTCTTGGGGGTAATTTTATTATCACTATAGCCAATTATTTTCTAATCATTTTTATTATACCATTTTATTATACAATTTCTTTACTATTGACCAAGGCTTGTTTTTAGCCATCTTACTTATCCTATTTTGATCTTGGTTCCTTTGTTTCTTCCCACACCTTTTCATGAGGGGATTCCAATCTATTTTTAACAAATTTAGAATTTTGTATTGAATAATAGTCTATGACATTTGATCTAGCAAGTTATCTTTCATTTACCATCTTATTTGGTATCACTAATTATAACTGCCTATGGTCAAATCAGTAGTACCCTTGATTATAACTTGCCAGATAATAGGCAGTTAATTGGCCTATGGGAAAATTAGGTACAATGCCTTTTTATCATGCATTATTGCCTCACTTGGTCATTAATATTATCATTTGCCTTATTATTTTCCTTTATTTGTGAACTTGTTGTGACCTAGTTAGTTTTTCACCACCTTTGTGTTGGTAGAATTACTATGACTTAGGATTATTATGGGGTTATGTAGGCCATGTTTGATTCACATAGAGGTCAATTCAATCCATCTGATCATATTCTCTCACTATTTTTATGAGCATTTTAAGTTGGCACAATCTTGCCATTTCATGATCACTCTTTTACACTCTCATCATCTTATGAGTTGGACCATTTTATGTCTCTTAATTCTCAATCAATTTGAGATACTTCAAAAATGCCAAAACATTTGTTTATTTATATTATTTTGTGTGTTCTATGTGGTCTTTTGAGTTCCTATTTGGCCTTGCTTCTTTGTTTTTTATTTTATAAGTACATCATGATAGTCCACATAGATCTTGATTATTTATATCTTGATCTCATGTTATGAAGTTGTTCTTGTCTTGTTTTTTAAATGGTCTTGTTCTTAATTACATCTTGATCATTCATATCTTGATCTCAAGTTAGGTTCATTTATGTTTATCTTTTTCTTTGTCTTTGCTTTTTTTTTAACGTAAATAGTTGTAACTTTGGTCTTGGTCATTATTTTACCATTATCCTTAGTTATAAGTGTTCACATTTGAACCATCTCTATGAACTTGAAATGTTGTGTCATTTTAAGTTATTCATACTTATTATACCTAATTTATTTTGCTATAGCAAGCACTTTGTGCTCTAAGTTCAAGTCTTAACATCAACACAACTCTGATGAATAACTCTCAATAACATTATGCATAAATTAGGGTCAATAGGTTTAGCACCTGACTCTATGCTTAGATGTACATCTCTTTGCATACATCATTAGTCTAATCAAACTTTGGTCAGTTTTATTCATCCCTCATTCCATTCCTCTCCCATTTTTGGGTTAACTACATTAGCTTGAGGTCCATTTAGACTATGTAGGCAGTGATCAATTTTTATTGAGGCTAGTTCATCTATCTTCATTCTTATTTTCATCTCTCCCATCACTTTGTGTATCCTCATATGCATGGTTTTTTGTGGCTCCAAAATCCATTTTACCATTGCATCTATGTTTGTGCCTACTCACTTCAACCTATGTTTTAGGTTATATCCTTGAGATAATTTATTGACAATTTACCCATTATGGGGAACAATATTTGAAACAAGTCACAAATATAAATCATCCCTATAAGGGCAAGACCATTTTTTATTCTTTATCACTGATCAAAATTAGCCCTACTAGGGAAAAATAATATTATCACGATCAAATATGACCTATGGGCTCACATATTATTATCATCTCTTTGGAGACCACATTCTCCTTTTCCTCTAATTCTAATCTCTCCACACTCTTACCCATGATGACACTATTTTAGTGTATAACATATCTCAAAACTGATCAATGTTGTAAGTGCATAAACTGCACTCTCAAATTAGGTACATTTCAAGTGTGTCCCTTACATTTATGAATTGAATACTTCCCATTCCCCCATTTTTAGGGCCCATTATAACTATAAATTATATTTTGATCATTGATGGTAGCCACGTGTGCAAGAATTTGCTCATTTAGATGTGATTTATTCCATGGGATAGCTCTCACTTTATCTTTCTTTTTGAGAGTGCATCCTTCTATTTCATCCTAGTATGTCCTCTTGAGGGGGCATCATGGGTTATTTCCAATTTTTTCTTGAATTTTTTTTCTTTGAATAGATGTTGCATCACCTATATGTCTTGATATGCCTTCTCAAACAAGGGAAAAATTTAGACATCAAATTCCTAACACCATTTATGTTTAAATTATCAATCTTACTAGAATTTCACTTAAATACCCAATTTAGGTCACAATCACTAAAACATGCTAAATTTTCAAACTTGTCACTTACAAGTGCTAATATAAGACAAAGTATCCCTAAATGGGGCAATGCATTTTATGTGATACCTAACTTTGATCAATTCATTTCAAGTCAAAATGATGATTTTGCCTTTTTGTACTCTAGATCACTCTTTTCTTCTAATTCATTAATACACATCATGTACCTTTATTATTTTGTGTTGATGACATCCTTAATAAGAATACAGTTCCAACACATCTAACATCACCTTTTAATTATTCCTGAGTCAAATTACAACCCAGTAATATGACATTTTGACCATTTTGATTAATTAAGGGCCAATTTCCAAAGAATTATACAAATATTAATTACTGTATACACCTTAAATTGGTCAAACAAACACACATATTATGTATTTTCATAGGAGACTTTGACTGGAGAATATGAGTTTTTATTCACATTTAGCCATGTTCTTTTATATGACTTGTCTTGGTCTTACTACATTCCCTAGACATCTCTTTGCTTATTCCCAGTCATTCCTAGCTTTTCAGACTTAACCCTTTTAGACCCAGGCACTTCCTTTAGATCCATCCCCCATGTCCTACACCCCTTGGACAATAACACCCAAATAAGACTATAGCACTAAAACCTAGGATGTCTAGTTTTTTATGCTATTTTCTAGGCATAATTTTGGTTTTAACGATCAGTTTCTTTCATAGGATGAGTCTTACCCCTTTTCTTTCCTTCATCCCTAAGTTTTCCAATGTCAGATAAATGAAAATAAATCTCCCAAATTCAAAATAATGAATCTCCTATATAAAATACTACACAAGGAATTTTATATATAACACTTACTATTTTGGCACATTAGACATAATAGAATTAGTCAATAGTATAGCTTAGCTTCTCTGCATCACACATAGATTTTTTTGATTGATCAATGAAGGGCCCAAGCAAAATTCATTCTTTCATCAATCATGTGCATTGATTATGCACATTCTTTAAGGGAGAACTATATTGGATATGAGACCCTAACTTGAGGGTTAATGTAGGTAACAATTAGAACAACATGGATTATTAATTATGTGATCATTATTCTCACAACCCAAAATTTCCCCCTTTTTCCTTTGATTCTATTTTTTCTTTCCATGTGTGTAGACTAATATAGGTACTAATGATTTAAATATATCTTTAATGAGATCTAGTGACTTTCAAGACCTAAAATTTGGTACGTAGGGTCATATAGAGTAGACAAACAAAACTTAGAAAGCTTTTAACCTTAGGACAATAGCACCAATAAAAGACTATAACACCAAACACCAGGGTGTCCTATTTCCTATGCTCTTATTCAATCAAAAAATAGAGACTAGAGCCATAATTTAGACACTATCCCAGACCTACTCCTCAAATTCTAGACTCAAAATCTTCCATTTTAGCATAAATTCAACTAAGTTAATTCTTCTTTATCTTGTATAATTATCAAATAAAATCTATAATTTTCCCTATTAAAGTAGACTTTCCCTATCATTTCTAAACCTTTATTGCTTAGGAATTGAATCTATAGTTTGCTAAAACAATAAAAAATTTGGTGAACCCGACTTACTTTAAACAAACCTAAAACCCTAGCTAAACTTAGAGTTTTTGCTTCATATCTTTTGAAAAAATTCAATTTTTAAAATTCTGATTTTTGTATAAATTTTTGTGCATTTATCCTACTCAAAACTATTTTTAGAATTTAAAATTATTGCATAATTTTCAAAAATTCTAAAACCCTAGCTCAAAACCCTAGATTTTAAAACTAGGTCATCAAACACCAAGCCTTTCCTCCTTGCCAATTTTACAAAACTATTTTGGAATTTTTTCAAATTAATTACCTTACCAAAAATTATTTTAAAATTTCAAAATTAGTAGTTTCTTATGTAAAAAAATTAATTTCTAAAATTATAATTTTTGTATAAATCTTTGTGCATTTATCCTATTTCAAATAATTTTTAGAATTTAAAATTTTTACATAAGTTTCAAAAATTCTAAAACCCTAGCTAAAAACCTTAGATTTCCAAACTAGGTCCTCAAACCTCAAATTTCCCTCCATTACAATTTTTAGAAAAATAATTTGAATTTATTACAAATTGTTTGGGTTATCAAAATTAATTTTAAAAATTCAATGTTAGTAGTTCTTTGTGCAATTATTTGCTTCAGGGTACTTTTCAAAATTTTCTTTGGTGATAAAATGGCCACAAAGGCAATTACTTCTTCTCATCCCCTAGATAAATTTATAAAATTTTCTTATAATTATGACAATGACTGGACAAATTTTCACATTAGCTAAAACTATAGAAAATGATTTCATTTATAGTGAATATAATTACTATTGTTGTAATGAAGGATATGATGATGTACGTAATGATGAGGGTGAATCACAAATAGATAAATATTTTTCTATTAAACCCATATATTTTATTCCTTCTTCTAATGAAAATAATTTTGATAAATGGGAAAGATACTTCTCACCTCATTCTCCTAGACACAATGCACCAAATGCACAAATTAATCAAGCACTTCCAAGTGAACCTCTTATTGGTGATGATTTGCTTCCATGTGAACCTAATCTCTCTCTACCTTTTTCTATAGTTATGTTAAAAATAAAATAATATAAATGCAATAGAATCAACTTACTAAATCATAGTTTAAATGATGCATTATGTGTTCCTAACTCTACTCTCTCAAAAGAATGTTCAAATAATAACTCCTCTACTCTTACTTCTAATGTTGAAAATGAAGAAAATGTTAGGTATGTGGAGCTAAAAGCTTCACCAAGGAGCATAGACAAACAGGTTCGGGTCTACACAGACGCCGGCGTCGGTCAGGAGCGACCGACGTCGGTCAGTTTCAGTTCAGAGGCGTCGACGTCGGCAGTATGGTCGGCCGGCGACGGTCACAGGCGAACAGGCAGGAACCGACGTCGGTTACCTGCGTGTCCAGAAAGCTATTTCTGAGGACAGAAGCGAGTGTTTGCATGATGAGTTTGAGTTGTAGACTCATGCTCGCGTCTCTATTGTTAGCAATGTTATTTTTAGAGCCCTTGTTGAAGAGGCTTAACTGTTTGTTGTAAGAGCATGCTTAAGTTTCCTATTTCTATATGTAGGAGAGATCTTCTAAGTTATAGTAGTGATGAAGTGTATGAGAGTGTAATAGAGTACGAGTAGAACATTGTGAATGTTTTGAAGGACTGTACTTTAGAGAGAGCTCTTAAGGAATAGAGATCTAGTGAGAGATCTTGTGTGCATCTGAGAGAGGTGTGGAAGAACAAAGTTCTTCATTTGTATTCCTATTGTAAAGAGTTTTTAATACAAGTTTTCAGGGTGTTTTCTTGTATATCTTGTTCTGTGCTATTTATCATTTCAGTTACTTATCTATCTGATTTATTTCCGCATTGATTGCTTTCATAAGTGTAATCCATTGTTGGTTGATCCCCAACAAGTGGTATCAGAGCTCAGGTTCACTAACAGGTGGTTCAGATCTGTGTAGTGTGTTCGGATTACAGGTTGCTCACAGGGATTTCTGTTTGAGTGGGAGAAGCAATGGCAGAGGAAAGTAAGTTGAGAATGGAAAAGTTTAATGGCAAGAACTATCAGCACTGGAGAATGCAGATAGAGGACTATCTGTATCAGAAGGATCTTTACTTACCGTTAGGTGGGATAGCAAAGAAGCCCAAGGACATGGAGGATGAAGAATGGGAAGTTCTTGACAGAAAGGCTCTTGGTTCTATAAGACTGAGTCTGGCCTCCACTGTGATATCTAATTTGTCACAGGCAAAAACTACGGTAGAGTTAATGACCACGTTAGCTAATTTGTATGAAAAACCCTCCGCTTCAAACAAGGTATATTTGATGAAGCAGTTATTTAATTTGCATATGCAAGAAGGTGGATCTGTTTCCAATCACTTGAATGATTTCATGGTATTGTTAATCAGTTAAGTTCTGTTAATATTTCATTTGAAGATGAAATAAAGGCTCTTTTAATTTTATGTTCTTTGCCTGAAAGCTGGCATGGCTTGGTAATGGCAGTTTCTAATACTGCTTCTGCTTCGAATATTTTAAAAGTAGAGGATGTGGTTAGTGTTATTTTGAATGAGGAAATACGCAGGAAAAGCACAGAAGAGACTTCTGGGACATCCGGGAATGCTTTAAATTTCGAGAGCAGAGGAAGGCAAAAAGAAAGGAGCAAGAGGAGATCAAGATCTAAGTCTAAGGGAAGAGGCAGATCCAAATCCAAGAATGGCAGAAGGCCACAATGCTGGAACTGTGGAAAGTTGGGGCACATAAGCAGAGATTGCTGGTCAAAGCCTAAGGAGGACAATCAGCACGAAGGAAAGGAAGAGACAAAGGTTGCAGGTATTGCACAGGATGCTCTTATTTTCTCTTTGCATAATAACATAGAATCTTGGGTATTAGATTCTGGTGCGTCTTTCCATGCTACCCCTAACAGAGAATATTTCAGTGACTATGTCCATGGAGATTTTGGAATAGTGTACTTGGGGGATGATGAGCCTTGTAAGATAATTGGCAAAGGTAAAGTGTAGCTAAAGATGCAGAATGGCAACACATGGGTGTTGAGGGATGTGATGCATGTTCCTAGTTTGAAGAGAAATCTGATTTTTGCAGGTAAGCTTGGTGATGAGGGTTGTACAGTAACTCTCACAACAGATTCTTGGAAAGTGACCAAGGGTGCACTTGTTATGGCCAGAGGTAAGAGAGAAGGTACTCTCTATTTGTGTAATTGTATTACTAACAAATCTCCTTCAGTTTTATCTACTTCAGATGTGGATGCTAAATTGTGGCACTCAAGGCTTGGCCACATGAGTGAGAAGGGGATGTCTATCCTTAAGTCTAAAGGTATGCTTTCAGATTTGAAAAGTATGGATCTAGAATTTTGTGAGCATTGTGTGTTTGGAAAACAGAAAAGGGTTAGTTTTCTAAAGACTGGGTCTACTAAGAAAAGGCAGAAGTTGCAGCTTGTTCACACAGACGTGTGGGGACCGGCTCATGTAGCCTCTATTGGCGGATCACAGTACTATGTTACATTCATAGATGACGCCACAAGAAAGGTATGGATCTACTATATTAAAAAGAAATCTGATGTTTTTGAGACTTTTAAGATATGGAAAGCCATGGTTGAGAATGAAACAGGCAAAAGATTAAAGTGCTTGAGATCCGATAATGGTGGTGAGTTCTACAGTCTTAAGTTCAAATTGTATTGTTACATGAATGGGATCCGTAGGCAAAGGACGGTTCCAAGGACACCTCAGCAGAATGGTATTGCTGAAAGGATGAACAGGACTATTATGGAGCGTGCAAGATGTATGAGATTGCATGCAGGGTTGCCCTTAGAGTTTTGGGCAGAAGCAGTTGACACCGCAGTGTACCTGATCAACAGAGGACCCTCTACAGCTCTGGATGGTGGAATTCTGGAAGAGGCATGGACAGGTAAAAAGATTGATCTCTCATATCTCAGAGTTTTTGGTTGTGAAGCCTTTGTGCACATAGATAAGGAAAATAGAAAGAAGCTTGATGCTAAGTCTATGAGGTGCACGTTTATAGGCTATGGCTCAGATGATTTTGGTTTCAGATTTTGGAATCTAGGAACTAACAAGGTAATTAGGAGCCGTGATGTTGTTTTCAACGAAAGAGTGATGTACAGTGATCAGATAAGGAAGCTAGATCAAGCTGGGCAGAGCAATAATGAGTTGGACGAAATTATGGTCCAAAATGAGCTCGCGGGAAAAAGGAATAATCACTTACAGGAAAACACAGAGACCGACGTCGGCAGGTTTGGCACCGGCGTCGGCAATACAGAAATCGATGTCGGTCATACAGAGACCGACGTCGACAGACCAGGTACCGGCGTCGGCCAGGAAGAACTGGCGTCGGCCAGTAACAGGTCTACAGGTGGCCGAGGTCGGTCACTGTCAGAAAATTTGGGTGGACAGATTGTTGAAAACAAGTCCAAGACACCAATCAGGAGGTCTGAAAGGGTAAGTAAGCCTCCAATTAGATACTCTCCTTCTTTATATTATTTATTGCTAACCGATGGTGGAGAACCAGAAAGTTTTGAAGAAGCTTTACAGGTGGAGTCCAGGAGTAAGTGGGAGCATGGCATGATTGAGGAGATGGAGTCCTTAAGAGAGAACCAAACATGGGATTTGGTTGAATTGCCAGCTGGTAAGAGAACACTGAAGAACAGGTGGACTTACAGGTTGAAGGAAGGTGAGGATGGTCAGATGAGATACAAGGCCAGATTGGTTGTAAAAGGTTTTGCACAAAAGCCAGGTATTGACTTTGGCGAGATTTTTTCTCCAGTTGTTAAGATGAATTCTATAAGGGTTGTATTGTCTTTGGTTGCTTTTGAGGATTTGCATCTCGAGCAGCTAGATGTTAAAACAGCATTTCTTCATGGAGATCTAGATGAGGAAATTTACATGGAACAGCCAGAAGGTTTCGAGGTCAAGGGTAAGGAGAAACTAGTGTGCAGGTTAAAGAAAAGCTTGTATGGCCTCAAGCAAGCTCCAAGGCAATGGTACTTGAAATTTGACAGGTTTATGACTGAGCATGGTTTCAGTAGGTGTCAATCAGACCATTGTGTATATTTTAAAAGATTTGATAACGGTAGATACATTATTCTATTGTTGTATGTAGATGACATGCTGGTTGCAGGGTCTCACATGCAGGATATCTCAGAGCTTAAAGTAAAGTTAGCTCAAACGTTTGCCATGAAGGATTTGGGAGCAGCGAAGAAAATCCTTGGCATGAGCATCAAGAGAGACAGAGAAAGTCACAGGTTGATATTGTCTCAAGAAGATTATGTGGACAGGGTGTTGAAATGGTTCAACATGCAGGATGCGAAACCGGTAAGCACACCTTTGGCAGGACATTTTAAGTTAAGCAAAGAACAATGTCCCAATTCACATGATGAGGTAGAGTACATGAATAAGGTTCCATATTCTTCCGCGGTAGGAAGTTTGATGTATGCAATGGTGTGTACTAGACCAGATATTGCCCAAGCAGTGGGAGTAGTAAGCAGGTATATGGCCAATCCAGGAAAGGAACATTGGAAAGCAGTACAATGGATCCTTAGATATCTGAGAGGAACCAGCAGTAGACACTTATGCTATGGAGGTTCAGATACATCTCTACATGGCTATGTAGATTCAGATATGGCAGGGGATTTGGATGGCAGGAGGAGCACTACAGGTTATGTTTTTACTGTAGGTGGAACGGCAGTTAGTTGGATTTCTAAGTTGTAGAAGGTTGTAGCCTTGTCAACTACAGAAGCAGAATACATTGCAGCTACAGAAGCTAGCAAGGAAATGATATGGATGACACGGTTCATGGAAGAGCTTGGAAGGGAGCATGGGAGTTGCAGATTGCATAGTGACAGTCAAAGCGCAATCCATTTGGCTAAGAACTCAGCTTTTCATTCTAGAACCAAGCACATACAGCTAAGGTACCACTTCATACGGTAGGTATTGGAAGATGGTGAGTTGAAGCTGGAGAAGATCCATACAGACATGAATCCTACTAATATGCTAACAAAGCCGGTTACTAAGGAGAAGTTGAATCTTCATTCAACTTCTGTTGGTCTTCACGATTGAGTTGAAGATGGAGGAGCTAGAAGATCTTGCTGTACAGGTATTGGTGCAGCTGGTTTATCTCCAAGTGGGAGATTGTTAGGTATGTGGAGCTAAAAGCTTCACCAAGGAGCATAGACAAACAGGTTCAGGTCTACACAGACGCCGGCGTCGGTCAGGAGCAACCGACGTCGGTCAGTTTTAGTTCAGAGGCGCCGACGTCGGCAGTATGGTCGGCCGGCGACGGTCACAGGCGAACAGGCAGGAACCGACGTCGGTTACCTGCGTGTCCAGAAAGCTATTTCTGAGGACAGAAGCGAGTGTTTGCATGATGAGTTTGAGTTGTAGACTCATGCTCGCGTCTCTATTGTTAGCAATGTTATTTTTAGAGCCCTTGTTGAAGAGGCTTAACTGTTTGTTGTAAGAGCATGCTTAAGTTTCCTATTTCTATATGTAGGAGAGATCTTCTAAGTTATAGTAGTGATGAAGTGTATGAGAGTGTAATAGAGTACGAGTAGAACATTGTGAATGTTTTGAAGGACTGTACTTTAGAGAGAGCTCTTAAGGAATAGAGATCTAGTGAGAGATCTTGTGTGCATCTGAGAGAGGTGTGGAAGAACAAAGTTCTTCATTTGTATTCCTATTGTAAAGAGTTTTTAATACAAGTTTTCAGGGTGTTTTCTTGTATATCTTGTTCTGTGCTATTTATCATTTCAGTTACTTATCTATCTGATTTATTTCCGCATTGATTGCTTTCATAAGTGTAATCCATTGTTGGTTGATCCCCAACAGAAAATGCAGATACTCCATCCATGGATATCATAGATGCAAATGATATTCCAATGTCAAATGATAATTTATTGTATATTAGAAAATAATTAACTTCTTCTCTTACACCTCTCCCTAACAATGATGAAAGTGATAATGAATATGATAGTGAACATGCAAATGAATATGAAAATGAAAGTGAATATGAAAATGATACTTCAAATTCTTCCATTTCAAATGAAAAAAATACAAAATGTGATAATGCATGGAATAATGATGACTACCATGCATATAGTGATGAAGAAAATGCATCTCATGCTTCTAACCCTTCTCTCCCTCCTCTCAAATCTCATGCATGTCAAAAAATTTCTCCTACTTTTATTCATGATTCTATTCTAAATGATGTTTCTACTTCTATGAATTATTCTATTTCCAATAATGCACATGTTAATGTTAATAGCACATCTTCTACTAAATTATGATGTGATTCACTAAAATAAAAAGATATCAATGAATCTCCCAAGCCACCTCACTATAGTAGAGCCCAACTCTCACTCCTCACCTAAAGAGAATGGTATCCCACATCCCTCTAGTAAGGTCTAAGCTACTATTAATCCTATGATTCAATTGAGCACACCCCCTCTTTATGATCAAATTACTAAATGTAGCATTCCCATGGTTAAAATTAACAATCAAATTCAATGATTAAATGAACCACTTCAAGATACTAATGTACCATCCCAGGAGATCATCTCTTTGATGCATTCAGTTTGTGAACTACAACACCAAGTACATCTCCTTACCTTGGAAGACAAACCTTATAAATCTTGGATGGATGTCAATGATCTACATGGTAACCCTATTCCAAAGACATTAATAAAAGCTTCATTTCCTAAGCATTTCTAGCCACCATCATTACCTCACTAATGGAATTGGAGATCCATTCACACATCTTTAGGCCTTTCAAAATCCTTTTCCACCTCATGCAAGCCCTTTTATTCTTCTCAAGTTGTTTCAACAAACATTAAAGGGGGAAGCACAAATTGGTTCTTTCATCTATTCCCCATCAGTTCATTGCACACATATGATGACTTAGAGGAATAATTTATCAAAAACTATATCATAAACATGAGCCCTCATGTTACATATGAAAATCTTACCACACTACATCAAAATTCTTCAGAGCCAGTTAATGAGTATATCTTACGATTCAAGGCTCATTTGTTAAGATTGATATACAAACTAATAGATCTAGATATTTAGCATATCTTCATCAAGGGCCTTCACCAACCTCTCCTTGAGTACCTATTATAGCAGACAGAGCCTTATTTCAGACATTTGTGTCACACAATTCTAGATTTGGAAAAGAAATTGGGATTAATTGAGGTAGATTCAGTTGGTCAGATCAATCTAGACTTCACAACAACATCTTTAGATATAACTCCTACCACTCAAAATCCACTATGGCTTAGACAAGATAGGAGACCACAACCAAAACAAAAACTAGTTAAGAAGAGAAAGTTTTTAGAACACAACCTACAGAGAACAAAAATACAACACCACTATAGTTTGATTCAAAGCAAGATAGCCCATCTATCATATTATCAACACTATTAGATAGGAGGTTAATCACATTACCTTCTATTCACTGATGAGATGCACATATCTTACATAGATAGCCACTTCGACCTTTTTGCAATTATCGTCATATTCATGGACATAAAGATAATTACTATTTTGGACTCAGAGATTGCATTACTAGATGTGTTAATAATGGTATTATAGAATTCACATAGGGGGCATAAAGATCTCCTCCATCATGGAACCCTAGACCTCATTCCTCCATGACTAAGTCATCCTAAGACATTCCTTTATAGGAATCCTCAATCACTCATCATGAATGCGATGTAGGTTTTAGGATAGAATCTCACATGAGATCTCCTATTCCAACTATTTAAAAAGTTTGGAAACCAATACATCATAATCAGCCCACATATAGCAGTGTAGTCTCTGGTATACATAGTGTAGTTCCATATACATATCCAACAGAGTCACAGGTACCATAGTAGAGTATTATTCCATAGAGATATTCATTACAACTAAGTTTTTAAGGTCCTATCTCACATAGCAATCCACTATGATTAAGACTAGTTAAACCCACATTACAAAGTAATAATTTAGAGAGATATTCATTACAGTTAAGTTTTCAATGTCCTATATCACATAAAAACCTATTATGATTAAGATTAAATGAGCCCTTAGCATAGGTTTTAGCTCCATCTCAACATATTGCACATTTATATACATCACAATAGAGGCCATAGGGTATTCAGTTATAGACAAATGAGCCTTCTTCAAAGTAGATAGTATCAACTATAAAGCACATTCCTACATAGCATGAGTACTATGGGCACTTGTTCACTTGGATAACAAGGTTCAGATATTGATATAGCATAGTGTGATACAACATACATTCATTTCAGCATCAGTTCATAGCTTCACTTAGCAAGGAAATGATGGATCCAAAGGTCTAGCTAACCTTTGTAATGTTAAGCCACTCTCAGGGAAATAATATGCACATCATGTTATATTACATCCCACCTAATAATAATTAACATTCCTAATTCTATATAGACATCCCTAGCTAGAACCAGACTATCAAAGTCTAGATATTACCAAAATAAATCTTACCAATTACAAAAACCAATAATTTTTTTTACATATAATCACAAATCAAACCTAAACAACACATCTAAACATATCATGAACAATTTAATTACATCCCAAATTTTATCCTACCAAACATATCAAAACAATCAAGTCACATATCCCATGTACCATTTGTTAAGCATATGTGAATTCAACATCAAATCAACTATTACAAAATCAAAACATTATAATACCATTATATTCCAAAATCCATAACATAAATACATATAAGTTAAAAATCAAACCAACATCCATATATATAACCAAGTTTTCAAGTACATATCATATCAAATATAGTCCATCATAAATATGAGTCATGCCCTCACTCTCGATCTCACTCTCTCCTCTGGTACTAGTCCCATAATCCTATCTAGCACTCAATGACCTTACCCCTCCTTAAACTCCTGAATGCCTCTTACACTAATTATCTCACTCCAATAAATGACCATATGCCTCATGCAAGTCTGTATGTCACCACTAAAGATCTCTATAATCATCTACTTTTTTTGAACTCACTGATCCATAATCAAGAGGAGGCATCCTTGCTTATCTCACTTAGCCCTCAGATCATCTCTCTCTCCCACTACTTTAACATATGCAACATCATGGTCAAACAAATTATCATAAACACTAGTCATAATAGTCACTCTCTCTATCAAACCCTCTTCTAAAACATCATCAAGAACATGCCATGTAAGTTCTCACAATGTAGACTCAATGATAGTCTCCCAAAACACATCATCCATGCCACTAACCCTAGCAAGTGCTTTACCCTATACACCTCCCACTCCACCTGCACACATAATAAGTAAAACATTACATTAGATACATATTTACAAATATAAACTAAAGCACAAACATAGGTACAATGTAAACTCCAATCATTAATTACCTCACATCATTTAGATCAACTCAATATCCTCATATACATGAATATGCACTCCAACTATAAGATATAATGAAGCCCACTGATACCTATCCCACCATGTAGTATATCCCTCAGTACATCCCATGTGATCTACATTAGGAATATCTATCACCACATCTTATGCATCCATAGGTAACAGTGCCAACTCAATCTCAATAGGTCTCTCTCATGGGCCCTTACTCTCATGAGTACTCCTACACTCCTCAACCATACCTATGTTATAAGAGAGACATCTTGTAAAACTCCAAACTACCTAGTCACATGCTCATATTTAAATCACTCATAAACTCCATACTAATGATCATGTAATCAACAACTCACTCTCAAATATTGTAATTACTCCCCATCCTCTATCCATCAAATAAATCCTCTATAGGGCCTCCATCTAATATCATTGACCACCAATCTATTTATCAACATCCTATAATGATCTATCTCAAGAGATCAGATAACAAAATCACTCATCCATCACTCATAAAATGGCTATGGATATGTCTCACTCACCCTCAACAATCTAATCAGCTACATAATTGTTATGTGCTCATAAGCCCAACAATGTAATAAAGTGGTTATACCTAGACCACCACTGAATGACTCTTACATGAATCTATATAATTATATATATAAATAGGCAAGAATAATCCTCCCCCATAAAAACATAGTACCATACATCTCAATCTCTGAACCACTCTATGCATCCTATAAGTGATAGATATTCCACTACCATCCATAAAACAAAAGAAGCTAATAATATAACCAACCACTTCCCCATATGTAGAACACTTGACTGCACAATAATTGATAATAATATATCAATATCACTACCTATCTGATGTACTCCTATGGGCACCAATACAAAGTATCTAGATGAATGATCAATGACATCCACACCCATGCCATCTTGTAAAAACACTCATCACCCACTGATCAACAAATGTATAATCCATACACATCCTTTAAGGTCACAATAATATCCCCTATAAGAAGCCATAATGTACATGTATCAACATAGGGAAGTGATCAAATATCTATCCCACTGCATTATACCAAGATCACATACATGACCCAACCTAACCCTATCCATAACAACACGCTCATCAACTAATAAAGGCAAAAACCTTAGAGTCTCCATTATTTGGCCTCTATAGAACTCTCTCATTTGTACCTCACTCTGTACAAACACAACATGTATCATCCAACCAGTCCAACTAAAAATCCAAGCTAAATAACTATAGATTACAAGTCAAAAATCCTAGCAAATAGTAACTGCATCAATTCACTATGCCAAAATAAATCTCCAAACAATAATACAACATCTAAACCAAGATTTAGCCCCAAAAATCTAGCCTCCAAGATAACATTGGGTACAGGATAGTAGTGCTAGATAAGAGCACTAAAACCTAGATAACAACACTAAATCCTAGATAACAATGCTGGATATAGGACAAGAACACTGAACCTAGTCAAACTTTCCTAAAATTCTTAAAAACATCTCAAAATCACAAAAAATAGGTTCCCAAACAAGCCTAAAACATGTGTTTAGCTACTTACCAGGGTAATCTATCCCTCAACCTCAATCTAGGCTACCAAATGCTCAAACTAGGTCATGACAAGTGTTCATCTCCTCAGCATGTCTTCTACTCCAGAGCTCCAACTCTCAAACTAGTCAATGCACAAATGAATCAAGATTCAATCAAATTTTCCTATATCAAACCACTTTCTCATTCAAATAAAAATACTAATTTTCCCATCACTTGATCTTCGTAGCTCCATTTTACAAACCATTTTATTTCTCAAAATTGTGACAATGATACCTTGGACATCACTAAACCCTTACTCTCTTAATATATCATTTACCTACCATAAGACATAGTGTATCTCTACACCTTTCTTATACCTAAACATACAAATTGGTCCCTACCAATCCATAATTTTTCAAATTTAATACAACTTGGTCCTCATTAATAAACATTCGCATCCAAGCAACCCAACCTATTCAAATAATCAACCTTTCACTCCATTCAATCTATTACTACACATTTGCCTACCATGGCACATATGTTTCTATATCTCTACTATACCTAGATACAATATTTGATCCTAATCAATCCAAAATACCTCTCACTCCTGGTAATTTAGTCTCACCCATTCAATAATAGACTCTCAATCAATTCAAACTATAAAAACCTAGTTCCTATACATTCCATCACTAGTCATCACTTTTGGCTCAACCTCCTCTATCATAGATTTCATCATTATCCCCAAAAGGGGGCATCGTTCCTACTATTACTATTTCTACACTTATCCAACACACCTATCCATTTTCATAGACGGATACACCATGGTTATCACACATCTAGTAGTCAAATTATCAGATTCAACTCGAATCAGTCAAATCATATAGTGATTCAGACTACATGGGTCACTCAACATGGTTTTTACACATCCAATATTTAGATTATCAACATTACTTAGCTCAGATTAGTCAAGATTATATAGTGGTTTAGACTATATGGGTCACTTATCATTACTCAACTTACATTGGTGAAAATTATATAGTGGTTCAGATCACATGGGTTATTTAACACTACTCAACTCAGATTGGTCAAGATTATATAGTGGTTCAAATTACATTAGATCACTTAGCATTAATTAGAACATTTAGAGGGATACACCTTTAGTTTATATATATATATATATATAGACTATCCATATACTATATTTGGGGGCATATACATTACTACATACCTCACACATATAGCTTTATACAATATTACATAATTACAGACAAGATAGCAGATTATAGGCATAATACAAAGCATATTGTTTTGATCTCCAATTTTTCACATAAGACATGACATGATATATCATATCACTTATGATTATACAGATTCGTAGATTATCCAGATGCATCACTCACATACCAGATTTGGGGGCATGACATAGATGTTCATGTCCTTCATCTTCTAGGCTTATATAGATTACGATGGTAGGACATACCATCTTCTTCTCACAAATTTACAAGTATTTTTGGTTTACACCCACGCATTATTCAATTTGTTACCAAGTTGGAATGTATAATTATCTACAGTGATTCATCCATAGTATTACTTAGACTCAGAGCCAAGAGTTTGTGTGGGATAGAGGACATGCATTGGTTTTAGACCTCTGAGCACTTCTCAAATCTAGTTTAGATTATTTAGATTTAGTACAGGGGGCATCCATTACAAGGATTCCTTCTTTCTACAAGCACTATTCAAATTTAGTATAGGGGGCATCCATTATAGGGATTCTTTCTTTCTCTAAACACTATTTAGATTCAGTACAGAGGGCATCCTTTATAGGGATTCCTTCTTTCTCCAAGCACTATTCAGATTTAGTATAAAGGGCATCCATTACAAAGATTCTTTCTTTCTCTGAGCACTATTTTAGTTCTTCATCCACTTCCCTGACAAGGAAGTTACACCCTTTTCTTTAGCACACTTATCTTCACATAGGTAAGTTTAGGTACCCATCTTCTTCTTTTTTTTACTCTAGTACTTCATTTCATTTCATTACTAGATTAAAAGGGGGGGAAATGTATACACCCTAAATTGGTCAAAAAACACACATATTATGTCTTTTCACAATCCTTTCATAGGAGACTCTAAATGGAGAATATAATTTTTTATTCACATTTAGCCATGTCCTTTTATCTGACTTGTCTTGGTCTTACTACATTACGTAGACATCTCTTTGCTTATTCCTAGTCATCTATAGCTTTTTAGACTTAACCCTTTTAGGCCTAGGCACCTCTTTTAGACTTAGACCCATCCCCCTAGGTCCCACACCCCCTATAAAACAACACCCAAATAGGACTATAGTTCTCAAACCCAAGGTGTCTAATTTTTTGTTCTGTTGTCTGGCATAATTTTGGTTCTAATGATCAATTTATTTTATATGATGAATCTTACCAATTTTATTTGATTCATCCTTAATTTTTATAATGTTAGTCAAATATGAATAAAGCTCCCAAATTCAAAACAATGAGTCTCATATATAAAGGACTACACGAGACATTTTATATCTAGCACTTACTATTTTGGCACATTAGACATAATAAAATTAGTTAATAGTATAGCTCAGCTTCTCTGCATCACACATAAATTTTCATTCTTGATCAAAGAAGGGCTTAGGAAAAATTCATTATTGCATCAATGTATTCCTTTGTTATGTACGTTCCCTAAGGGAGAAATACATTATATCTGAGACCCTAACTTGAGGATTAATGTAGATAGTAATCATATTAGCAGGGGTTCTTAATTTTATAATCATTCTTCTTACAACCTAATTTTCCCCAATTTTTTCTTTGATTCTATTTTTTATTTCCATGTAATCAATATTTAGTGACTTCTAGGACCTAAAATTTGGTATACAGGGTCATACCGAGTAGATTAATAAAATCCATACAGCTTTTAGCCTCAAGACAACAGCACTAGGAAAGGACTATAACACCAAACACCAGGGTGTCCTATTTCTAGTGCTCATATCCAATCATAAAATAGAGACCAGAGCCATAATTTAGACACTATCCCAAACTTGCTCCTCAAATTCTAGACTCAGAATCTTTCATTTTAGCATAAATCTAGTTAAGTTAATTCTTTTTTGTCTTGTATAATTATTAGATAAAATCTATAATTTTCTCTATTAAAGTGGATTTTCCCTATCATTTCCAGAACTTTATTACTTAGTAATTGAACATCTAATTTCCTAAAATAATAAAACAATTAATCCTATTTAAGGCTAATTAATTCAAATCAAGATCTTAAGTTAATTTTCCATGGAGCTTGTTGAATATTTCATTATTGAAAATTGATTTCTAATATTTGAATCATCAATTCAACTTGCCAAAATATCAATCAAATATTTGAATTTGGTGGAGGACATAATCATGATTAACCCATGTCTCCCCCATTCCTCTTTCCTTTAGATATTTATGAGGATATTTATAGATGTAATTAAAATATTAGATTAATTCATGGTTACACATCTCAATCTTTAGATGGACGGTCATGGTTGATCTTGACCAATCTCAAAAATCTATAAATATAAGGCCTCACACTACCATTTTTAAGTTAAAATTGTGCAAAATTATAATGCTAAAATCTCTCCATAAGTCATTTTTTATTTGATTATTGTGTTATTTTCATTTGTATTATCTTCATTTATAAGCAAAATAGATAGTTTATATCATGAGCCTAGGCATTACATAGAGTTTCTCAGGCAATGGAGGATCAAAGAAGCCATTATTGACAAAGACTAGAGCTCTAGATCAAGGGGAGAGCATGCTTGGAGCTACCTTTGAGTAATGGGTTCATTTTGGAAAGTAATGGTTGATTTATTTCTTTCTTTTATATCTTGTTATCATTAACAATCCCCACATAAGTAGTTTAACTTGATTTGTTTAGTTTTTTTATGAATTTCTCTTTATTTTATTGACTGATGCTTGACTAATCCAATCTTGTAATCTGCTCTACAAAAACTAATAAAATTCATGTATCACATTTTTTGAATTTTAAAGTTGTGATGCATTATGAAAAATTCACATAAAGTTTGAATCTTTGGATCTTAAACACATTCAAAACCGCTCAAGTTCTCATATCATATTTTTTCAAATTTCAAATTTATGATGCATTATGAGAAATATGCATAAAGTTATAATCTTTGTATCTTAAATGAATTCAAAACGATTCAATTTCATGTATCACATTGTTTGAATTTAAAATTTATGATGCATTATGAGAAATGCACATAAAATTTAAATCTTTGGTTCTTAAACACATTCAAAACTACTCAAGTTCTAGTATTAGATTGTTTGAATTTCAAAGTTGTGATCCATTATGAGAAATGCACATACATTTTAAATATTTAGATCTTAAACACATTAAAAACCACTCAAGTTCCTGTATCACATTATTCGAATTCCAAAGTTGTTATGCATTATGATAAATATACATAAGGTTCAAATCTTTAATACTAACATGCATTTAATATCACATTGTTTGAATTTCAAAGTTATGATGTATTATGAGAAATGCGCATAAAGGTTAAATCTTTGGAACTTAAATGCATTCAAAACCATTCAAATTCCTATATCACATTGTTCAAATTTCAAATTTATGATGCATTATGATAAATACGCATAAAGTTCAAATCTATGGATCTTAAATACATTCAAAACTTCTCAAATTCCCATATCACATTATTCTAATTTCAAATATGTGATAAATTATGCAAAATGCACATAAATTTTGAATCTTTGGATTTTAAATGCATTCAAAACTACTCAAATTCCCATATCACATTGTTTAAATTTCAAAGTTGTGATGCATTATGATAAATGCACATAAAGTTCAAATATTTGGATATTAAATGAATTCAAAACCACTCAAATTCCCATATCACATTATTCTAATTTCAAAGTTGTGATGCATTATGAGAAACATGCATAAAGTTTCAATATTTGGATCCTAAATGTGTTCAAAACCACTCAAGTTCATGTATCACATCGTTAAAATTTCAAAGTTATGATGCATTATGAGAAATACACATAAATTTTGAATGTTAAAATCTAAAATTTATTCAAAACCACTCAAGATTTTGTATCACATTGTTCAAATTTTAAATTTGTGATGCATTATGTGAAATATGCATAAATTTTCAATCTTTGGATCTTAAACAATTTCAAAACCACACAAGTTACTATATCACATTATTCAAATTTCAAAGTTGTGATACAATGTGAAAAACATGCATTAAGTTTAAATCTTTGGATATTAAACACGTTCAAAATTACTCAAGTTCTAGTATCACATTTTTCAAATTTCAAAGTTGTGATACACTATGAGAAATGTGCATAAAGTTTGAATCTTTGGATCTTAAATGCATTAAAAAGTGGTCAAGTTCCACTATTACATTTTTTGAATTTCAATGTTGTAATGCATTATGAAAAACCCACATAAAGTTTGAATCTTTAGATTTTAAACACATCTAAAACTACTCAAGTTCCCTATTTTATTATTTTTTAGAATAATGGAGTTTTATTCCTAATTAAATAAATAGGTCTGGAGTAAATTAATTCAATAAACAATTTGCAATAATTAAACCACCAATTTATGTAAATAGATTTCACTTTTGTCTTTTCTAAAAAAGTAATAAATAAGAGAAAATATGAATTAGCTTATTATGTGTTGTTCGGTCTAAGATAGGGTTTGAGAATTTAGGTACAAGATTAGGACAGTGTTGTAAATAGGTTTTTGAATTTCATTTTATGATTGGATAGGAGCATCAAAAGTGGGGCACCCTATTGTTTGGTGTTGTAGTCCTTTTTGGTGCTATTATTTAGGTGATTAGATTTTTTTGGGTTTTGGTTGACAGGTCTGTGTTACCCTGTTAATGAAATATCTATGCCTAGAAGTCTATAGAGCTCGATGTGAATCTATTTTAATATTCAAAAGCCCTAAGACCTCTTTGTACTTGAACTTGAAAGGAAAATTTGGGAAAGAGAGAGAATGAGTTAGTGTGTAAAGGATAAGCCTGATACACTTCACACCCCATGTGTAGGCACACTACCTACATACTAATACTCCACAGAGGTATCAAGTTAATATAGTTCTCCCATTGAAGTGCTTGGTGTAATTGTGTATGAAAATGCAATTAGATGAAAAATAGGTGTAATTTAGATGGATAAGAACTAGTGTAAGGGTTTAAATAGGCTTGGAATAATATTAAAAGGTTGTATGTAGAGAATAGGGAAAAGTCCTTGAGTGTACTTGCTTGTATTCTTGTTTCTCTTTTGTAAATGAGTGTCAACCCTTCTAAATGGACTTTGAATGGCATTTTATATGAAACTTGATGATCATGGGTTAAATTAATTCACATTAGGTTGACATAAATTAAGATAAGGATTCAAGAAAATATGACCATTTGAACCAAATTTGTACTAGGATAATAGTGTCAAAAATAGGACACCCTAAGTTTTAGTGCTCCTATCTAAGTTAGGCACTATTTTCTGGAGGGAATGAGACCTATGGGAATGGATCTAGGCCTAAAAAATCTACCTAGGTCTATAAGGGTTACGTCTGAAAGCTTGTGGATGACTAGGAATCAGTGAAATAAAAGCTTATGAGGGTTATGCAAGCAAGTAGGAGGACCTATGGAATTACTAGGGTTTGAAAAAAAATTATTTTTGAGATTACTATTGAATTTGAGAATTTGAATCAAATTTTCTATTTAGATATGCAAGCAAAAAATTAGGAAATTATTAGATTAATATTGGAAAATTATTGGGACCTAGTGCATGTAACTAGGGTTTGAAATAAAATTATTTTAGAATTTACTACTAAATTTTAAAATTTGGGATTAATTTCTACTTAAAAAATTCAAAAAATTATGGGAAAAATCAGCTAGGAATTTACCCTAGGGTTTTTATGAATAATTTGAAGTAAGTCAGGTTCACTAAATGATTTATTATTTGTGGGGAAATTAGTGTTTAATTCCTAAATAATAAAAGGGTCTAAGTAAGAGAAAATTAGTAAATAATATTCTAATTTAAAGCTACTGATTTGTGAGATTTAATTATAATTTAACCTTTTCTAAAAAATATTAGTAAGAGAGAGAAAGTTAAACTTATTTTATATTGATCTGACTAAGATAGGGTCTAAAAACTTATGTGCAGGCCTAGGACACTGTCACAAACAAGATCCTAAACATAATTTCTTGATTAGATAGGATCATTAAAACTAGACACCTTAGGCTCTGGTGCTATTATCTTTCCCTAGCACTATTATCCTGAGGATCTCAACTTTCTGAGTTTTATTCTTTTGATCAATGTGAGCTTGTGTACCAAATTTTAGATCCTCACTATCGATATAAATCCTTGTAGAGCTAATTTTCTATGTCTATGTCTTCTATGCACTTGAATATAAAATTTTACAAATAGGTAAAAGGGGTTAGTGTGTGTAAGATGCACTAGACATGCTTCACACCCTGTGTGTGGGCATGCTACCTCCATACCAATACTCTGAGGGATAAAACCATATGTAGTTATCCATTCAAGAGTGCTTGGTGCAATAGTGAGTGAAAATGCAAGAAATGCAAAAAGTGGGTGTCCTTGAGATGACTAGGGGCTGGTATAAGGACATGAATTAGCTTGAAAGTGTATAATCTAGCTGTATGCAGAGAATAGGGAAGATTGTTTGAGTGGTATTTCTTGTATTCTTGCTTGCTTGAATGATATTTTACAACCCTTTCCAAATGATCTTTGAATGGGATTTTATATGGATCTATTGGTCATGGGTTAGATGAAACTAGATTAGGCAACACAATGAACAAGAGGAATTGGGTAAAAATGGTAATCTAAGCTCAAATTATGATTGGACAAGAGCACTAAAAAGGGGACATCCTAGGTTATATCACTATACTCCAACTTTGGTGCTATTGTCTTAAGTAGACAGGACTTAGGGGGATGGATTAGTCATGAAGAGAGGGTCCTAGCTCAACTTAGATCAAGTTTGGAAGGCTATGGATGATTGGGAATTAGTGAAAATAATCTTGAGAGGGTTATAAGAGAAAAAAAGAGGGACCTAAGGATTGGGTGTCATTATCCATGCTCAAGTTGCCAAATTTTGCATTTTATATGACTACAGTGCACCATCAATCTAATTAGACCCATTGAATCTATTAGTTGCCACTCACTATTGGATATTTAATCAAGCACTCAAGATCTTGACACTTGTCATCCCCACATTCATGCTAACCTTTTGACTTGATGCTCATTATTGACCTTTTATGCATGATCAAATGCATGTTGTTGGATCTATTTGGGCCCACTGGCCTTGTCAATAGATGTTCATGTTAGATATTTTATTTGAGCTCCCAATATCTTGACACTTATCAAATTTGCATTCAAACTTGGAATATTTTAATTCAAATGGCTATTTTTCATAGCTTTAACTTGACATCCCTGTGCACGTTTCACTCTACAAGAATAAATTCAAAGCTTTATATCTTGAGATAGCAAGCTCATCATGATACCAAATTTATAGAGGATGATCTAGTCATGAAAAACATCATGTCTATGTAATATTTTGGCTTGAGAAGCTCCCCAAGTGCATTTATTAAATGTGCAATCAGATTGACTTATTTGTTTCTACATGATGTGTTAATGATGGTCTAGATCTTCTATGATTGTGAAAGAACTTTTAAGGCTCAAAATGAGTTTTCGAGACATGTGAAACTTGATTTATGTCTATGAAGGTTATGATCACCATGAGAACTTGCTTTCTCAAATTTTGACAAACTACACTTTAAGTTTACTTAAAGTGTTTTAAAAGTTTTACAAGTTGTATGTGATCTTTGGACCACTCATTCCATATAGAACTCTATTTATCTCATCCATCCAGGTAGAATATTTGTATGTGGGCCACAATGAGTAACATTTTTGGTGATATCCTGGGGTTTCATGCCTACTATGTAATAGATTACTTGCCTTATCTGATCCATTAGGCATGGAGTCATAAGTCTTTGCTCTCAGCTAATCTGAAAATGATATAAGGCTACCCCTTTTTAGAATACTTCCTCTTGAAATAACTAGGACCCAAAAAAAATAAAAAACAAAGTGCCTAATGCACTTTGGCAAAGAAAACACACAACAGGAAAGGAAACTAAACTAAACAAATCAAGGGAAACTAACCTACTAAACAAATTTGAATACAGGAACTTATAGAAAAAACATGAAATATAATCTAAAATATAAAATACTGTAGAATAATTTACAACCACCTCCCTCCTAGGCCAAATGGAAAACTTTTAGTATCAATCACTTATAACAAACCAAGATGAAAAATACCTTCCTTTAGAGGTACAAAAAATGGTGAACCAAGTAGCTTGATGGCCAATCCTTTTGATGTGCTCTCTAATGGATGAAATGGAACAAACTTGTCTCCAATGTAGACATACTAGTCCAAGTATTCCAATCTTGGTTCATGATGGAATGCTAGATCACTTGCTTGATATTGCTCATCACTCTTGAGAAAACCTTGTATGAAGACTTCATTTAGGCTCTTGGAAGCAACTGCAATGGGTTCACTTGATGGTTTAAAAAGACCATGGTCTTCTACCTTATCCTTGTGCAAATTAGGATTGATCATGCTTAGAGTAGCATGATTATAGGTTCTTGGAAGAAGGACATGTATCTTAGCCTCCTCAAACTCTTTGATTATGTCATTAAACCACTACCATAACTCTTTAGGCTCTTCACTAGTATGTTTCTCAAACCACATTACCTGAGCACTTGATATGTCTCTTTCATCAACCTCACTCAAGATTTTATCTTGTTCTTCAACTACAAATAAGGGTTGATTTGAACAAATAAGGTCCAAAAAGACACATCTATCTTGATCAAGATCTATTTTACCCTCCTCTAGCACTAATTTATTAGGGAGACCTTCATTTTACAACTCATCCTAAAGTGAACCAACCTCTAGTTCCTAGTTTTGATCCCTTGTTCATATATGTAGAATGAACTTTCAATAGTCCATTCATAGTCTATTCTATTTTCAACTTGAGGATTGTCCTCATCAAGACCCAGTTCATTAGTGTCAAAGCCATACCAAGAAGGTTGGTCCAGACCTGATTATTCCCCTTCTAAATGAAGTTGGTTGCCTATCATGATTTCCTCATCATAGGCAATTGAATTTTCCTTTTCAAGTTCACTTATGACTATAAGCTCCTCTTCTATCTTTTGTAAAATAGGCTCTTTCTCTAAGAGGGAGATGGTGGGAGTGTGAATAAGTTTACCTTACTTGTAGCTTAGGATACTATCCTTCCAAATAAGTACTTTATACTTGGACCTCCACAACCAACACCTCCTTCTTATTTATGTCTTTTCAAATGGTTATAGGAGAGGATGGTCTCACAAGTGAGGGCATGACATATCCAGGGTTGAATGTGTTAGAGAATACCATGATGGGAAGGCTTCATATTCTTGAGTGGGAATGGGTGTAGGGGTAGGAGAGGGCAAACTAATTGTCTCAAGTTTGACATAATCTTTCTCATGCTACTTAAACACATTTTCAATGGATAATATCCACCCTTTCAATTCTTTATTTTTAGCTTGTGGATGGTCAGCTTCCTCAATTAGTGCCCACACATTCCAAAACTCTTGTAAGAAGATCCTTATCCCATCTATGATATGAATGGAGACTTCTTATCTAATTTTAACCCCCTCATTAATTTTCATGATTGTTCTACCTTGGTCCAATATTGCCTTTGTAATTTTTGACAAGGATGGACTTTGACAAGGTTGACTAGGGGGATGATTAAAAACTCTTGAAGGCTGAGCTTAAGGATTTGGGAGGGGAGAGAACACATAAGACTAATCCAAATGAGCCTATTGCTCTTCATAATATATTATAACATTATCTACATTTTGGATCATGTTTCTAATCATTACTATGTCCTCATTCTTACAAGATGACCATTGTTCACTTTCACAAATTGACCATCTATTCTTAATAAACTAAAGATCACTCCTTACCTTTTCTATAACATGGATAGGGATGACTAGACAAAACTCTAAACCCATACCAATATCCCTTATCAACTTAATATAACTTGTTAATGCTTGCTTGACTCCTGACAGGGATGTAACAGGGTAAGCCTAGCCTTAACAAGGAAATTATAAAACTAATTTGAATGCAAAAGAGACTAACCTTGGTCATATGTAAGGGGTGGGAAGAGGACAAAGGCCATGATAGGGCTGATAGGTAGTTTGAGGGCCACTTAGGGGGAACACATGAACATTATTTTCTTGATAAGTGTGATGTTGAGGTAGAAAAAAGCATAATGATCAAAATATGGTTGATTGTATATACCAAATTACAATGAGTAGGCACTTAGTTAGGATACTTAAACTAGCTGATAGATATTTGGATTCATCATTGATGTTTGAACACTTGCCTCTAAAGGTTGATTGGATGAAGAGAACACCAAAACTCTTCACTAGTGAATAATGTAGTAAGTCTCACTAGGCATGATATAAATTATTTTGATATTAATATACATCTTTGGAGAGAGTTATTTAGGTTCCCTTTGACTAAGCCATAATATTTGGATAACCCCAGGTTATGGATAACCTATGATTGGATTAAACCTCCAGATAAGGCCAACTTCCTCTTGATGGATCACCTAAACTAATGTTACTATAGGGAAAAGGGTTAGAAAAGGTAAAAGGTATCATAGGAAAGCTAACAAGGTGATGCACCAAATAAAAAAGGTAGACTCCCATGAGCTTGAACCCACACTAGATCTACAAAAGATAATGCTTGCTCATACAACATTAGAATCTATCTAACTGGATAAGTTTTTCATGGACTAGGTTTAAGTAGAAAACTAATCCAAACCTAAAAATAGCTTGAAAACACCTTAGAAGAGGTTAGGAAGGAGGATAATGGATATGGATGAATCTCTTTCACAAGGACATTATGCACAATTCACTCAACACAAATCCCAGGCAAGAGATAGGTAAAGAAAGTCCTTTATTGCATCAAGAGGTAGTTATTAAAAATGCTTGACATGGTTTAGCCTAATTAAGAGGAGAATATATTATAATATCTCAAAGATTCCCCTAATACTCCTAAACATGAGCATCCTTACAAATGGAAAAGAATGGGTGATATATAGAAAAGGGAAAGAGAGAAGAGAGGTAGTATGTCAACCAAAAACAATCAATGAGAATCCACCTTAAATGAATTCTCCACCACCTTTTAATCCAATTAAGACTAATCCTTCATTGACAAATTAGCCTACATTTGCTCCAATTAGTCTTCAAATTTTTCTCATTGGTTGAGAGATCCACTAGAAGACAAGGGTCTATTTTGTAGATGTTGACTCATGATAATTTTAAGGAAGAAATATCCTTAAGATCTAAACAACATTGAATGCTCTAACTTCTTATCTAACCACCAGATCTCTTTGATTTGATCTTCCATGCCACTTTCCACTTGCTTCCACTATTCATGAGAAGATAATCCTCATATCTATAATTCTGACAAAGCCATCACCATGTCTATTTTTAGAAACTATAGGTACCTATTTGTCAAAGCAATAGCTTTATATAAAGATTAAAACCTCCCCCTAATTCAACCTGAACATAAGTCTTTACTATAGATTGAAAACCAGTCTAATTTATTGGTTTTTTATAGTCATTATGTCAATGAAAAGCCTACAGGGCATGTAGCTTTGTTCTTCATCTCTATTAGGTCTAAATAGACTTATTTTTCCTTTTAAAATCTTGTGGAAACTAAGAAGTCCTTACACATGAGGATCTTCCTTAAAGAGAAAATATCACAATCATGAAACAATTTTATAACCCCAAAAGATAGGCTCTATAAGTTCTAAATCTTTGAACTAGACATTGAGACTATGCTTTAATGGCATCAAAACTTTATCATTAACAACCTAACTATATGACTACATCTCATGCTTAGTTGTCCTTGAATGAACTCTAATGGTAGTATAGACCTTTGATATATTTGCTTTGGTTTGACCTAAGTCAAATTCATTCTGCATTTGAAGTCCCTAGCTTTTGAATTTTATTAATGACCATCGATCTTGATTTGGGCCTTCTAAACTATGCCATCTATTAGCTCCTCATTCATCCTCAAGATACTCTGAATCTTTGACCTCTCAATCATCATCATATTTCTCTATACAAATGAACATAATCCATGTATCTTCTTCCATATTAATATGGTTGAGACACTTTTCACTCATGCATTTACTCTTAGGATCCACTGACCTTTTAACCCATCACTCACCATTAGATCTACTTTGTACGATTGATCATGCATCATCGATCTACTTGGACCCACTAACTCTATCAGTTATCACTTACCATTGGATCTTTGATCGGGCATCCCAAATATTAACACTTATCACCCATACATTCATGATGACCTTTTGACTTGATTCTCACCATTGATTTTTTATGCATGATTAAATGCATGTCATTGGATTTATTTTGGTCCACTAGCCTTATCAATCAATGCTCATTATAGATCTTCTATCTGAACTCCTAGGATCTTGACACTTGTTGGATCTACATTCAACCTTGAAACATTTGAATTCAAATGGCTATTTTCTATAGCTTTAACTTAACATCCCTACACACATTTCACTCTGCCAGTCTAACTTTGAAGCTTTATATCTTGAGATAACAAGCTCATCAAGATACATAGGATGATTTAGGCATGAAAAACATCATGTCCATGCAATATTTTGGCTTGAGAATCTCCCTAAGTGCTTTTATTAAATTTGTATTCATATTGACCTTTTTTTTTTTGCATGATGTGTTGATGATAGTCTAGATCTTCTATCCTTGTGCAATAATTTTCAAGGCTCAAAATGAGTTTATGAGACCTATGAAACCTACTTTATGTCCATGAAGGTTATGATCACCATGAGAACCTGCTTTCTCAAATTTTGACAAACTACACTTAAAGTTTACTTAAAGTGTTTCAAAAGCTTTGCAAGATGTATGTGATCCTTGGACTACTCATTCCATCCAAAACTTTTTTGAGCTCATCCATCTAGGTTAAAGCTTTGTATGTTAGCCAAAATTGGCCAATAGTAATAAAATAACTTGACTAGTTTTGAACACATTTTAGATCTAAAGATTTGAAATTTATGCACATTTATCATAATACATCACAACATTGAAATTCAAACAATGTCATAATGGAACTTGAATGGTTTTGAACAAGTTTAAGATCCAAAGATTCAAACTTTATGCATGTTTCTCATAATGCATTGTAACTATGAAATTCAAAAAAAATGATACAAAAATTTGAGTTGTTTTGAATTCATTTAAGTTCTAAAGATTCAAACTTTATTTGAATGTGTTTAAGTTCCAAAGATTCAAAATTTATGCATGTTTATCATAATGCATCATAACTTTGAAATTTGAACTATGTAATACCATAACTTGAGTAGTTTTGAACATGTTTAAGATCCAAAGATTCAAACATTATGTGTATTTATCATAATGCATAACAAATTTGAAATTTGAACAATGTGACACATGATATTGAGCTATTTTAAATGCATTTAAGATCTAAAGATTTGAAATTTATGCACATTTTTCATAATGCATCACATATTTAAAATTAAAACAATGCAATATGGGATATCAAATAGTTTTGAACATGTTAAGATTCAAATATTTGACCTTTATGCACTTTTTTCATAATGCATTGCAAATTTGAACTTCAAACAATGTGATATGGGAAGTTGAGTAGTTTTATACGCATTTAAGATCCAAAGATTTGAAATTTAGGCATGTTTCTCATAATGAATCACAAATTTAAAATTTGAAAAATTTGATATTATAAATTGAGTAGTTTTGAATGAATTTTAGATCCAAAGATTTGAAAATTAATCATGATTTTAATAATGCATCACAACTTTGAAATTTGAACAATGTGATACTAGAGATTTAGTAGTTTTGAATGTGTTTAAGATCCAAAAATTATAACTTTATGTGAATTTATCATAATGCATCATAACTTTGAAATTTGAGCAATGTGATATGGGAACTTTATGTGCATTTATCATAATAGATCACAAATTTGAAATTCAAATAATGTAATAGGGGAAATTGAGTGGTTTTTAATGTGTTTAAGATCCAAATATTTGAAATTTATACACGTTTCTCATAATGCATCAGAAATTTGAAATTTGACCAATGTAATACATAAAATTGAGTGGTTTTTAATGCATTTAAGATCTAAAGATTTAAACTTTATGCATATTTTTCATAATGCATCGTAACTTTAAATTCAAAAAATGTAATACCGAAACTTGAACAGTTTTAAACTTGTTTAAGATCCAAAGATTCAAGATTTATGTACATTTATCATAATGCATCACAACTTTAAAATTTGAATAATGTGATACAATAATTTGAGTAGTTTTGAACACATTTAAGTTCCAAAGATTCAAACTTTATGCACATTTCTCATAATACATCATAACATTGAAATTAAAATAATGTAATAGGGGAAATTGAATAGTTTTGAACATGTTTAAGATCCCAAGATTCCAAATTTATTTAGGTTTCTCAATAATACATCACAAATTTGAAATTTGAACAATATAATATGGGAAATTAAGAAGTTTTGAATGCTTGTAAGATCCAAATATTTGAAATTTATGCATGTTTCTCATAATGCAACACAACTTTAAAATTCATACAAGTAATACCAAAACTTTAGTGGTTTTGAATGTGTTTAAGAGTCTAAAGATTCAAACTTTATGCGTGTTTATCATAATTCATCACAACTTTAAAATTTAGACAATGTCATACCAAAACTTGAGTGGTTTTGAATGTGTTTAAGATCTAAATATTCAAAATTTATGTGAATTTCATATAATATATCATAACTTTGAAATTCAAATAACGTAATACCAAAACTTGAGTGGTTTTTAACATGTTTAAAATTCAAATATTCAAAATTTATACATGTTTATCATAATGCATCACAAATTTCAAAGTTGAATAATATAATAATGGAACTTGAGTAGTTTTGAATGCGTTTAAGATCTAAAAATTTTATCTTTATGTGTGTTTCTCATAATGAATCACAAATTTGAAATTTAAATAATGTAATACTAAAAATTGAGTGGTTTTAAATGTCTTTAAGATCCAAAGATTCAAACTTTATCTATGTTTCTCATAATGCATCACAACATTGAATTTCAAATAATGTAATAGGGTAACTTGAGCAGTTTTGAATACATTTAAAATCCAAAGATTTGAACTTTATGCATGTTTGTCATAATGCATCCTAACTTTGAAATTTGAATAGTGTAGTACCAAAACTTGAGAGGTTTTGAATGCATTTAAGATCTAAAGATTCAAACTTTATGTACATTTCTCATAGTGTATCACAAATTTGAAATTCAAACAATGTGATATGGGAGCTTGAATGGTTTTCAAGATTTGAACTTTATGAGTGTTTCTAATAATGCATCATAAATTTTAAATTTAAATAATATAATACCAAAATTTGAGTGGTTTAGATTGTGTTTAAGATCCAGAGATTTGAACTTTATGCACGTTTATCATAATGCATCATAACTTTAAAATTTAAACAATGTGATTCAAGAACTTGAGTAGTTTTAAATGCAATTAAGATTCAAATACTAGAACTTTATGCCTATTTATCATAATTCATCATAATTTTTAAATTTAAACAATGTGATACTATAACTTAAATGATTTTGAACACATTTAAGATCTAAATATTCAAACTTTATGCGAGTTTCCCATAATGTATCATAAATTTTACATTCAAACAATGTGATATTGGAACTTGAGTGGTTTTGAATGCATTTAAGATCCAAATATTTGAAATTTATGTGTGTTTCACATAATTCATTATAGCTTTGAAATTTAAACAATGTGATATGGGAACTTGAGTAGTTTTGAACACATTAAATATCTAAAGTTTTGATCTTTATGCACTTTTCTCACAATGCATCATAACTTTAAAATTTGAAAAAAGTGATACAAGAACTTGAGTGATTTTAAATGCATTTAAGATCCAAAGATTTGAACTTAATGGATCTTTCTCATAATAGATCATAACTTTGAAATTTGAATAATGTAATAGGGGACTGTAGTCATATAAAATGGAAAATTTGATTAATTTAATGTGGCCAATAACACCCAATCCATAGGTCCTCCTACTTACTTGTAAAACCCTCATAGGCTTTTATTTCACTGATTCCCAATCATCCATAGCCTTTTAGACTTAACCCTTTAAAACCTAGATAGTTATTTTAGGCCTAGATCTATCCCCCTAGATCTCATTCCCTCTAGACAATAGCACCAAACTTGGATATGAGCACTGAAACCTAGGATGTCTTATTTCTAGCACTGTTATCCAAGTGCAAATTTGGTTCAAATGATCATATTTTCTTGAATCCTTATCTTAATTCATGTTGACCTA
This sequence comes from Torreya grandis, assembly GCA_037957365.1. Classification (NCBI taxonomy): domain Eukaryota; kingdom Viridiplantae; phylum Streptophyta; class Pinopsida; order Cupressales; family Taxaceae; genus Torreya; species Torreya grandis. The sequence goes on from JARHVA010003897.1 coordinate 837,656, forward strand.
ACATGAATTCATTTAACTTATAATCATTAGGTTCCCTATAAATGGCCATTCAAACTCCATTTAGAAGGGTTGAAACTCATTTACAAGAAAAAATCAAGAATATAAGCAAGTACACTCAAGCACTTTTCTCGATTCTCTACATACAGCCTTCTAATATTATTCCAAGCCTATTCAAGCCCTTGCACTAGTCCCTAGCCATCTAAAGTACACCTAGTTTTGTATCTAATTGAATTTTCATACATAATTTCACCAAGCACCTTAATGGGAGAACTACATTAGCTTGATCCCTCTTTAGAGTATTGGTATGTAGGCAGCGTGCCCACACATGGGGTATGAAGTGTGTCTAACTATCCTTTACACACTAACCCCTTCTCTCTCTTTCCCAAATTTTCCTTTCAAGTTCAAGTACAAAGAAATCCTAAGAATTTTGAATATTAAAATAGATGCAAAATGAGCTCTATAGACTTTCAAGCATTGATATTTCACTGAAAGGGTAATACAGACCTACTAAATAGAACCAAAAAAACTCATATCACCTAGACAATATCATTATAAAAGGATGAAAACACCAAATAACAAGGTGTCCCACTTTTGATGCTCTTATCCAATTGAAAAATAAAGTTTAAAAACCTATTCTTGACATTATCCCAGTCCTGTACCTAAATTCTCAAACTCTATCTCAGACCAGACAACACAAAATAAGCTAAGTCATATTTTCTCTTATTTATTACTATTTTTAGAAAGGCAAAAGTATAATCTATTTACATAAATCAATGGTTTAATTATTGCACATTATTTATTGATTTACTTTACTCTATACCTATTTATTTAATTAGCAATAAAACTCCATTATTTTGAAATATAATAAAAACATTTGGTGAACTTGACTTACTTTGAATTTTGCATAAAAATCTTAGAAATCCTAGGGTAAATTATTTCTGATTTTTTTCCATAATTTCTTGATTTTTTCTACATTTAAAAATTAGAAATCTACAAATTAATTACAAATTTATCATATATTTTGTTAAAACCCTAGTTTGTACATATTAGGTCCCTTTTGCATACAAACACATTCCAAACATTACAAAAAATATATTGCTAATTTTAGAAATATTTTCTAAATTTTCCTAAATTTTTCAAGAAAAATTATATAAATTTTGTATAAATCCATATCAAAATTTTAAAATTATCATACTAATTTTAAAAATTCACTTAATACTCTCTAGTTGCATCAACTAGCTCCCAGTTATTTTCCAGTACTTTTCCAATCATTTTCTAAATTTTTAGTTATATATCAAACTTAGAAAATCTATTTTAAATTCAAAATTTAATAGTATTTTACATAAATATTTTTAAAAAATCATTAGTTACATATACTATCACCTATTTTCTTCTTGTGGTATCACCTTACATGTTTGGGAGCTCCATATCCTTTTTTCACAAATTACAATTAGCTATTTTTAGGAATTTTTATTTCTTATATTCAATATTTTCATTTTCTTACACATTGCCTATTAAAACTTATTTCAAAACATTTAAACACATTATAAATTATTTTCCTACTTTCATAATGGCCCAATATACCAGTTTTGATGAAATTGATAAAAGAGAACTTCAAGAACTCTTAATAAAACATCCAAATATGCAAGATGACATGCTTAGAATTTTACAAGAGGAACAACAAAAAGTGAACAATGGTCAATCTTCTCAAACCACAGAGTAACCAATTGAAAATAACACTATGGGTGAAACTATGTCTCAATAACCCTATAATAGCCCAACCTACCTCTGTGCCACTAGTTACAGCTAGTACATCCCTCTCTCATGATGTGGTAGCCCTTGTGCAAGAGATAAGATCTCTTCAATCCAAGGTGATAAATCTTGACCAAAGTACCACTAGACCTACGTAGACTTTGGATTCTTTTTCTCTTATGCATACACCATTGGCATGTCACATTGCTTCTACACCCTTTCCACAAGGTTTTGTTCAACCCAAGCTTACTCTTTATGATGGCAAGGGTGATCCAAAGACACACTTGAGAGATTTTCACATAGAATGCTTTGACTATGTACCCAATGACTATCTACTTACCAAGATATTTCCATGGTTCCTAAAGGATTATGATTTATAATGGTTCTATAATATACTAAATTAGTTAGTTCATGCATTTAATCCTTTAGCTGACATGTTCTTAGCACACTTTAGCATTAACATTGGTGATAAGGTTTAATATGCTCAAATTCCTCAACAAAAATAATGATCAAATGAGCATCTCAATGACTATGTTCTTTAGTATAAGACCATCTTGGCTAAGATGACTAGTCCCATGGTAGATTAGAAGTTACAAGACCTCTTCAAATAGAGTCTTCTACCAGAATTACATGAATCTATTATGTTCAAGAGATTATATTATTTCACTAAATTGTGTCATACACTAAAGGAAAGAGAAGTGAAACTCATTTCAATGGGCAAACTCAAGTATATAAGCATTCAAAACATAACTAATACGAGCAATAACAAAGTTTGATATAAGGTCAAGTTTAATGATATAAAATGGTAGAATAAACCTATAGTAAATGTAACTTCAGATCCTCCTCAACGTATAATTTTATTATCACCCCCTTGATGTACTTTCTCACATCTTATAGTTCCTCCAACCAGGGTTTTATAGTAGCTTTTGGATTATAATATCATATCTCTCCCTCCTATTTTGGAAGTTGATCCAACCAAACCTCTTCCCAAGGGATATGATAAAAAAAAATTACAATTACCATAGGGCACCAGGCCACACTAAAAATAGATGCATCAATTTAAAACATAAGATATAGGACTTAATAGATGATAACTTACTTGATATTGGCACTTTATTTGAGCCTCCATAAGCAAAACCAACACAAGATAAATATTTGAAAATCTTCTTAGATCCATTTCCATAGCATTCAAAATAGGATATGAGAGACACATTAGGGCTTCAACATGCATATAATACACATCCACCACTAGTTACATACTAGGCACCTTTAGTTGAGTCACATCCTTTGAGTGGTATGATCAGTGTGTATGAGTTTAGAGTTCCATCTAGACCTTTGATATCCTTCTCAGATTAGGAGATTATGGAGGATAGTTTAGATTATAATGCACTCTTTATCAGAGCATATATTCATAATTCTCATAGTTCTCATTGATAATGGTTTTAGTGTCAAAATGTGCACCATTACATTATTATAGCATTTGGGCTATCTAGAGCAAGATATCATCCTGATAGATACAATTATCAATGGATTTAGTGGGCACATATAGAGTTCATTAGGTGAGATTGTATTTCCTTTACAGACTGGTCCAACACACGTGACCACACATTTCACTATAGTTCCCAATGTAGGATTTTTTGATATGTTACTTGGTCACCCAATGGATTCAAAAAAATTGAGTAGTACCATCTATAGTTCATATATGCATGAAATTCATTCACATTAATCAGTTTATTATAGTTGGTGGAGTTTTGTATGAGTTACCATTACCCACTTCAGAGCCATCTACTTTGCAGTCACCAGTTCTAACTTCTCCACTAGTTTCAATTTCCCCACCAGTTATAGTTCTTCCTCTAGTATAGATTCAAACATAATTGATACATCCATCACTATTATAGAGGGTTCATACACCACCATATCTTTGGGATTTTAGACAACTTCTAGCTATAGTTTTCACACCCAAAGTAGTTTCATCGAGATCTCATGGGTCTACACATAAATTACATGTTCAAAGATCATTTCCTACTTCCAGATGGGTTTGTAAGAGACCTAAAGTTACATCCACTTATTAGAATGATAGTGGGACCACATAGTTAGTTTCTATTTTAGAGATTTTAGAGCATCTATAACATATACATCTTTTAGAGCCATAGTCTTATAATTTTCATCATACTTCACATTCATGCATGATTCCACTCCTTGATATAGGACACCATGATAGCGAGTCTCCCATGAGACTCATCGATTAGTATCATCCTATCCCATCCTAATTGTACATTATCTCTTTTTCTTGACTGTATATAGTTCAAATATTTCCAAAAAATACAAAAAACTTTCACAAAATTTCAAAATATGAAAACATTTAAATAATTTAAAAATACAAAAAAAAAAATTGATTATATGCATCATCCAAGATTTACATTACTATTATCATGATAGGACTTACATTTATTGTTTCATATTATTATATGTCAATTTATCTACATTACCATGCTTCACTTGATCTTCTTTGAGTGTGTGTAATGACATCTAACTACTTGATTGCTTCACTCTACCCATTGAAGGGGGATTCTTACTTCTATATTTGAGACACACATCAATATACATATCCACTAGGGGCATATTCTACATGACAACACCATATAGGTTATGTCAATCCTACACTACACACTTTGAGTTATCATACTGATGTCCATTACTTACCAGATTACACAGATTACTATATCAACATTTCACTAGTATCTAGCACTTATGTATTTCTTATCATATACCTAGTCTTTTACTAAATGTGTCTTGCATAATTTCACTCTTTCTTTGATTAGTTATATGTGATTTTACCTTTCCAATTTTTACATGATTTCATTTCTTGCTTTACATAGCTAGATGTGATTGCATTTCCATTTGTAGTTTTAATTTTTATGTGTGCCTTAGGAAATCTGCCTATGTCCTTTAATTTTATTCATGTATGTGTACCTTTGGACATTTACCAATGTCCCTTATTTTCACTCTTTTATGTGCCTATATCCCTCTAACCAATCTTTGCTTGTTTTAAATTGTATGTGTATGTGGCATTTGAACATGCCTTGTATGCTTGTTTTCTAGTTTAAGTGACATGTGCCCATGTCCCTTATTTTCATGGCCTCTTGGTCAACCTTGTATACTTCTTGATTTGTATTTTGGTTACTTGATTTATTGTCTTTATTTGCAATGTCATGATCCATAGCATGCATTCATCTAGATTTCTTGGATGCCATTATGGACATCATGCTCCATCCCTCCAAATAACAACTAACAACTAACATCTAATATTTCTAATTATAGTTCAGTACATTACACATGTTTTTACATTGTTATATCTACCTAGGCATACCCTTGTTTATCTAACAAATCTCTCAATACAAACATTGTTATATCTAGAGATATCTTGTCAAATTTCATTTCTATATCATGTATCTATGTAGCATAACACACTTGCAAGAATATTTTCTTTTTAGGGTAGTCATTGTAGGTTAAATAATTCCTACCCTCAAAAGAGTGGGAAAAAACAAGGGTTTTTTCATAGAGATCAAAGTTCTTAGTAGTGAAAACAACAACATTCAAATCACCCAATTCAGAATCTAGAGGTCAAATTAGTTAGAACAAAATAGAAAAATAGTGATGATTCTAGATCAACAACTAGTTTCAACAGAAGAAAACAACACTAGAAATAGATAACAATTTTAAATATAAGGGTGTCCTCATTTTGGCACTCTTGTCTAGGTAGAAAAACACCTAAGTTTTCTAGTAATAGGTAAAATTTTTAGCTCAGCTATAAGTTTTATACATCTAGATCAGTCAGAATCAATAGTTTTCGTATAATTTTCTTAGGGAATCTAGATATAGGGGGTACATGTGTAACATGATGACTCTCACTTAAAATTTTAGATTAGGTAGTTGACATAACTTCTAAATCAAAATCCATGTTCCAAACACCAGTGATTGGGGGTAATCTCCATGGCATATTAGTCTTCTTTTATTTCCAAGTTTAATTTATTACCCAAGAATTCTTAGTAGTTGCATGACTCCATCTATAGGTGGTTGGCATCATTCTCAAGTTGAAATTTCATACAATTTTAACTTCTTGGGTACTCAAGTTCTTGAGTTGGCTTTCACATAAGCACATTTCATCAATTTTAGAGTGGTTTTCATACGAACCTAACCTCCATCTTTTAAAATGGCTAAGAGTGGCCTATTTTATAACATACACTTAGTTATTCATGCCACATTATTAAATTTTTATAGCATGCATGGGATCCATGATCCATCTCATATGACATCTATTCTAATATTAGTATCACTTCATAGCTTCACTTCACAGGGCAATGATGGAGCCAAAGGGATAGCCTTTATATTCTTGAGCAACCTATTTAGAGGGATTGGACACATAGTCTAGACATCAATTGTCATACACATGATCATCTAGCTCCGCTCAGTAGGTGAAAATGGAGACAAAGGGTTAACCTTTGTATTCTTGATCTACTTTTTGGGGAATTGAGCACTCAACTTTGTTCATGATATAAATTTTGGTATAGCATCATCTAACACAATTCAAAATTACTAAACCTTACTCAAGATCACAATAGGTTTTATATTGGTTCACATTCACACTTTCACAATGCGCTCTCTATGTACTATCCAACATTATTCAGCATCACATAAGCTTCATGGGCTTCACCTTTGTAGGTAAGTTTAGGTACACTTTTTATTTCTTCATTTATCCTAGTATTTTTCTTTGATACATCACTAAAATAAAGGGGGTGAAAATGTAGTCATATAAAATGTGAAATTTAGTTACTTTAGTGTGGCTAATGACACCTGATCCATAGGTCCTCCTACTTGCTTGCATAACCCTCATAAGCTTTTCTTTCACTGATTCCTAGTCATCCAAAACCTTTCAAACTTAACCCTTATAGACCTAGGTATATTTTTTAGGCCCAAATCCATTCCCATAGGTCTCATTCCCTCTATAAAATAGTGCCTAACTTAGATAGGAGCACTAAAACTTAGGGTGTCCTATTTTTGACATTGTTATCCAAGTACAAATTTGGTTCAAATGGTCAAATTTTATTGAATCTTTATCTTAATTCATGTCAACCTAATGTGAATTAATTTAACCCATGATCATCAGGTTTCATATAAAAGGCCATTCAAAGTCCATTTAAATGGGTTGACACTCATTTACAAAAGAGAAACAAGAATACAAGCAAGTACACTCAAGGACTTTTCCCTATTCTCTACATACAGCCTTCTAATATTATTCCAAGCCTATTTAAACCCTTACACTAGTTCTTATCCATCTAAATTACACCTATTTTTGCATCTAATTGCATTTTCATACACAATTACACCAATCACTTTAATGGGAGAACTACATTAACTTGATATCTTTGTGGAGTATTAGTATGTAGGTAGTGTGCCTACACATGGGCTGTGAAGTGCATCAGGCTTATCCTTTACACACTAACCCCTTCTCTCTCTTTACCAAATTTTCCTTTCAAGTTCAAGTACAAAGAGGTCTTAGGGCTTTTGAAGATTAAAATAGATTCACATCGAGCTCTATAGACTTCTAGGCATAGATATTTCATTGACAGGGTAACACAGACTTGTCAAGCAAAACCCAAAAAAATATAATCACCTAAACAATAGCACCAAAAAGGACTACAACACCAAAAAATAGGGTGTCCCACTTTTATGCTCCTATCCAATCATAAAATGAAGTTCAAAAACCTATTTACAACACTGTCCTAATTTTGTACCTAAATTCTCAGACCCTATCTTAGACCGAACAACACATAATAAGCTAATTCGTATTTTCTCTTATTTATTAATTTTTTAGAAAAAGAAAAAGTGAAATCTATTTACATAAATTGGTGGTTTAATTATTGCACATTGTTTATTGATTTACTTTACTCCAGACCTATTTATTTAATTAGGAATAAAACTTCATTATTCTAAAAAACAATAAAATAGGGAACTTGAGTAGTTTTAGATGTGTTTAAAATCTAAAGATTCAAACTTTATGTGGGTTTCTCCTAATGCATTACAACATTGAAATTCAAAAAAATTAATAGTGGAACTTGACCACTTTTTAATTCATTTAAGATCCAAAGATTCAAACTTTATGCACATTTCTCATAGTGTATCACAACTTTAAAATTTGAAAAATGTGATACCAGAACTTGAGTAGTTTTGAACGTGTTTAATATCCAAAGATTCAAAATTAATGCATGTTTTTCACATCATATCACAACTTTGAAATTTGAATAATGTGATATAGTAACTTGTGTGGTTTTGAACTTGTTTAAGATCCAAAGATTGAAAATTTATGCATATTTCACATAATGCATCACAACTTTAAAATTTGAACAATGTGATACAAAATCTTGAGTGGTTTTGAATGAATTTTAGATTTTAACATTCAAAATTTATGTGTATTTCTCATAATGCATCATAAATTTGAAATTTTAATGATGTGACACATGAACTTGAGTGGTTTTGAACACATTTAGGATCTAAATATTCAAACTTTATGCATGTTTCTCATAATGCATCACAAATTTGAAATTAGAATAATGTGATATGCGAATTTGAGTGGTTTTAAATGCATTTAATATCCAAGGATTTGAACTTTATGTGCATTTATCATAATGCATCACAACTTTGAAATTTGAACAATGTGATATGGGAATTTGAGTAGTTTTGAATGCATTTAAAATCCAAAGATTCAAAATTTATGTGCATTTTGTATAATGTATCTGTAGAGTAAAAAATTACTCTACATTTCATCCCATTTTTTTAGTTGTGTGCTACCAAGTTTTGTCCTCACATACTTTGGTCTAAGATGGTGAAGTTTGAAATAGAGCACGAGCTCTATTTTCCTTTTAATTCATTTTGACTAAGTGTTGAAATCAAGCAGAACTTGACAAGTGTCATCATTTGAGGCATCCTTCTCAGTGGAAACTACCAAGTGTTTTCATTCGAGGCACCTTTTATATTTTCTATGAGTTGGTCAGAATGTGCCACATATCTCATAGTGACTCAGCGGAATGCACCAAGTGTCACCGTTTGTGGTTTCATATCGGCACCCATGTTTCATCTCTTTTTGATGAAAGGTATTTTATTTTAAGCTAAGTATCAGGATCAAGTGGAAAGTGCCAAGTGGCAGTCATGAAAGGTCTGAGTTTTGCTTTTCTAAAAGTGACAGAAGTTGCCACGTACTCTAAAAAAAGAAAGCGGAAGCCACCACATGTCGCGGTCTGAATTATCTTCATCTTTGCTTCACTGATATAGCAAAGACCGTGGTGGGTCCCAAGTTTTGTGTCTGAAGCAAGCGAAAGCCACCAGGTGTCATTGTCTGTGTAAATGAGAAATGAGACCCATTTATTTATATGGTATAAATAGAGTAAAGCGGAGATCACCAAGTGTCATCTTTTGCAAGTTTATAAAAAGGTAGCTAAAAGGAGCGGAGACCACCACATAACCCCAGATAAGTAAAGCAGAGATTGCCATGTGTCCTTTAATGAAGTAGTGGAGATGGACAACTGCCCTTATGCTCATTTTCAAGTCGCTCGAGTAAGAAATGCTATGGGTTTTATTTTATTTTAAGCTGTTGAAGTTTTGAGAAAGTGGATAGCGACAAGTGTCAAAGGTGAAACACTCCAAAGTGAAGATGCAAAAGAGTATAAGTTACACGAAAAGTGCCGCATGTCTTCGATAGATGCTATGGAACACGACAAGTGTCATCCTCTAGTGTCTCCTAAGTAACAGGAATATTTTCAAAGAATTGGCTGTGTTAATCTAGCATTTAAGAGAAGGGAGCATCTTGTAATCTTTTTCAACCAATGAACTGCCAAAAAATGAAGCATTTTAGAATCTATAAGATACCTTCTGTTAGACACTGCTAGTTGGGTTAGATTTTAGTTGGGCCATTAGATTGGGAACAAGCAGATGATCCAGAGTGAATCCAAGGCTATAAATAAGGGTGTAGAGATCACCAAATAATCATCAATTATTAGAGATAATTTTTGAGAGAAAGAATTATCAGAGAGAATTTTTGAGAGAAATTATTGTAAAGAGTCTAGACTTTCTCGAGCTATGACTAAGTAATATCATTTGCTTTTGTCTCATTTTCTTGAGTTGAAAGGTTTATATAACTATACGTGTTTCTGCGCCTCTTATATGATTGAAAAATTCAAATAAGAAGATTGAACCCTATGCCCTTGTTGATATTTTCTGTGTCATTTGCAAAAGTAGTCTAGGCTGTAGACTTTCTAGAGCTATGATTAGGAATGTCATTTGCTTTTTTCTCATTTTCTTGAGTTGAAAAGTTTATATAACTATACGTGGCTTTGTGCCTCTTATATGAATAGAAAATTTAAATAATAAGATTGAACCCTATGCCTTAGTTGACATTTTCTGTATCACAGCAAAAGTAGTCTATACTGTGAGCCTCTGTTTCTATTGTTTCCATCTTTTACATTGATCATGCACTTGTTTACTCTTAAATGTAAAATGAATCCTACATATAGTCTCACTATGCTTAGGATTAAGGTTGAATTACATTCAGGTGCATTGCCATAAATTAGATTTCCTTTCTTGCATTTGTGTTTTTGATTTAAATTCCTATTCCTTTTCGCAGTATCTACTTGATTTAAAGAAGAACCAGCTTCTCAAAAATTTGGAGGTTATTTCAAGATGCAAGTCCCATATCTTGAAACTTCCCATTGTTGGTGTTTATTACAAAGCACAATTTTAAATCATCAATAATTTTTAGCATGCCTAGTGGGACCAATCTTGAAGTTTATTTTAAGATCATATGAACCAAAGAGCTACGAGGAGTCATAGCTGTGGACCAGTAACCAAATCACAATATGCTACAAATTTAGGTATTATTTTGCCACCTTTGGTAACTAGTCCAAGAAGAAGAGTAAACTAGTTTGTACCAATACCAATAGCAAATATGGGAGCCCCTATACCCCCAAGAAATAATGCAAGCTGGAACACTGGTAGTCCATTAGTCCTCCCAATACTACCAGTCACTTGGGACCCTATTCTAGTGAATGCCTTAAAATCTCTGCCCAAATTTAGTGGGAAAGACTTTAAAACACCTAAGGAACATCTTCAAGATGTATCAGATGTCTGTGTTATACATGTTGTCACACAATAAAATGTGGCCATAAGATTATTAGCAACTTCTTTTAAAGGGAAAGCTTTAGAATGGTACAGGTCCTTGACCCCAAATACCATTTCTACATGGAATCAGCTCGAAGATCTTTTCTTTGAAAGATTCAAAGAGAAGGGTGACAAGTCTTCTTTGTTACAACAATTGATTAACATTCAAAGGGCACCACAAGAAGCCATGACTGACTTCAATTCTAGATTTCAAAAGACTTGGGAAAGAATCCTTGTTATAGCTAGACCATTACCAGGTATGGCCATAGTGTTTTATCTTAAGGCTTTGAATTCAGATATATCTATTATGATTCAATCACTTGGAGGACACACTTTGCCAGAAGCTTATGAATATGTAGTCAGAGCTGAGAACAATTTAATAGATGTTGGAAAGTTACCTCCAAGGCCTCCCATGCCCATGTTCCTAGAAATTTCCTTGCCATTACCTCAATAATCCCCTAAATCTATAGCCCCACCTATGTCTATGTACACCTATCCTCAACCATCTGCTAAAGAAATTGTCCCCACTCAGTCATCTGAGTTGGATGATATCAAGAATATCCTAAGGGCATTTTCTAATGAGTTGATTAATATAAAAAGACAGCAGAATACCTTTTCTAAGCCTCCATATCAAGGCTATCAAGGAAATAAATTTTCATCTTAGCCAAACCAATATCAGGGTCCTCAAAGACAAACTAACCATCAGCCAGCAAACCAATTGGTTGCAGTCCCCACACCCTCACAGACTATTCCTCCCAATTCAAATAGGGAGATTGATCCAAGGCAAAATAACTATGTGGATAACACTAGTGCCTGGTGTTTTCCTTGAAATAATGCTCATACACCTAGAGATTATCCTATGGGTAATCTACAACAAAAGGTGGCAGAGAAAAGAAGAATGGATGGTCAGTTTGTAAATTCCAGCAATAATCAAGCCTATTAGTCTTTTGTTATGCAGAATTCAGTCCTAATGGCTTAGATGCAAGGGATGTCCTTGCAACAAGAGGAATAAATAGCCTTGAAACATGCTTTGTTCTCATGAGTTGAATATGAAGAATCAATTTTCTTGAATGAAACATCTACCTCTAAAAAACTAGTGGTGCAATCTGATTATTACACCAGATCAAAGAGAAGGATGGTGGAACAACTTGAGATTGTAAATAGTCAAGTCATGGAGAATCCTCCACTTCAAGGACAAAGAAACATGGCTATCAGACAAGAAGTGCCTAAGTGTCAGGAATCTAGAACAACAAACATGCTCTGATACCACTCGTTAGGATCTTGCTCCTCAGAAAGAGCACAGTATGATTACCAAATATAAGCAATTGAATATGCGGAAATAACCAGAAACACAAGTAACTAGAATTCACCAATAGCACAGAATATGAGAGACAATAAACTATCTTGTATTAACATTATACAGAAAAGAATACATCAAAGAGCCGCCACACTCTTTCACCTTACAGAGATTCGCCACACCTCAAGTGTATAGTAATTCTTCTCACACACACTCTCCTACACAAAAAAACGGTCCCAACAACCAACTCACACACAGAATTGGTGTTCACCTCACCAACCAGTCAGTAATAACCCTGCTGATACACCGAGCACTCTATAGCACTTCAAGCTGATCTCTCATGAACCTGCAACCTGCAATTCAAAGACCAAACTTACATGTAGATCCCCAATGAGCTTGCAACAACCTGCAACTCACAAATCTTACAACTAGAAGGAACTCTTCCTTTCTATCTCATGCCTTAAACAATACATGCCAATGGGTCTATAAATAGATCCCTAACTCAAACAATAACATAGACTCTTAATTTAGACAATTATCCTCGCAGCCCAAGACTCTGGCTGGTCTTAACATGCAAACTCATCGGTCACTTAACTAACTGTCCGTGAAACGAACACTTCGGGAACACACAGGCGACCGACACTGGTCCCTGCTAGTCTGGTTCTGCCGATGTCGGTCGACTTCCTGCCGTCGTCGGTGGCCTTCTGCACTCGTCTCCGTCGACATCGGTCCTGCTGCTGACGCCAGTTCCTGTAGAACTCAGCAACCATCTGTTCCTCAGTTTGCAAAGGTTGAAGCTTTTAGCTCCACAACCTAACAATCTCCCACTTGGAGATAAACAGCTGCAACCTATACCTGTACCTGTACACCGTCTAGTTTGTTTCCTTGGCTTTGTATCCCTCCTCAAGATCACTCTTGAAGACCAACCACCACAAAATCTGTGGTGCAAAATCTGTCATCCAAATTACCTGCCACATCTGCATCTACAGCCATATAGAAAAAAGAACTTGACCCTGCATAGCATGTGCACCTGCTGCTGGTCCCACTGAACTGCCCTTCAGTATTACTCTCCCGGATTGACTCCAAACTTGTGACAACTCCCACTGCTTGGGAAAACTCAGGTTTAGTACATACCATGCACTCAACCTCATTATGTGAATCAAGACACTTGTTCTATGAACTGTCTAACCATCGGCGTGCTAACCGGCTTCACACAATCATCCTAAAACAAAGTCAACAAGACCTCCATGTCTCTAGAACACACTCATGCCAAAGAATCTTACTGCTCCTAGATTCTCCATGACAAACCCCTGAACTAGCTTTACCTTTAGTTCAATAATACCTGTATATGTAACCCTGCAACAAGCACATCATACAGAAAATAGGATAATGTAGCTAATATTATCCACCCTGGTAAAGAGAAACAGAATGATCAAACCTCCATTGCCCTGTAGCTAAAACAAGATCATATACCCTGATCTTCCATCTCACGTATCCATTTCCGCTCTTCTTCATCCTCAACATCCATTCGTCTTTCAGTGCTTACTTCCAGCTGGCAACACTACCCAAAACACCTGTTTGGTTCTCCACCAAGGAATCACATCCTCATTCATGCCAAGCTCCCACTGTTTCCTGGATCTACCTGTTCTGCTTCTCTAATAACTTCCTGGTCCTATGCCATAAGCGAGCAATAAGTAGTGTAAAGAGGGGAAATGACGAATTTAAGAGCTTACTTACACCTTCAGTCCTCCATATGGGTGCTTGAGACTCCATGACAACTAGCTGTCCACCCAAAATTCGTCTCAGTAACCGATGCCGGTCACATCTCAGTCTACAGCTGACCGATGTCGATTCCCTGTGACTGCCTCCTTGCCGACGTCGGTTTCCCCTGGCCGACGCCGGTCTCTGTCTGCCCCGAGTCACCGACGTCGGGCTGCACATAGCCGACATCGGTCCCTGTCTGGACACTGACGCCAGTTTTCCTGCCGACGTCGGTCTCTGTGTTTTTCTTGTGAGACCTGACTTTTTCCCGCGAGCTCTTTTTGGATCAAAACCTTGTCCAAATCACCCTTGCTCTACTCAGAATTCCTCTGCACCTTATGCTGAACTCTATCCGTCACTTTCTCCTTGAAAACCAAGGCTTTCCCGTTCTTGTCACTAACATCAGATTCCTCAAGAAACCTTACCTTCTTCTTCTGCATACAGAAACCACGATCCATGCCTTCCAAATCCGAAAGCATACTCTTTGACTCAAGAACCAGCATCTCCTTCTTATCTATGTGACCAAGCCTATCAAGCCACATCTCTGAATCTACAGTTGAAGTAGATAACCCAGAAAGAGAATCAGTAAAACAAGTAGATAGATAAAGCATACCTACTTTCTTACCTCTAGCTACAACAAGTGTACCCTTGGTAACCTTCCAAGAGTCCGCTATGAGAGTTACTGTGCAACCCTCTTCACCCAAACTTCTAACAGAAATCAGATTCCGCTTCAGAACTGGGACATGCATGACCTCCTTTAACACCCATGTGTCACCTGTCTGCAATTTCAGCTTCACTTTGCCTTTGCCAACAATTTGACAAGACTTACCATCCCCTACACAAATTTCTCCAAAGTCTCCCTGGACATACTCATGAAAAAATTCTCTATGTGGAGATGCATGAAAAGAGGCACCAAAATCTAATACCCAAGATTCTACTTTATCCAAAGAACATACCAGAGCATCCTGTGCAACGTAACCCGCAACATCTGCTTCTTCTCCATGTTCTTCATGATGATCTTCACCCGATCTGCAATCTCTCTTTAAGTGCCCTTGCTTTCCACATTTCCAGTAGGTTATTCTGCCATACCTGGACTTGGATCTTTTGCCTATCTTCGACCTTGATCTCCCACGCTCTGTCCTCTCTCTTGGCCTTCCTCTTCCTTCAACACTCAAAGCATCTCCAGATGATTCACCTGTGCTTTTCCTGCGTATCTCTTCATTCAAGATCACACTCACAACATCATCCACTTTTAAGACTTTTGAAGGAGACACAGTGTTAGAAACTGCCATTACCAAACCTTCCCAACTTTCAGGTAATGAACACAAGATTAAGAGAGCTCTAAGTTCATCATCAAATACAATATTCACTGAACTTAACTGGTTTACCAAACCATGGAAATCACTAAGATGGCTATGAACAGATCCACCTTCCAACATTTGCAAATTAAATAAACGCTTCATAAGAAATACCTTATTTGAAGCCGAGGGTTTTTCATACAAATTTGCCAAAGATTTCATCAACTCCACCATTGTCTTACACTGTGATAAGCTGGAAATCATAGATGAATCAAGACTCAATCTAACAGATCCCAGAGCCTTCCGATCAAGAACCTCCCATTCTTCATCTTTCATATCCAAGGGTTTGCTAGCAACCCCACCCAACGGTAAGTACAAATCTTTCTGATACAGATAGTCCTCAATCTGCATCCTCCATAATTAGTAGTTCTTGCCATTAAACTTTTCCATTCGTAGTTGACTATTTTCTACCATTGCTCAACTCCCACTCAAACAGAAACCCTGTGAGTAACCTGTAATCAAAACACACTACCCAGATCTACACCAATCTGTTAGTATCCCAACCAAAAGCTCTGATACCACTTGTCAGGAATCTAGAACAACAAACATGCTCTGATACCACTCGTTAGGATCTTGCTCCTCAGAAAGAGCACAGTATGATTACCAAATATAAGCAATTGAATATGCAGAAATAACCAGAAACACAAGTAACTAGAATTCACCAATAGCACAGAATATGAGAGACAATACACTATCTTGTATTAACACTATACAGAAAAGAATACATCAAAGAGCCGCCACACTCTTTCACCTTACAGAGATTCGCCACACCTCAAGTGTACAGTAATTCTTCTCATACACACTCTCCTACACAAAAAAAGGGTCCCAACAACCAACTCACACACAGAATTGGTGTTCACCTCACCAACCAGTCAGTAATAACCCTGCCGGTACACCAAGCACTCTATAGCACTTCAAGCTGATCTCTCATGAACCTGCAACCTGCAATTCAAAGACCAAACTTACATGTAGATCCCCAATGAGCTTGCAACAACCTGCAACTCACATATCTTACAACTAGAAGGAACTCTTCCTTTCTATCTCATGCCTTAAACAATACATGCCAATGGGTCTATAAATAGATCCCTAACTCAAACAATAACATAGACTCTTAATTTAGACAATTATCCTCGCAGCCCAAGACTCTGGCTGGTCTTAACATGCAAACTCATCGTTTACTTAACTAACTGTCCGTGAAACGAACACTTTGGGAACACACAGGCGACCGACGCCGGTCCCTGCTAGTCTGGTTCTGCCGATGTCGGCCGACTTCCTGCCGTCACCGGTGGCCTTCTGCACTCGTCTCCGCCGACGTCGGTCCTGCTGCTGACGCCGGTTCCTGTAGAACTCAGCAACCATTTGTTCCTCAGTTTGCAAAGGTTGAAGCTTTTAGCTCCACAACCTAACACTAAGCTGGTGCAAAATCAAGGGACTCCTGCCCAAATTCAGGAAAACAAGATATCCTTATTTTCAAAGAGCTCAGACTCTGGGACCAATAAATGTGGTGGATTAATTGAAGAAGACTCCAACATAAGTATCAATATGGGATATATTAGCTATTCCTAAATAGAAGACACTACTACAAGAAGCTCTACAAGGCCAAGTAGTGCCCAAAGGTATTGTTACCAAAGAAGGACCTACTGGAAAAGAAAAACTTAAAGATACAGTCCATTTGCAAACAATAGCCCTAGTGAATAATACAATAGAAGTAAGCAAATCTAAATCGGATCCCTTATATTTAACGTTGATAGTGGGTAAGAAATTGCTGCATAATGCAATGATTGATTCAGAGGCTAGTACTATAGTAATGCCCAAGCAGATAGCTGATGCTTTAGAAATTAAGTATGAACCACCCACTAAATGAGTGATACAGCTAGATGGCAAAGCAGTACAAACCATAGGGAGAATCAAACAACTCCTATTACAATTTTATGCTTGTCCCAATATAATTGTAAATCAAGATGTAGTAGTGATAGATATACCTCCTATTTTTGGCTTATGTTTATCAAGAGACTTTACAACCAAAATAGGGGGGATATATGTCCCTTGATTGGTCTCATCTCATCTTAAGAACCAAATACGGTTCAAAGATGAAGATATTATCTGAACCATTATATAAAGATCACATCACTAATGAGCCCACTACAAAGTTAGAGGCAGCTCATGCTATGATAAATAAAGAAGAAAGGGTTTTTATTGAAGAGCTAGGTGAATGGACTGAATATAATCATGAAGAAGAAAATGATCATTTATTAGCTATGATACAAAGTGACCCATATGGAAATTATGACTCTATTGGTCTAGGCACTTACATTATACTTGATGAAGATCATAGAATTCCAAATGTTCTAGAGGAAGAAAAGTCAAAAGATACTTCTTCTATCAATCCTCGAGCCTCTTATGAATTCCAGATTCCTAGTGAGAAATCACAAGTGCATACCTTAACCTCTGATGAAGAAGAAATAAAAGATGATGTAGAGGAACATGAACATTTTTTGGATAATGATTTGAATGATTTGTTTGAAATCATTGGGTCAGGTTATACCATTTTTCAAGATAGCAGTGAGCTAGTTGTAGAGGAACAAAACAACATTGAGCCTCAATTACATGTGCAAAATTATTGCAAACTTTCAAAATTATCCTTTCAAGATATTGGTAATTTTGAAGTTATTAAAGATGATGATCATGCAATAGAACTAGAGTTTGCAGTAGAAGGATTTAAGTCAATAAATGATATATGTCAAAAAGATTCTGTTGGAGGTAGGCTTGACTTGGACTCACTCGAATGCAGGCAAATCAATGTAGCATACATAGAGGGCAATTCACCAAAGCTATATCCAATTCAATCGCTTGTATGGCAATATAAACTAGCTTGTCATGAAAGAGACTTTAGAAATTCTACTTTTGATCTAGGAGGGAGATAATGATATTTCATTAATGTAGTTAGGTAGTTTCCCCTTTTTGTATTGCTTTTTTTTCCTGCTTTGTTTTCCCACTTTTATTTTAAATAAGTTTTCTTTGAACACATAGTCGGTAGCTTAGAATTTTCAAATTTTTCAAAAATCTCCAATACATTGAATGTCTCCCAAATCTTTAGAAATCCCCAAGGTACCTTGTGTTGCCACTTGCATAATGTGTCTATCTCACTGTTCCATAAAGATTGAGTAGGATCTACTAATGGTTATCTGAGTTTAATGCCATTTTGAGACTTGATAGGTCAATAAATACCTCTTAGCAAGAGTTAAAGTTTACAAGTTCTCAAACATTCTTACATTTGCACAAAAATATCCTGCTACTTGTATTTTTGTATGTTTAGTAAACTTGCTTCAGTGAAAGTATTTCCGTTTTACAATAGTTCATACAAACTATCACAGAGGAGATATATAGATGGACGGGGCACAATTTTCACAATAAGGAGCTGGGATGTATGAATCCTTTGATAAGTTCTTGTAAGTAAATCGTATGCTTCAACTCTTATGTAGCCATTGAAGACCTATCCACAGACCAAGTTTCTTGAAGCTAGTCAAGTAAGTGACCCAGCAAAAATAAAAGATTATGCAGATGGCATCATGGACCCAACTTTGCAGAGAGCTAGTAGCAAAACTCTTAGGGAAGGGGCACATCAAAGGTGTCTACAGAGGACTAGAGTAGGGCAATATGAAACATTCACCATGAGGATATGGACCTCAAAACTAGCTCAATTCATCATCCTAGCTATGCATCCATGCCCTAACCTGGTCGAGTTATGTGTAGACTTGTTTCATGCACCTTCATGCACCATTCAATGAGGTCCATTTATGGTGCAAATCACACTGCAAGCTATTAGGGATATGTTAGCCCTGCATCATGATAATACAGCTACATTTCCCACTATTGCTAAAATGCAAAGAATGTGGGCAAACATCAACACTCAGTTAAGGTTCTTGAGATCCAAATTACAAATGGGTGATGATGACACTCTAGTGCCCACACTCCCTGCACCAAGAGCTCAATTCACCCAGGTTAGCCAAGATGCAATGTCAATGATGGATTTCATCTTTGGCATGAAAGATGATATAGTAGTGTATGCAGAACAAATGTTTATTCTCTTCAGGCTGAAGACCATTGATAAAACCCAGGAGTATCAGCTCGACTTTTTTGAGCAAATTGCTTTCTCAATGGTAGAACAACTGGCCCATTTCAGATCAAAAGTAGTGTTCAGGTATTCTTCCTATTTGTTCCACCTCATACTTTTCCAAAACTTTGACCTCTTTGCCCAACATATGTATCTTAATATGTATGACCCAGATTTTGATCTCCAAAGGACCATTCCTATGTCTGCATGGACACACATTTTGTCAAAGACTAGTGACCCATATGAATTTTGGGAATCATTTGTCACCCCTACTTTTTGCCACCTTAGCCCGAACCAGTTATGAATAGATTATTCCCAAGTGTTTCAAATCTTTCGGCCAGTTGCCCAATTCCTTGTGATTTCTATTTTGGATCCCACCATACCATTATAAGAGTCCATGGTTTTTGTGGGGAACCAATACTGTTACCTAAGATTTTGATTCTTAGGTTAGCATTCCTAGAGGTCACCAAGCAGATATCCATAGTTGACAATGAGTTTGGTTTTGGGAAGAGAAAAAGGAAAATGTATAATCTACCATGGATGACAACTAGCATGGTTTTGGAAACTAGAGACATTGAAGTTGTGTTGCTCAGAAAGCTAGCCTTTCTGGGTTTCCTTTAAATAGAGGACAATGGATTTATGACCCAAAAAATTTCATAGCTTCCTGGATAAGAACTAATAGAGTTGCAATCAGAATTGCACATGAGGGCCACCCTTTTTGGGAAACTAGAAAAATCCTAGGGAAGACACTCCTAGATTTTATGTTGAGCTAATAGACTTGACACTTCCACAAAATAGGCCATGGGAGACATTCTATGTCAAACAAAGGGATTATGATCCTAAAGTTAGAATGACATCTGGCTTAAGAAGAACATTAAAGAATAAATATTGGGATGCTAAAAAATATAGGCCTATTAGAAATATAGGTAGGAAATTTGTCAAACAACCCATTCTTTTGGAAACATAGACACAGATGAGAGATGGGAAGAACTGTGGGATGAGTGTCATCTCTCCCTTGTATCTAGCCCAGAGACAAGTAATTTTTTGACATCGAGTTTAGAGCAGGAAGCTAGGGCCAGGTCAAGTCAGGAGTCACAAGCCTTAGAGCAAACTATAACTGTAGTAACTATATCAATCTGGCCTCAATCTCTTAGTGCCATAGAAATGTATAAAAGTGTGGTACCTTCATCATCACAAGCTTCCCCATCAGCCCCTATTATAGATATTCCTAGTTCTCCACAAGAAGTAGATGTGGAAGGAAAAAGGACATAGCAAGAAGAAGAAACACCCAAGAAATGAAAGAGGGTGCAGTTTCATTTTGATTCAGAAGAGGAGACAAACACCACACAATGCCAATTATAGGGTACTGTAATCACTCTTCAGGGAAGTATTATTCCTCCCTCTCCTTCTCAGTCTATTTCTTCTCTTGTTGGCATGATGATTTCATCTAGCCAAATGACATCCTCTACCACTTTTACCATTCCCATTTCTCACTTCGCCCCATCTATGCCACCTCTGGCCTTAACATTACCTCATTTCTCTCCCTCTATTCCCAAGAATCTTTCCCCTTAGATTACCCATAGCCAACAATTGGCTATTCAATATGGTCTACCACAAGGACATCCTTTTGTGGGTCGGCACATTACCTCTCCTTCCACCTTCTAGACCCAAGCATATGCTACTAGGAAGGCAAGGGAAGCCCGAAGAGAGAAAAATAAGATTAAGGAGAATAAAGCTTTGGCTACACCCCATTTGTGGTCACAATTTGACCCCATCTAGCAACAATTGATGGTGACCCATTTGTCGCCAAATGTAATAAAGCCAACTAAGCAAATGTAGCCAAAGGACTACACAATGAATGTGGTGGCCATCAACATGTCCCTTTTTAGGCCACAAGACAAAATTGAGCTACTGACTGAATCCACTTCTACAGTTACTAGAGACTACTTAAAGATATCAAGGAGGCTACAGAAAATGGAAGCTGAGCTAGCTAAGAAAAAGGTAAACTATAATAGTTTGACCTTAGAGATTAATAGAAAAGATAATGAAATAGAGAATTTGTATAAATAGTTGCAAAATATTGTTTCTCTTCAGACTCATTGGGTAGTTCAAGCCCAAAATGATTCTTTAAAGGTAGGGCTCACACAGGTAAAGGATGTAGTGACGACCCTTAGGCACGAAAAGGTAGCATTGTAAGGGAAATGTGAGGAACACCTATTTCAAGTTACCTAATTAAAATAAAAACTACTAGCTAAATAGAATAATACTGCAGTCATACAAGCCCAATTTCACTCAGAGTAATAGAGAACATCACAATTGACACTAGAGCTAGCCAATAGGCCAAAGAGTGTCAGAGTGTTAATTCAGGTAAAGGAGCTATATGAATCCATGTGGAAGAGAATCTCTTCAGAGATTATTCAGCTCAGGCCATCTCTCACCTTCTTGCTAAATACATAGAAATTGTGTAAAAAGGTCGAGAGTTCGGTTGTAAATACTCTAGCTACAGTCTCTAAGAGAGTAATGGACTCACAAATGTTGCTATAAAAGCTTTATGATGTAAAAGATGCAAAACTATTAGCAGTAGGAATCAATGACAAAATGGTCATTGCCAAGTGAGTAAATGAGGTTCTCAGTTGCAATTCTATAGCCACCAGTTGTAGGGAGCATCTAGATGTCATGAAAGAAGGAATCAATGAAATGAAGTAGCATGTTGAAGATCTAGTACAACTAGGTTTTCCTTCTATGTTTCCTGATGACAACACCGTGCTGATGGTAGAAGAAATTAAACCTTTGTTGTTGGCCAAATAGAAGGATCAAACAATTTTCCAAGATCTAAGGGATGATTCATCAATCCCTGAAGTAAAAGCTATCTTGGTTTCTGTTTCCCAGCTCGAATTCAAATTGAAGGCTACGATTCAAATTTTGCAACATTTTTCACACAAGGATATTATTAACCTTGATTTAGCCTTCAATGAATTATAGAGTAAGCAAGGGTTATCTGATGAAGAGTGGTCCACCTACCAGACAACATTGTTGAAGCTGTAATTTTGAATTTTTGATCTAGCAGGAGTTGGGGTTTCTTTTTTAGCAGGCTCAAAAGCCCTTAGGGTTGCCAATAATTGTAGAGTAAAAAATTACTCTACATTTCATCTTATTTTTTTAGCTACACGCTACCAGGTTTTATCCTCACATACATTGGTCTGAGATGGCAAAGTTTGAAACATACCACAGGCTCTATTTTCCTTTTAATTCATTTTTGACTAAGTGTTGAAATCAAGCAGAACCTGAGAAGTGTCATCATCTGAGGCATCCTTCTCAGTGGAAACTGCCAAGTGTCATCATCTGAGGCACCTTTTAATATTTTCTATGAGTTGGTTAAAATTTTCCACGTATCTCATAGTGACTCAGCAGAATGCACCAAGTGTCACTGTCCGTGGTTTCATGTCGGCACCCACATTTCATCTCTTTTTGATGAGAGGTATTTTATTTTAAGCTAAGTATCAAGATCAAGCAGAAATTGCCAAGTGGCAATCACAAAAGGTCTCAGTTTTGCTTTTCTAAAAGTGATGGAAGCTACCACGTACTCTAGCAAAAGAAAGTGGAAGCCACCACATGTCACGGTCTGAATTATCTTCATCTTTGCTTCACTAATATAGCAAAGACTGTGGTGGATCCCAAGTTTTATGTCTAAATCAAGTAGAAGCTACCAGGTGTCACTGTCTGTGTAAATGAGAAATGAGACCCATTTGTTTTTATGGTATAAATAGAGTAAAGCAGAGATCGCCAAGTGTCATCTTCCATAGGTTTCTAAAAAGGTAGCTAAAAGGAGTGAAGACCACCACATAACCCTAGATAAGTAAAGCGGAGATTGCCATGTGTCCTTTAATGAAGCACCAGAGATGGACACCTATCCCTATGCTCCTTTTCAAGTTGCTTAGGTAAGAAATGCTATGGGTTTTATTTTCTTTTAATCTATTGAAGTTTTGAGGAAGCAGATAGCGACAAGTGTCAAAGGTGAAACACTTCGGAGCAAAGATGCAAAAGAGTATAAGTTACGTGAAAAGTTTTGCGTGTCTTCAATAGATGCTACAAAACATGACAAGTGTCATCCTCTAGTGTCTCCTAAGAAACAAGAAGATTTTCAAAGAATTGGCTAGGTTTTAATCTAGCATTTAAGAGAAGGGAGCATCCTATAATCTGTTTTAGCCAATGACCTGCCAGAAGACGAAGCATTTTAGAATCTATAAGATACCTTCTGTTAAACACTACCAGTTAGGTTAGATTTTAGTTAGGCTATTAGATTGGGAAAAATTAGTTGATCCAGAGTGAATCCAAGGCTATAAATAAGGGTGCAGAGATCACCAATTAATCATCAATTATTCGAGAGAATTTTTGAGAGAAATAATTATCAGAGAATTTTTGAGAGAAATTATTGTAAAGAGTCTAGACTTTCTAGAGCCGTGACTAAGTAATATCATTTGATTTTGTCTCATTTTATTGAGTTGAAAGGTTTATATAACTGTACGTGTTTTTGTGCCTCTTATATGACTAGAAAATTCAAATAAGAAGATTGAACCCTATGCCTTTGTTGATATTTTCTGTGTCATTTGCAAAAGTAGTCTAGGCTGTAGACTTTCTAGAGCTATGATTAGGAATGTCATTTGATTTTATCTCATTTTATTGAGTTGAAAAGTTTATATAACTGTACATGTTTTTTTACTTCTTATATGATTAGAAAATTCAAATAAGAAGATTGAACCCTATGCATTTGTTGACATTTTCTGTATCACAACAAAAGTAGTCTACACTGTGAGCCTCTGTTTCTATTGTTTCCATCTTTTACAATGATCATGCACTTGTTTACTCTTAAATATAAAATGAATCCTACATATAGTCTCACTGTGCTTAGGATTAAGGTCAAATTACATTCAGGTGCATCGCCATAAATTAGATTTCCTTTCTTGCATTTGTGTTTCTGATTTAAATTCCTATTCCTTTTCTCAGTATCTACTTGATTTAAAGAAGAACCAGCTTCTCAAAAATCTGGAGTTTGTTTCAAGATGCAAGTCCCATATCTTGAAACTTCCCATTGTTGGTGTTTATTACAAAGCACAATTTTAAATCATCAATAGTATCACAGCTTTGAAATTAGAAGAATGTGATATGGGAATTTGAGAAGTTTTGAATGTATTTAAGATCCAAAGATTTGAACTTTATGCGTATTTATCATAATGCATCATAAATTTGAAATTTGAATAGTGTGATATAGGAATTTGAATGGTTTTTAATGTATTTAATTTCCAAATATTTAACCTTTATGCGCATTTCTCATGATACATCATAACTTTGAAATTCAAACAATGTGATATTAAATGCATGTCAGTATCAAAGATTTGAACCTTATGTATATTTATCATAATGCATAACAACTTTAGAATTTGAATAATGTGATACAAGAACTTGAGTGGTTTTTAATGTGTTTAAGATCTAAATATTTAAAATTTATGTGCATTTCTCATAATGGATCACAACTTTGAAATTCAAACAATCTAATACTAGAACTTGAGTAGTTTTGAATGCATTTAAGAACCAAAGATTTAAACTTTATATGTATTTCTCACAATGCATCATAAATTTTAAATTAAAATAATGTGATACATGAAATTGAATGGTTTTTAATGCATTTAAGATCCAAAGATTATAACTTTATGCATATTTCTCATAATGCATTATAATTTGAAATTTGAAAAAATATGATATGAGAACTTGAGCGGTTTTGAATGTGTTTAAGATCCAAAGATTCAAAATTTATGTGAATTTATCATAATTCATCACAAATTAAAAATTTAAACAATGTGATACATGAATTTTTTTAGTTTTTGTAGAGCAGATTACAAGATTGGATTAGTCAAGCATCAGTCAATAAAATAAAGAGAAATTCATAAAAAAAACTAAACAAATCAAGCTAAACTACTTATGTGGGGATTGTTAATGATAAAAAGATATAAAATAAATAAATAAATAAACCATTAATTTCCCAAATGAACCCATTACTCAAAGGTAGCTCCAAGCATGCTCTCCCCTTGATCTAGAGCTTTAGTCTTTGTCAATAATGGCTTCTTTGCTCCTCCATTGCCTGAAGAACTCTATGTAATGCCTTGGCTCATGATATAGACTATCTATTTTGCTTATAAATTAAGCTAATACAAATTAAAATAACACAATAATCAAAACACAAATGTCTTTTGGAGAGATTTTAGCATTATAAGTTTGCATAATTTTAACTTAAAAATGGTAGTGTGAGGCCTTCTATTTATAGATTTTTGAGATTGGTCAGGATCAACCATGACTATCCATCTAAAGATTGAGATGTGTGACCATGAATTAATCTAATATTTTAATTACATCTATAAATATCCTCATAAAACTATTTCACACCTCAACTTGACATCAACAATGGTCTTTGTTGGTGTGAATGAGCTGTATACAAGCAGGTTGTGGATTTGGGTAAGAGACATGCTAAGAAACATCCTTAATACCACTCAATAGGGCTTGAAAAACTTAAAACCATGTATTTTATTTAATATATCATTGAAACCAACTCCAACATACTTCTTTCAACCTAAAAATCACTTGTAAACATGTGGACAAGGCAGGTAGAGTGTTGAAAGATTGCTTGTGTAACATGTGATCTTGTAAATTATGAGAATGCATTGAAGAATAGAGGTGAAAGGAAAATATGGGAGAAAAATGACTCTTAAAACATTTTTAAGACACTAAAATAACCCTTGAATCCATAACAAAGCACAAAAATCCTGCAAATGATGAAAACTCTTCATAATGCAAAATGGTGTATCCTCTTAAAAATTGAGTTAGTTAGCATAGAAAAACCACTTGAAACATGAAAAAAAGTGTGTGAATCATTATATTAGGAAATTAAAAATATTTGGAAGTAATATTAATAACTATTTTGTATGGACTTCTCCAAACAAGACCAAAACCTAAAGGGTGAATAGATTGATAGGCAGTTTTGGAAGATGAACTTCAAATAAATTGTTTATAAGGCATGGCCAACCATTACTCAAAATTTTTATATGTATTTTAAGATCTAAAAGTGTATAATATTCACACAATATATTTTTTCTTGAAAATTCATGTGCTGACCATACCAAGCAAGAACCTACAAGTCACTTCTTTATGCCAAGAAGAGTGAAAAGAGATAAAAATGGTTTTGAGCTATAAATATAAATTTAAAGTAATTAAAAGTATGTATTTGATTTAAATAAGGTTAAATTACATCCCCTGAACCTCTCCCATGTGGTACACCTCCCAAGGAGGCCGTACAAGTGCTTAAATCTTCCTTTTTCACTATAAAACTATCATTTTTTATGCACAAACTATAATATTAAGTTAGTAACAGTAAATAAAGATTTATTAGGACACATGTCATGTTAAATTATCATTTTTAACTTTCACATTTCCCAATAAACCCATATAAAGCATTAAATGCACCTATTTGACCCCTTAAAATGACTCAAAATGATAAATAGACCTAGAGAACTAATGACCAAAGTTATTATAACATATATTGCCATTAATTGACATATTAAACACCTTATAACCATATATTATACCCCCTTATATGCCTAAAAATAAATTTTTTTACTAGGGGTGCCCTATTTTGACCAAAAAGTCAATATTGGTCAATAGGAACTAAAAATTAATTTCCCTAAAAATAATAAATCATGATGATTATGAGAAATGTGCATAAATTTTGAAATTTTGTATCTTAAATGCATTCAAAAATTCTCAAGTTCTCATATCACATTATTGGAATTTTAAAGTTGTGATGCATTATGAGAAATGTGCATAAAGTTTGAATCTTCAGATCTTAAATGTGTTCAAAACCACTCAAGTTCCCATATCACATTGTTAAAATTTTAAAGTTTTGATGCATTATGAGAAACATTCATAAATTTCTAATTTTTGGATCCTAAACACATTCTAAATTACTCAAGTTTTGGTATCACATTATTCAAAATTTAAAGTTGTGATGCATTATGAAAAACACACATAAAGTTTGAATCTTTTGATGTATTATGAGAAATGCACATAAAGTTATAATATTTGGAACTTAAATGTATTCAAAACTACTCAAGTTCTTGTATCACATTTTTTAAATTTTAAATCTATGATGCATTATGAGAAATATGCATAAAGTTTGAATCTTTGGATCTTAAATGCATTCAAAACTACTCAAGTTCTAGTATTACATTGTTAAAATTTCAAAGTTACGATGAATTATGAGAAACATGTATAAATTTTAAATCTTTGAAACTTAAATGCTTTCAAAACTACTCAAGTTCCCTTATTACATTGTTTAAATTTCGAAGTTGTGATGCATTATGAGAAATGCGCATAAAGTTTGAATATTTGGATCTTAAACGCATTCAAAACTGCTCAAGCTCTGGTATTACATTGTTTAAATTGTAAAGTTGCAATGCATTATGAGAAAGGCACATAATGTTTGAATCTTTGGATCTTAAACATGTTTAAGTTCTAGAATTACATTGTTTGAATTTTAAATTTATGATGCATTATGAGAGTTGTGCATAAAGATCAAATCTTTGGATCTTAAACACATGCAAAACTACTCAAGTTCTTCTTTTACATTGCTTGAATTTAAAAGTTATGATGCATTATGAGAAATGCACATAAAGTTGGATCTTTGGAACTTAAATGCATTCAAAACTGATCAAGTTCTTGTATCACACTTTTTGAATTTCAAAGCTGTGATACATTATGAGAAACACATAAAAAGTTTGAATCTTTAGATCTTAAATGCATTCAAAACTGCTCAAGTTTTGATATTACATTGTTTGAATTTCAAATTTGTGATGCATTAAGAAAAACACACATAAAGTCCAAATCTTTGGATCTTAAAAGCATTCAAAACTACTCAAGTTCCCCTATTACATTATTTGAATTTCAAAGTTGTGATGTAATATGAGAAAAACACATAAAGTTCAAATATTTAGATCTTAAATGTGTTCAAAACCACTCGAGTTCTAGTATTACATTATTTATATTTCAAAATTTTGATGCATTATGAGAAACATGCATAAATTTTAAAACTTTGTATCTTAAATGTGTTTAAAACTAATCAAGTTCCCTTATTACATTATTCAAATTTCAAATTTTTGAGGCATTATGATAAATGTGCATAAAGTTCAAATCTTTGGACCTTAATGTGTTAAAAACTACTCAAGTTCTGATATTAAATTGTTTGAATTTCAAAGTTATGATGCATTATGAGAAACATGCATAAAGTTCAAATATTTAGATCTTAAATATGTTCAAAACCACTAAAGTTCCCCCATTACATTATTTGAATTTCAAAGTTATGATGCATTATGAGAAACATGCATAAAGTTTGAATCATTGGATCTTAAATACCTTCAAACCACTCAAGTTCACCTATAACATTATTTGAATTTCAAAGTTATGATACAATATGAGTAATGTGCATAAAGTTCAAATCTTTGGATCTTAAACACATTCAAAACCACTCAAGTTCCCCTATTACGTTGTTTAAATTACAAAGTTATGGCACATTATGAGAAACACACATAAAGTTTGAATCTTTGATATTAAATGCATTCAAAATAGCTCAAGTTCCAGTATCTCATTATTTGAATTTAAAAGTTGTGATACAATAAGAGAAATGCACATAAAGTTTGAATCTATGGATTTTAAAAGTGATCAAAGCCACTCAAGATCGTGTTTCACATTTTTCAAATTTCAAGGTTGAGATGCATTGTGAGAAATATGCATAAAGTTCAAATCTTTGGATCTTAACTACTCAAGTTTTGGTATCACATTGTTCACTTTTCAAATTTATGATTCATTATGAGAAGTGAAAAAAAAGTTCAAACCTTTAGACCTTAAAAATATTCAAAAAAACTCAATTTTTGGTATCACATTATTCAAATTTCAAAGTTGTAATGCATTATGAGAAACATTCATAAAGTTAAAATCTTTGGATCTTTAAAGCATTCAAAACTGCTCAAGTTCCCCTATCACATTGTACAAATTTCTAAGTGGTGATGCATTATGAGAAATGCACATAAAGTTCAAATCTTTAGATATTAAACACATTTAAAACTGCTCAAGTTCTGGTATGACATTATTCAAACTTTGAAGTTATGATACATTATGAGAAACATGCATAAAGTTCAAATTTTTGGTTCTTAAACACATTCAAAACCACTCAAGTTCCTCTTTTACATTGTTTGAATTTCAAGGTTACAATGCATTATGAGAAACAAGCATAAAGTTTGAATCTTTAGATCTTAAATAAGTTCAAAACTACTAAAGTTTCCCTATTACATTTTTCAAATTTCAAATTTGCAATGCATTATGAGAAATGCACATAAATTTTGAATCTTTGGATCTTAAATGTAATCAAAATCACTCACGTTCTAGTATCACATTGTTTGAATTTCAAGGTTGTGATGCATTATGAGAAATGTGTATAATGTTTAAATCTTTAGATCTTAAATGCATTCAAAACTACTCAAGTTCCCATATCACACCATTCAAATTTTAAAATTACAATGCATTATGAGAAATGCACATAAATTTCTAATATTTGGATCTTAAATGTGTTTGAATCCACTCAATTTCCCATATCACATAGTTAGAATTTTAAATTTACAATGTATTATGAGAAACATGCATAAAGTTTAAAACTTTAGATCTTAAATGCATGCAGAACCATTCAATTTCCTATATCACATTGTTTGAATTTCAAAGTTATGATTCATTATGAGAAATGATCATAGAGTTTGAATACTCTGATCTTAAACATGTTCAAAATTGCTCAAGTTCCCATATCAAATTGTTCAAATTTCAAAGTTGTGATGGATATGATAAACATGCATAAAGTTCAAATCTTTGGATCTTTAATGTAAAAATTGCTCAAGTTCCTATATCACATTCTTCAAATTTCAAAATTATGATGCATTATGATAAATGTGCATGAAATTTGAATATTTGGATCTTAAGTGCATTCAAAACCACTTAAGTTTTAGTATCACGTTGTTTGAGTTTCAAAGTTTTGATGTATTATGAGAAATATGTATAACATTCAAATATTTGGATCTTAAACTCATTCAAAACTGTTCAAATTCTTATATCACATTGTTCAAATTTTAAAGTTAAAATGCATTATGATAAATACAAATAAAGATTGAATCTTTGGATCTTAAATTCTTTCAAAACCACTCAAGTTTCCGTATCACATTATTTGAATTTTAAAGTTGCGATGCATTATGAAAAATGTGCATAAAGTTCAAATTTTTGGATCTTAAATGCATTCAAAACCATTATATTTCTTGTATCACATTATTCAAAATTCAAAGTTGTGATGCATTATTATAAATGTACATAAATTTTGAATCCTTAGATCTTAAATGCATTCAAAACCGCTCAAGTTCTTGAATCACATTATTTGAATTTTAAAGTTGTGATGCATTATGAGAAATGCACATAAAGTTCAAATCTTTGGATATTAAACATGTTCAAAACCACTCAAGTTCCCTATCACTTTATTTTAATTTTAAAGTCATAATGCATTGTGAGAAACACACATAAATTTTGAATCTTTGGATCTTAAATGCATTCTAAATATTTCAAGTTCTGGTATCACATTGGTCAAATTTCAAAGTTGTGATGCATTATGAGAAATGTGCATAAATTTTTGAGTCTTTGGATCATAATTGTGTTCAAAACTTCTTAAGTTTTGGTATCACATTATTCAAATTTCAAATTTTCAATGCATTATGATCAATGCACATAAAATTTGAATCTTTGGATCTTAAATGCATTCAAAACCATTCAAGTTCCTGACTCACATTGTTTGAATTTCAAAGTTGCAATGCATTATGAAAAATGTGCATAAAGTTCAAATATTTGATACTTAAACATGTTCAAAACTTTTCAAGTTCCCATATCACATTGTTCAAATTTTAAACTTGTGATGCATTATAAGAAACACGCATAAAGTTTGAATCTTTGGAACTTAAATGCATTCAAAATTGCTCATGTTCCCATATCACATCTTTCAAATTTCAAATTTGTAATGTATTATGAGAAACATGCATAAATTTCAAAGTTTCAATTCATTATGAGAAACACATTTAAATTTTGAATCTTTGAATCTTAAATGCATCCAAAACCACACAAGTTCCTTTATCAAATTGTTTGAATTTTAAAGTTGTGATGTATTATAATAAATGTGTATAAAGTTTGAATATTTGGATCTTAAATGCATTAAAAAACACTCATGTTCTTATATCACATTGTTTTAATTTCAAAGATGTGATGTATTATTATAAATGCACATAAAGTTCAAATCCTTGGATCTTAAACATGTTCAAAACCACTATAGTTCTTGTATCACATTGTTCTAATTTCAAATTTCCAATGCATTATAGAAAACATGCACAGAATTTGAATCTTTGGATCTTAAATGCATTCAAAACTACTCAAGTTCCCATATCACATTATTCAAATTTGTGTTGCATTAAGAAAAAGGCACATAAAGTTTGAATTTCAAATTTATGATGCATTATGAAAAAGGCACATAAATTTTGAATCTTGGACACTTAAATGCATTCAAAACTGCTCAAGTTCCCGTATCACATTGTTCAAATTTCAAAGTTGTAATGCATTATCATAAATGTGCATAAAGTTTAAATATTTGAAACTTAAATGATTTCAAAACCACTCAAGTTCCCATATCACATTATTCAAATTTTAAAGTTATGATGCATTGTGAGAAATGTGCATAAAATTCAAATTTTTGGATCCTAAATGCTTTCAAATCCACTCAAGTTCTTGTATCGCATTGTTTAAATTTCAAAGTTTTTATGCATTATGAGAAACATATTAAGGATGAATAAAATTATATGGACTATAATAAAGAATTGCATAGCTGAGTTGTAAATTTATACAAGAATATGAGCTTGTAATAGCTCTTAACAAATAGGAGAGATAAAAACAATGTAAACTAAAAAATTTACCCAATATTAATTGAGAGTAACAAAATGCTAAGATTAAAAGATATTATGGATTTACTAACCTAAATAACACAACCTATTATTTTTAAACTAATTATTAATTAAAAATTGATTAATTTAATATTACTCATTTATTTATAATGGTGAATTAATCACCCTACCATTCCCCCCTTAATTTAGTATTATCTCAAGTGAACAAGAGAGATATTCTTTGAATTCCCCAAATTTTTCTTGTGTAAGTGTTTTGGTAAAAGCATTTTCACATTGTAGATCTATCAAATAATACTAGAGTTGGATCTTGTTGTTCTAAATATGTTCATGGATGAAATGAACTTATACCTCAATGTGTTTAGTGTGTTCCTGAAACACTTAATTGTGAACAAGCTTCACTAATCCTTAATTGTCTATATGAATAATTGTTGGTTGACCTTGTGGTAATCCAAATCCTTCAAGTATATGTCTAATCCAAATCACTTCATAGATAGCTCTTCTTACAGTGAGATATTTTGACTCTATGGAGGGCCTTGAAACACAATTTTGCTTCTTACTCCTCCTGATATCAATATAGATCCCAAAAAGAATACACATCTTGAAGTGGATTTCATGTCATCAATGTTCCCTACATGATCTAAATTTGAGTATGTTGTTAAAAATAATTTATCATTCTTCTTATATTCTAGGCCAAAATCCATAGTTCCTATGATGTACCTCAATACTCACTTTACTATTTTCTAGTGACTGATCTTAGGCTCTTATATGAAACTTGAAAAATAACTAACATCATAGCTAATGTCTGGCCTAATGTAGGTTAGGTAAATGAGACTCCCCATCAACTTCAATATAAAGTTGCATTTTCATGTGGTGATAGATCTACTCAAGACATTTGAAGTTTTATCTCCATAGGTATGGTAATTGGTTTGGTATCCATCATATATAATTTCTTGAGTGTTGTCCTGACATATTTGAGATGAGATACAAAAATGTGATTTTCTCTCTACCAAACTTCTAAAATAAGATAATAATGCAAAATCCCAAGATCTATCATGTTGAATGATTGATTTAGATATTTCTTTTTTGATTCAATCATCTTCACTAAACTACCAGTGATGACTAGATCATCAACATATACAACTAAAATTATTATCTCCCACCTTGCTATTTGAGGTAGAGATTCATATTATATGGACTCCTTTCAAATCCATGTTTCAAGAGATACTCATCAATCTTGATATACCATGCCATGGGAGCCTATTTAAGACCATATAGTGATTTAAAAAGTCTACAAACTTTATCTTCTTTTCTAGATTTGACAAAACCTTCTCGTTGAGTCATGTAGACTTTTTCATTTAAGTCTCCATTAAGGAAGGAATTTTTCATGTCCATTTGATATACTTTCCAACCAAACTGTGTAGCTAGAGAAAAATTCATCCCAATTATTTTGATCTTTGTTTTGAGAGAAAATGTCTCCTCATAGTCAATGCCTTCTTTTTTTATCATACCCATTTATAACTAGTTTTGCCTTGTGCTTCTTGAGACTAACATTTGCTTTGTACTTCATCTTGAAAATCCATTTTCATCTGATCGGCTTCTTCCTTGGTGGAAGATCTACAAGCTACCATGTTTTATTCTTCATTAATGCATTATATTTTATATCCATAGCATATTTCCAAGGTTTTAACTATAGGGATTATCAAACTATATAGGGCTTGACAAATTCAATAACTATACTCATTAAGGCCAACTTGACCTCACCACAATCCATACTATGAGTCTTTGGTCTAGTGATTGTTATGCTTGGAACACCATCCAATTTTGCATCTCTGAGAGTATTTGTATATCATTTAGGCATACATTAAGTAGTTATTATGGGTGGTGGATTTATATCATTATTATATTCATCTTGGAGATCACCATCTTCTATATTTTCTATGGGATTGATTTTTTTATCAGGAGCACTTGTAGAAGGAACTTCTACTTCTTTCTTTTCAAAGAGTTTAACATTCTTGCTGGTGTAGATTTATCTAGTTTTTGGATCCATGAGTCTATAGGAAGTGCTTATTTATTGTAACCTAAGAACACATATTTTTTGGTTTTCTTATCAAGCTTAGTCCATTCCAATTTAGGAATATGCATACTTTCTTGACATCCAAAAACTTGAAGATGTGTTATAGATGGTTTTTGCCTTGACCAAGCTTCATGTGGAGTTACTCCATCAAGGGCTATAGTGGGTACTCTATTGAGTAGATATATGATAGTTTTGGAAACTTATACCCAAAATGACTTTATCAAGCTTGAATCATGTACTTATAAATTGTAGAATTAAAATTATAGGCTTAAAAAAATAGACCAACCTCACCAACATAGCCTTTATGTACTTTTAAAATGCTATCCTTCTCCTTTTTGAAATTTCAAGCTTTTAGGATGGCATTTAACACACCTTTATCCAATGTTAAGCTTCTATGATGATGATCAGTTGCCTTTGTGTTTTTAGATACAATATCTTTTTCAAATGCTAATCCAAATGTACCCACACACAATCTAAACATAGCCTTTGTTTGTTGCTTCTTTAAATTTATGTAAGGAATTTTATTCTAATGTAGGTTATGTATTGTTCTAGTTGAAACATAACTAAATATGAATGCCAAAAAAGTGTATGGAATATGGATGCTTTAGATAAAGATACATTTCTCTAATGTCTTGGCTTTGACTCCTCTTTTTTTAAACACTTCCTCAATGCTTTTGTCAATAGATTTTGCCAATCCTCTAAAGCTAATTATCAATGCTCAAAATAAATAGGCAGCGAATTATAATATCACCACCTTTTCAGCTTATATGGCCACTTATTTCCTACTATTACTTATTTACAAGAAACTTTCATTTAGAATGAAAATTCTACTGCTTCTTCACTTGTGCTTTTACTATAAACATCTATTAGAATGCACAAGTTTCTCTAGGGTTCTTCATAGGGTTAGAGTTGTAGGGATCTAATACCAGATCTTGAAGATGAATCAAATTATATTGAAACCAATAGATAATTACATAGTTGAGTTGCATATTTATATAGGATTATGATCTTGTAATAGCTCTTAAAAAATAGGAGATAAAGATAATATAAACTAGAAAATCCCCAAATATTAATTAGGAGTAACAAAATGCTTAAGATTAAAAGATAATATAGATCTACTAACCTAAATAACCCAAAAACCTATTCACCATAAACTAATTACTAATTACAAAATATGAGTAATTAAATATTACTCATTTATTTATAATGGTGAATTAATCACCCTAATAAAATGCCCATAAAGTTTAAATCTTTGGATCTTAAATACACTCAAAACCGTTCAACTTCTCATATCACATTATTAAAATTTTAAATTTGTGATGAATTATTATAAATGCACATAAAGTTTGAATCTTTGGATCTTAAATGCATTAAAAATTATACAAATTCATGTATCACTTTGTTCAAATTTCAAAGTTGTGATGCATTAAGATAAAAATGCATAAATTTTGAATCTTTAGATCTAAAATGCATTTAAAACCACTCAACTTCCAGTATCACATTATTCAAATTTCAAAGTTACAATGCATTATGAGAAATGCACATAAATTTTGAATCTTTAGATCTTAAACATGTTTAAAACCACTCAAGTTCTGGTATCACATTTTTCAAATGTTAAAGTTGTGATGGATTATGATAAACATGCATAAAGTTTGAATCTTTGGATCTTAAATGTGTTCAAAACCACTCAAGTTCTAGTATCACATTGTTCAAATTTTAAATTTGTAATGGATTATGAGAAATGCACATAAAGTTTGAATCTTTAGATCTTAAATGTGTTCAAAACCATTTAAATTCTAGTATCACATTGTTCAAATTTTAAAGTTGCAATGCATTATGAGAGACACACATAAAAATTAAATCTTTGGATCTTAAACATGTTCAAAACTACTCAAATTTTGGAATCATATTGTTCAAATTTTAAAGCTACAATGCATTATGGGAAATGCACATAAATTTCAAATATTTGTATCTTAAATGCATTCAAAACCACTCAAATTTTAGTATCACATTGTTCAAATTTAGAATATGTTATGCATTATGAGAAACACAAATAAATATTAAATCCTTGGATCTTAAACACATTCAAAACTACTCAAGTTCCTATATCACATTATTCAAATTTCAAAGCTATGATGCATAATGAGAAATGTGCATAAAATTTGAATATTTGGATCTTAAATGCATTAAAAACCAATCAAGTTTTGGTATCACATTATTTGAATTTTAAATTTGTGATTCATTATGAGCATCAAATATAAAGTTCAAATCTTTGGATCTTAAACATGTTCAAAACCACTCAAGTTATAGTATCACATTGTTCAAATTTCAAAGTTGTGATGCATTATGATAAATGCACATAAATTTAAAATATTTAGATATTAAACACATTAAAAACCACTCAATTTTTGTTATCACATTATTTTAATTTTAATTTTGTGATGCATTATGAGAAACATGCATAAATTTTATATCTTTAGACCTTAAACGCGTTCAAAACTATCAAGTTCTAGTATCACATTGTTTGAATTTCAAAGTTGTGATGCATTATGAGAAACACACATAAAGTTTGAATCTTTAGATCTTAAACATGTTCAAAACTACTCAATTTATGGTATCACATTGTTCAAATTTCAAAAATGCAATGCATTATGAGAAACACACATAAAGTTTGAATCTTTGGATCTTAAACATGTTCAAAACTACTCAATTTCTTGTATCACATTGTTTGAATTTCAAATGTATGATGTATTATGATAAATGTGTATAAATTTCAAATATTTGGATCTTAAAATAATTCAAAACCCTTCAAGTTCCCATATCACATTATTCAAATTTCAAATATATGATGCATTATGAGAAATGTGCATAAAGTTTGAATCTTTGGATCTTAAAAGTCATTTAAAACTTACTCAACTTCCCATATCACATTACTAAAATTTAAAATCTATGATGTATTATGAGAAATACACATAAAATTTGAATCTTTAGATCTTAAATGTTTTTAAAACCACTCAAGTTCTTGTATCACATTGTTTGAATTTCAAAGTTACGATGCATTATGAGAAATGCACATAAAGTTTGAATCTTTGGATCTGAAACACGTTCAAAACTACTCAAGTTCCCATATCAAATTATTTGAATTTTAAATTTGTGATGTATTATGAGAAATGCACGTAAATCTTGAATCTTTGATCTTAAATGCATTTAAAACCACTCAAGTTTCTATATCACATTATTCAAATTTCAAAGTTGTGATGCATTATGAGAAACATGCATAAAATTTGAATCTTTAGATCTTAAACATGTTAAAAAAATACTCAAGTTCTTGTATCACATTATTTGAATTTCAAAGTTGTGATGCATTATGAAAAACATGCATCAAATTTGAATCTTTGGATATTAAATGCATTCAAAACCACTCAAGTTCTATTACATTATTCAAATTTTAAAGTTATGATGCATTATGAGAAACACGCATAAAGTTCAAATATTTGGATCTTGAATGTATTCAAAACCACTCAAGTTATGATATTACATTATTTAAATTTTAAATTTTCTATGCATTATGATAAATATGTATTTATTTTTAATCTTTGGATCTTGAACACATTCAAAACTACTCAAGTTCCCCTATTACATTGTTCAAATTTCAAAGTTGCATTGCATTATGAGAAACATTCTTAAATTTTGAATCTTTAAAACATATATGAGAAACATGCATATTGTTTGAATCTTTTGATCTTAAACACATTCAAACCCACTCAAGTTCCCATATCACATTGTTCAAATTTCCAAGTTATGATTAATTCTGAGAAATGTGCATAAAGTTTCAATCTTTGGATCTTAAACTCATCCAAAATGAGTTAAACTATGCAAGTTTTGGTGTCACATTATTGAAAGATCAAGAATGATAAGAAACACACATATATTTTGAATCTTTTGATTTTAAACACATCCATAACAAGTAAAACTATGCAAATTTTGGTGTCATATTATTCAAAGCTCAAGAATGATAAGAAATGTACATAAAGTTAGAATATTTTTATTTTAAACACATCCAAAATGAGTAATATGACACAAATTTTTGTGTCTCATTATTAAAATCTCAATAATGATAATAAAAGTGCATAAATTTATAATCTTTTGATTTTAAATGCATCAAGAATGAGTAAAACCATGCAAGTTTTGGTGTCACATTATTTAAATATCAAGAATGATAATAAATGTGCATAAGTTTGAATCTTTTGATTTTAAATGCATCTAAAATAAGTAAAACCATGCAAGTTTTGGTGTCACATTATTCAAAGCTCAAGAATGATAAGAAATGTGAATACATTTTAAATCCTTTGATTTTAAATGCATCTAGAATGAGTAAAACTCTATAAGTTTTGGTGTCACATTATTCAAAGCTTAAAAATTATTAAAAAATGTGCATAAAGTTTGAATCTTTTGATTTTAAACTCATCTGAAATGATTAAAACCATGTAAGTTTTGGTGTCGTATTATTCCAAGTTCATGAATGATAAAATTGCACATAAATTTTGAATCCTTTGATTTTAAACATGTCCAAAATGAGTAAAATTATGCAAGTTTTGGTGTTCATTATTCAAGTCTCAAGAATAATAATAAACATGCATAAAGTTTGAATCTTCTGATTTTAAATGCATCTAAAAAAAATAAAATTGCACAAGTTTTGGTGTCACATTATTCAAATCTCAAGAATGATAAGAAATGCACATAAAGCTTGAATATTTTTATTTTAAATGCATCTAGAATAAGTAAAACAACACAAGTTTTGATTCACATTATTTAAATCTCAAGAATGATAAGAAACACACATAAAGTTTGAATATTTTTATTTTAAACACATTCAAAATGAGTAAAACCATGCAATTTTTGGTGTCACATTATTCAAAGCTCAAGAATGATAAGAAACACGCATAAAGTTTAAATATTTTGATTTTAAACGCATCTAAAATGAGTAAAATTGTGCAAGTTTTGGTGTCACATTATTTAATGCTCAAGAATGATAATAAATGTGCATAAATTTTGAATCTCTTGATTTTAAATTCATTTAGAATGAGTAAAACCATGCAAGTTTTGGTCTTACATTATTCAAAGCTCAAGAATGATAAGAAACATGCATAAAGTTTGAATCTTTTGATTTTAAACGTGTCCAAACTGAGTAAAATTACCCAAGTTTTTTTGTTGCATTATTCAAAGCTTAAGAATGGTAGTAAATACACATAAAGTTTGAATCATTTGATTTTAAACACATCCAAAATAAGTAAAACCATGCAAGTTTTGGTATCATAGTATTCAAATATTAAGAATGATAAACATGTGCATAAAGTTTGAATCCTTTGATTTTAAACACATCCAGAATGAGTAAAACCATGTAAGTTTTGGTGTCGTATTATTCAAATCTCAAGAATGATAAGAAATGTGCCTAAAGTTTCAATATTTTGATTTTAAATGCATCTGAAATGAGTAAAATTGTTCAAGTTTTGGTGTTGCATTATTAAAATCTCAAGAATGATAATAAATGCACATAATTTTTGAATCTTTTGATTTTAAAATCATCCAAAATGAGTAAAACCATGTAATTTTTATTGTCATATTATTCAAAGCTTAAGAATGATAAGAAACATGCATAAAGTTTAAATCTTTTGATTTTAAATGCTTTTGAAATGAGTAAAACTATGCAAGTTTTGGTGTCACATTATTCAAAGATAAAGAATGGTAAGAAATATGCATAAATTTTAAATATTTTTATTTTAAATGCATTGAAAATGAGTAAAACCATGCAAGTTTTAGTGTTGCATTATTAAAATATCAAGAATGATAATAAACGTGCATAAAGTTTAAATATTTTAATTTTAAATGTGTCTTCAATGAGTAAAACCATACAAGTTTTGGTGTGGCACTATTCAAAGCTCAATAATGATAAGATACATGTATAAATTTTGAATATTTGATTTTAAACACATTTAAAATAAGTAAAACTATGCAAGTTTTAGTGTCATATTATTCAAAGCTCTAGAATGATAAGAAATGCAAATAAAGTTTGAATTTTTTGATTTTAAACACGTCCAGAATGAGTAAAACTTTACAATTATTTGTGTCACATTATTTAAAGCTCAAAAATGATAATAAATGCACATAAATTTTGAATCTTATGATTTTAAATACATCTAAAACAAGTAAAACTATGATAGTTTTGGTGTCACTTTATTCAAAGCTCAATAATGATAAGAAACTCTCATAAAACATGAATTTTTTGTTTTTAAACATGTTCGACATGAGTAAACCATGTAAGTTTTGGTGTTTCATTATTTAAATCTCAAGAATGATAATAAATGTGCATAAATTTTGAATATTTTGATTTTAAACGCATCTAAAATGAGTAAAATCACACAAGTTTTGATGTCACATTATTTAGTGCTCAAGAATGATAAGAAATGCACTTAAAGTTTGAATCTTTTGATTTTAAATGCATCTAGAACAAGTGAAATCATGCAAGTTTTGGTTTCACATTATTCAAAGCTCAATAATGATAAGAAAAATGCATAAATTTTACATCTTTTAATTTTAAATGCATCCAAAATGAGTAAAACCATGCAAGTTTTGGTGTCACATTATTCAAATCTCAAGAATGATAAGAAAAATGCATAAATTTTGAATCTTTTAATTTTAAATTCATCTAAAATGAGTAAAACCATGCAAGTTTTGGTATTACATTATTCAAAGCTTAAGAATGATAATAAATATGCATAAATTTTGAATCTTTTGATTTTAAATACATCTAAAATGAGTAAAACCATGTAATTTTTTATATTGCATTATTCAAAGCTCAAGAATGATAAAAAATGTGCATAAAGATTAAATATTTTGATTTCAAACACATCTAAAATGAATAAAACTATGCAATTTTTATTGTTTCATTATTCAAATCTCTAGAACAATAAGAAATATGCATAAAGTTTGAATCTTTTGATTTTAAACACGGCTGCAATGAGTAAAACTGCACAAGTTTTAGTTTTGCATTATTAAAATTTTTTGTTTTGTGATACATTATGATAAATGCACATAAATTTTGAATCTTTGGATCTTAAACTCATTTAAAACTGCTCGAGTTCCAGTATTAAATTGTTTGAATTTTAAAGTTATGATGCATTATGAGAAATGCACATAAAATTCAAATCTTTGGATATTAAATGCATTCAAAACTACTTAAGTTCCCCTATTACATTGTTTAAATTTCAAATTTGTAATGAATTACGAGAAATGTGCATGAATTTTGAATCTTTGGATCTTAAATGCATCCAAAACCACTCAAGTTCTCCTATTACATTATTTAAATTTTGAAGTTTTCATGCATTATGAGAAATGGGTATAAAGTTCAAATTTTTAGATCTTAAACACATTCAAAACTACTCAAGTTACCCTATTACATTATTTAAATTCCAAAGTTGAGATGCATTATGAGAAATGCATATAACGTTTGCATCTTTGGATATTAAAGGCATTCAAAATCACTCAAATTATCATATCACATTGTTTGAATTTCAAATTTGTGATGCATTATGAGAAATGCATATAAATTTTGCATATTTGGATATTAAAGGCATTCAAAATCACTCAAATTATCATATCACATGGTTTGAATTTCAAATTTGTGATGCATTATGAGAAACATGCAAAAAATATGAATATGTGAATCTTAAATGTGTTCAAAACTGCTCAAGTTCCCATATCACATTATTAAAATTTCAAAGTTACAATGCGTTATAATAAATGCACATAGAGTTCAAATATTTGAATCTTAAAAGTGTTCAAACTACTCAAATTTGTGTATCACATTATTCCAATTTCAAAGTTGTGATGCATTATGAGAAATGTACATAAAGTTTAAAACTCTAGATCTTAAATGTGTTCAAAACTACTCAAGTTATATATCACATTGTTTGAATTTTAAAGTTGTGATGCATTATGATAAATGTATATAAAGTTTGAATCTTTTGATCTTAAACACATTTAAAACTACTCAAGTTCCTATATCACATTGTTCAAATTTTAAAGTTGTGATGCATTATGAGAAATGCGCATAAAGTTCAAATATTTGGATCTTAAACACATTCAAAACCACTCAAGTTCTAGTATCACATTGTTCAAATTTTAAAATTGTGATGCATTATGAGAAACACTCATAAAGTTTAAATCTTTGGATCTTAAACATGTTCAAAACTTCTCAAGTTCCCATATCACATTGTTTGAATTTCAAAGGTATGATGCATTATTAGAAACATGCATAAAGTTTGAATCTTTGAAACTTAAATGGATTCAAAACCACTCATGTTCCTATATCACATTATTTGAATTTCAAAGTTGTGATGTATTATGATAAATTTACATAAATTTCCAATCTTTGGATCTTAAAGGCATTAAAAATGGCTCAAGTTCATGTATCACATTATTCAAGTTTCAATGCATTATGAGAAACATGCATAAATTTTAAATATTTAGATCTTAAATAAATTTAAAAATTGCTCAAGTAACCATATCACATTGTTTGAATTTTAAATTTATGATGCATTATGAGAAACATGCATAAATTTCAAATCTTTGGATCTTAAATGTGTTAAAAAATGCTCAAATTCTCATATCACATTGTTCAAATTTCAGAGTTGTGATGCATTATTATAAATGCACATAAAATTTGAATCTTTAGAATTGAAATGCATTAAAAAACCATTCAATTTATCATATCATATTGTTCAAATTTCAAAGTTACGATGCATTATGTGAAATGTGTATAAAATTTAGATATTTGGATCATAAACATGTTCAAAACCATTCAAGTTCTGGTATTACATTGTTTGAATTTCAAAGTTGTGATGCATTATGAGAAATTTTCATAAAATTCAAATCTTTAGATCTTAAATGCATTCAAAACTACTCAACTTCTCCTATTACATTATTTGAATTTCAAAGTTGTGATGCATTATGAGAAATGTGCACAAAGTTCAAATCTTTGGATCTTAAATGCATTCAAAACCATTCAAGTTCCAATATTACATTGTACAAATTTTAAAGTGGTGATGCATTATGAGAAATATGCATAAAGTTTGAATCTTTTAATCTTAAACACATTTAAAACAACTCAAGTTCTAGTATTACATTGTTCAAATTTCAAAGTTATGATGCATTATGAGAAATGTACATAAATTACAAATATTTGGATCTTAAACATGTTCACAACTATTCAAGTTCTTCTTTTACATTGTTCAAATTTCAAAGTTGTGATGCATTATGAGAAACACACATAAATTTCAAATATTTAGATCTTAAAGGAATTCAAAAGCACTCAAGTTCCCCTATTAAATTATTTGAATTTCAAAGTTGTGATGAATTATGAGAAACACACATAAAGTTAGAATATTTGGATCTTAAATGCATTCAAAACTGCTCATGTTCTTGTATCACATTATTTGAATCTCAAAGTTGTGATGCATTATGAGAAACACATAAAATTTGAATCTTTGGATTTTAAATGCATTCAAAGCCACTCAAGTTCTTATATCACATTGCTATAATTTCAAAGATGTGATGCATTATGATAAAAATGTATAAATTTTGAATTTTGGATCTTAAATGTAATTAAAACTACTCAAGTTCCAATATCACATTTTTCAAATTTCAAAGTTGTGATTCATTATGATAAATGTACATAGAGTTCAGATCATTTGATCTTAAATGCATTCAAAACCACTCAAGTTATGGTA
The DNA here is from genome assembly GCA_037957365.1 of Torreya grandis. NCBI lineage: Eukaryota > Viridiplantae > Streptophyta > Pinopsida > Cupressales > Taxaceae > Torreya > Torreya grandis. The sequence continues at coordinate 882,083 of JARHVA010003897.1, forward strand.
TCACATTGTTTAAATTTTAAAATTGTGATGCATTATGAGAAACACACATAAAATTCAAATACTTGGATCTTAAACACATTCAAAACCACTCAAGATCTTGTATCACATTTTTTTAATTTTAAAGCTACTATGTATTATGAGAAATGTGCATAAAATTTGAATCTTTGGATATTAAATGCATTCAAAACCACTCGAATTCATGTATCACATTGTTCAAATTTTAAAGTTATGATGCATTATGAGAAATGCACATAAATTTTGAATCTTTGGATCTTAAACATGTTTAAAACCACTCAAGTTCTTGTATCACATTATTTAAATTTAAAATTTGTGATGTGTTATGAAAAATGGGCATAAAGATTAAATTTTTGGACCTTAAATGCATTCAAAACCACTCAAGTTTTGGTATTACATTGTTCAAATTTCAAGGTTGTGATACATTATAATAAATACACATAAATTTCAAATATTTGGATCTTAAATGTGCTCAAAACCACTTAAGTTCTAGTATTACATTATTCAAATTTCAAATTTGTGATGCATTATGAGAAATTTGCCTAAATTTTGAATCTTTAGATCTTAAATGCATTCCAAATCACTCAAGTTCTAGTATGACATTATTCAAATTTTGAATTTATAATGCATTATGAGAAATGCACATAAAGTTTGAATCTTTGGATCTTAAAGGCATCTAAAATGGTTCAGGTTCCCCTATTACCTTGTTCAAATTTCAAAATTGTAATAAATTATGAGAAACATCATAAAGTTCAAATCTTTCAATCTTAAACACATTCAATATTGCTCAAGTTTCCATATTATATTATTCGAATTTCAAAGTTATGATGCATTATGAGCAACGTGCATAAAGTTTGAATCTTTGGATATTAAACACTTTCAAAACCACTCAAGCTCTAGTATTACATTGTTTGAATTTAAAATTTATGATGGATTATGAGAAACCCCATAAAGTTTAAATCATTGGATCTTAAACATGTTCAAAACCACTCAAGTTCTAGTATTACAATGCTTGAATTTCAAAGTTGTGATGCATTATGAGAAATGCACATAAAATTTGAATAATTGGATCTTAAACATGTTGAAAACCACTCAAGTTCTTGTATGAAATTATCCAAATTTTAAAGTTGTGATGCATTATTAAAAACATACATAAAGTTCAATTCTTTGAATCTTAAATGTGTTCAAAATTGCTCAATTTCTCTTATTACATTGTTCAAATTTTAAAGTTGTGATGCATTATGAGAAACACACATAAAGTTTGAATCTTTTGATTTTAAACTCATTTAAAATTGCTCAAGTTCTCGTATCACATTGTTTGAATTTTAAAGTTGTGATGCTTTATGAGAAACATGCATAAAATTTTAATCTTTTGATCTTAAATACATTCAATACTACTCAAGTTCTCATATTACATTATTTGTATTTCAAAGTTGTGATGCATTATGAGAAGTGCACGTAAAGTTTGAATATTTAGATCTTAAATGTGTTCAAAACCACTAAATTTACCATATCACATTGTTTCAAATCAAATTTATGATGCATTATGATAAATTCTCATAAAGTTCAAATCTTTGGATTTTAAACACATTTAAAATTGATCGAGTTCCCATATCACATTGTTCAAATTTTAAAATTGCAAAGCATTATGAGAAACACACATAAATTTTGAGTATTTGGATATAAAAACCACTCAAGTTCATGTATCACATTATTAAAATTTCAAATATGTGATTCATTATGAGAAACACACAAAGTTTGAATCTTTGATACTTAAACATGTTCAAAACCGCTCAAGTTATCGTATCACATTGTTTGAATTTTAAAGTTATGATGCATTATGAGAATAGTTCATAAAATTTTAATCTTAAGAAGTTTAACACATTCAAAACCACTCAAGTTCCAATATCACATATTTCAAATTTCAAATTTATGATGCATTATGAGAAACTTGCATAAGTTTGAATATTTAGATCTCAAATGTTTGCAAAACTACTCAAGTTCTTGTATCACATTGTTTGAATTTCAAAATTGACAATGCATTATGAGAAATGTCTATAAAGTTCAAATGTTTAGATCTTAAATGCATTAAAAACTATTAAATCTCCCATATCACATTGTTCAAATTTCAAAGTTGTGATGCATTATGATAAACGTGCATAAAGTTAAAATATTTGAATCTTAAACATGTTCAAAACTACTCAAATTCTCGTATCATATTATTCAAATTTTAAATTTGTGATGCATTGTGAGAAACATGCATAAATTTAAAATATTTGGATCTAAAATTTAATCAAAACTATTCAATTTCCCATATCACATTGTTTGAATTTCAAAGTTGTGATGCATTATGAAAAGCACACATAATTTTGAATCTTTGGATCTTAAATACGGTTAAAACCACTCAAGTTCACTTATCACATTGTTTAAATTTCAAAGTTATGATGAATTATTAAGTTTAAATTCACATAAAGTTTACATCTTTTGATGTTAAACACGTTCAAAATCATTCACGTTCATGTATGACATTGTTTGAATTTCAAAGTGATGCATTATGAGAAATGCACATAAAGTTTGAATCTTTTGATCTTGAATGTGTTCAAAACCAATCAAGTTCCTATATCACATTGTTTTAATTTTAAATTTGTGGTGCATTATGATAAACAAACATAAATTTTGAATATTTAGATCTAAAATGAATTCAATATTACATTGTTCAAATTTCAAAGTTGTCATGCATTATGAGAAATGCATGTAAATTTTGACTCTTTGAATCTTAAACACATTCAAAACCGCTCAAGTTCCAATATTAAAATTTTAAAATTTCAAATTTATGATGAATTATGAGAAACATGCATAAATTTCTAATCTTTGGATGCTAAATGCATTCAAAACTACTCACGTTCATTTATTACATTCTTTGAATTTCAAAGTTGTGATGTATTATGAGAAACATGCATAAATATATAATATTTAGATCTTAAATGTGATCAAGATCACTCAAATTCCCCTATTACATTTTTCAAATTTTAAATTTGTTATCGATTATGATAAACATACATAAAGTTCAAATCTTTAGATCTTAAATGCATTCAAAACTGCTCAACCCGTATCACATTGTTTGAATTTTAGAGTTGTGATGCATTATGAGAAATACACATAAAGTTCAATTTATTGGATTTTAAGCACATTCAAAACCACTCAAGCTACCATATCACATTTTTTGAATTTTAAATTTATGATGCATTATGAGAAACAAGCATCAAGTTCAAATATTTTGATCTTAAATGCATTCAAAACCTCTCAATTTCATGTGTCACATTGTTTGAATTTCAAAGTTGTGTTGCATTATGAGAAACATGCATAAATTTCAAATATTTAGATTTTAAATGTGTTTAAAGTCGCTCATGTTCTTGTATCACATTGTTCTAATTTCAAATTTGTGATGCATTATGATAAATGTGCATAAGTTTGAATCCTTGGATCTTAAAGGCATTTAAAACTACTCAAATTTCCATATCACATTGTTCAAATTTTAAAGTTAAGATGAATTATGAGAAACACATGTAAGTTTGGAATATTTGGATCTTAAATTCATTTAAAACCACTCAAGTTTTTGTATCACATTATTCAACTTTCAAATTTGATATGCATTATGAGAAATGTCCATAAAGTTTGAATTTTTTGATCTTAAGCACGTTCAAAACCATTCAAGTTCCTATATCACATTGTTTGAATATCAAGGTTGTGATGCATTATGAGAAACATGCATAAAGTTCAAACCTTTAGATCTTAAACTCATTCAAAACATTTCAAGTTCAGGTATTACATTTTTTGAGTTTCAAAGTTGTGATGCATTATGAGAAATGCATATAAATTTCAAATTTTTGGGTCTTAAGTGCATTCAAAACTACTCAAGTTTTGGTATTACATTATTTAAATTCAAATATTTGGATATTAAACATGTTCAAAACCATTCAAGTTTTGATATCCCATTGTTTGAATTTTAAATGTTGTGATGAATTATGAGAAACATGCATAAAATTCAAATCTTTAGACCTTAAATGCATTCAAAATCACTCAAGTTCCCATATCACATTATTTTAATTTCAAATGTGTTATTCATTATGAGAAACATGCATAAAGTTTAAATCTTTTGATTCTAAATGTATTCAAAACTACTCAAGTTCCCCTATTACATTGTTCAAATTTCAAAGTTGTGATGCATTATCAGCAACACACAAAAATTTTAAATCTTAGGATATTAAATGCATTCAAAACCACTCAAGTTATGATATTACATTTTTGTAATTTCAAAGTTATGATTCATTATGAGAAACATGCATAAATTTCAAATCTTTGGATCTTAAAAACATTTAGAAAGACTCAAGTTCCTATATTACATTGTTTGAATTTCAAATTTGTGATGCATTATAAGAAATGCACATAAATTTTGAATCTTTGGATCTTAAATGCATTCAAATTTGCTCAAGTTCTCTTATTACATTGTTCAAATTTCAATGTTGTGATGCATTATGATAAATGTGCATAAAGTTTGAATATCTAGATCTTAAATGCATTAAAAACCACTCAAGTTCTCATATCACATTGTTTGAATTTCAAAGTTGTGATGAATTATAAGAAACATGCATAAATTTTGAAACTTTGGATCTTAAATGCTTTCAAAACCACTCAAATTACAATATTACATTGTTTAAATTTCAAAATTGTAATTCATTATGAGAAACATGCATAAAATTTAAATATTTGAAACTTAAATGCATTCAAAACTACTCAAGTTATCATATCACATTGTTTTAATTTCAAAGTTGCAATGCATTATGAGAAACATGCATAAATTTCAAATCTTTGGATCTTAACAGCATTAAAACCACTCAAGTTCCCGTATCACATTATTCAAATTTCAAAGTTGTGATTCATTATGAGAAATGCACATAAAGTTTAAATATTTGGATCTTAAACACATTGAGAACTACTCAAGTTTTGGTATTATATTTTTCAACTTTCAAAGTTGTTATGCATGATGAGAAACATGCATAATTTTTAAAATTTGGATCTTAAATGCGATCAAAACTACTCAAGTTTTGGTATTACTTTGTTCAAATTTCAAAGTTGTGATACATTATGAAAAATGTGCATAAAGTTAGAATATTTGGATTTTAGATGCATTAAAAATTCCTCAATTCCCCTATTACATTGTTCAAATTTCAAATTTATGATGAATTATGAGAAACGCACATAAATTTTGAATCTTTGAGACTTAAATACATTCAAAATAGCTCAAGTTCCCATATTACACATTGCTTGAATTTCAAAGTTATGATGCATTATGAGAAATGAGTATAAGTTTTGAATCTTTAGATCTTAAATACATTCAAAAACACACAAGTTATGTATTACATTTTTTAAATTTCAAAGTTGTGATGCATTATAAGAAATGTGCATAAATTCAAATCTTTGGAATTAAATGCATTCAAAATTACTCAACTTCCTTTATTACATTCTTCAAAATTTAAAGTTGTGATGTATTATGAGAAACACACATAAATTTTGAATATTTGGATCTTAAATGCATTCAAAACCACTCAAGTTCCAGTATTACATTATTTAAATTTTAAATTTGTGATGCATTATGATAAACATGCATTACATTTGAATCTTTAGATCTTAAACACTTTCAAAACCACCAAGTCCCCCTATTAAATTGTTTTAATTTTAAAGTTATGATGCATTATGAGAAATGCACATAAAGTTTGAATCTTTGGATCTTAAACGTGTTTAAAATCACTCAAGTTCCACTATGATATTGTTTAAATTTCAAAGTTGTAATGCATTATGAGAAATACACATAAAGTTTGAATCTTTAGATCTTAACCACATTTAAAATTGATCAATTTATCATATCACATTATTTGAATTTAAATTTATGATGCATTATGATAAATGCACATAAAGTTTGAATATTTGGATCTTCAACGCATTCAAAACCACTCAAGTTATGATATTAGAATATTCATATTTTAAAGTGTGATGCATTATTATTAATGTGCATAAAGTTAATATATTTGGATCTTAAATGCATTCAAAACCACTCAAGCTACAATATTATATTATTCAAATTTCAAAGTTATAATGAATTATGAGAAATATACATAAAGTTGAAATCTTTGGTTCTTAAATGTGTTCAAAACCGTTCAAGTTATCATATTACATTGTCCAAATTTTAAGGTTGTAATGAATTATGATAAAGGCACATAAATTTCCAATATTTGGATCTTAAATGCATTCAAAACCACTCAAGTTCTGATAATACATTATTTGAATTTAAAAAATGCATTGCAGTATGAAAAATGCACATAAATTTCAAAATTTGGATCTTAAATGGGTTTAAAATCACCCAAGTTTTGGTATTACATTGTTCAAATTTTAAAGTTGTGATGCATTATGAGAAATATGCATAAAGTTCAAATATTTAGATCTTAAATGTGATCAAATTCATTCAAGTTTCAGTATCACATTGTTCAAATTTCAAAATTATGATGCATTATGAAAAACATGCATAAAGTTCAAATATTTGGATCTTAAACATGTTCAAAATTGCTCAAGTTATGGTATTATATTATTTGAATTTCAAAGTCGTGATGCATTATGAGAAATGCACATAAATTTTGAATCTTTAGATCTTTGTAGTCATATAAATGTAAAAATTGGTAACTTGAGCATGGATAATGACACCCGATCTATAGGTCCCTCCTGCTTGCTTTCATGACCCTCATAAGCATCATTTTCATTGATTCCTAGTCATCCATATCCTTCTAGATCTGATCCCAGATAAGCCAAACTCTTCTTTCCATGATATATCAATCCCCCTAGGTCCCATCTACTTAGGACAATAACACCACACTAGGACTATAGCACTAGTGCCACTCCTATCTACTTTTGATGCTCTTGTCCAAGTGCAATTTTGGTCCCACTAGCTAGTTCCTTCCAATTCCCCATCCTTATCCTTATTGGCCTAATGCAAGAACATTCAACCCATGACCAATAGATCCCTATAAAATCCCATTCAAATATCATTTTGAAAGGGTGTGGGCAAATATCACTAAGCAAGCAAAATTACAAGCAAGACCACTCAACCAATCTTACATATTATCTACATACAACCAACCAATATACTTATAAGCTTATTAAAATCCTTACACTAGTCGCTAGCTACTTGCAAGTACATTTAGTTTAGCATTTTGCATATTCATACACTTTATTACACAAAGCACATCAAGTGGGAGAACCATATATGGCTTGATACCTCTTCAAAGTATTAATATGTAGGCAACGTGCCCACACAAAGGGTGTGGATACACGTTCAGTGAATCTTATACATACTACCCCCCCTTCTTTATTGAAATTATTCAATTCATAATGGATTATAGGGTTTGAGTAGAAAATCTACTATATAATGAGCTTTATATATTTTTAGCTATTAAAACTTCATGGACAGGATAACACATACCTGGTGAACAAAACCCAAAAAGCTCAGATCCTCAAGAAAATGACAATAAAGGTGGAATATAGCATTGGTGCCACTCTTGCATACTTTTATCACTCTTATCCAATCATAAAATTAAGGTCAAATATTAGTTTATGATTGTGTCCTAGTCCTACATAGTGAATCTCAGACCCTATCTCAACTGTAATAGTTAGTTTCCAACTAAGTCTTATTTTCTCCCTCTTATTACTATTTTCAGAAAGGTCAAAATTGAAATATAATTTACACAAATAAGTAGCTTAATTATTGAATATTTATTTACTAATTTTACTACTCAAACCCTTTAACTAAATTATGAATAATACACCAATATTCTCAAAATTGTTAAATCATTTGGTGAACCTGACTTCATTTATGCATAAAACCCTAGGATAAATTTCCTACTAATTTTTCCTATATTTTATGATTTTTACCTACATAATAAAATATTAAATTTTAAATTTTTTTAGTAATTTTAAAATAATTTTCTTTCAAACCCTAGTTGCCCATACTAGGTCCCAGTATTTTCCCAGTAATTTTCCAATAATTTTTTATTTTTTACTAGCATATTAAAATTAGAAATTCAATTTAAATTTTAAAATTCAATAGTAATTTAAAAAAATATTTATTTTAAAAAAAAACCTAATTTCATCTACTAGGTCTTGTTAACTCAAAAAATTTCCAATAAATTTTTGATTTTTTACTTTAAATTTCAAAATTTGTTAATATAATCAGCTTTCAAACCCTAGTTCATTACACTAGGTTCTATTAATTCTTGAGGTATCACATTACATGTTTATGAGCTTTGTATTCTTTTTATGCATATTCGAGTTCCTTGTTTAGATTATATCCATTTAATCTTTTCTACTATCATCCAAGCCATTTTCCTCATGCCACATAAGTTCCTTGCATCTCTTCCTTTGAGATGAAGTGCAAGACTTAGTGGCAATCCTCCTAAATTTACCTAGATTCCTACAACTCAACCATATACCATGGATAAAAAACCAACTTAGGTTCTTTTTATAGATTCTACACATATAGATTACACTAATTTTAATGAGGATAATTTTGACAAAGATAATATGAGAATAACAATGATGATACAAACACTGATGTTCATGATCCACCATATCAGACTCTTGATCAACTTCCACCAATTGTTAATAATGAAGTTGTCCTGAATAAAGATTTGATCCTACAAAGTTTTCAAGAAAGACTCTAGGAATAGCCCCAATATCTTACTCTTATTTTATAATCTATCATGGAAATCAAAAAGGCTAAACAAGTTGAGTCTTCCTTTTCTTCTATGCAACTAGTTACAACTGACACTATGGGGGCAACTATGTCTCAACAACCCCTATAGCAGTCCAACCTACCTCTATACTACCAACTATAATGAGTAAATCTTTGTCTCCTAATGTGGTAGCCCTTGTGTAAGAGATAAAATCTCTTCAATCAAAGGTGTTACATCTTAAGCAAGGTGCCTCTAGGCCTATGTATGCTTTGGATTATTTTTATCTATTACATACACCATTAGGACATCACATGGCTTCTACACCCTTACCATAAGATTTTATTCAACCCAAGCTTACTCTATATGATGGCAAGGGTGATCTAGAGACACATTTGAGAGATTTTCATGTAACATGCTTGGACTATGTACCAAATGACTGGCTACTTACCAAGTTATTTCCATAGAGCCTAAAGGATTATGCTTTATAATGGTTCTAAAATCTATCAAATTAGTTGGTCAATGTATTCAATCCTTTAGATGACATGTTCCTAGATCATTTTATCATTAATATTGGTGATAAGGTTTCATATGCCTAAGTTGTACAATAAAAACAAAGATCAAATGTGTTCTCCAATATAAGACTATTTTGGCTGAGATGATTAGCCCCATGGCTAATCAAGAATTACAAGATCTCTTCAAACAAAGTCTTCTACTATATTTTCATGAATCAATTATGTTTAAAATATTCTATTTTTTCAATGAATTATATCACACACTAAAGGAAAGAGAAGTAAAACTAATTTGAATGGGCAAACTAAAGTATACAAGTATTTAAAAAATAACAAATAAGAGTAACAACAAATTCCCATATAAATTTAAGTTCAATAATATCAAGAGTCATAATCAATTGATAGTTAATGCACTTTCTTAGCCCCTTCAATGAGTGGTTTTATCAACACCTCTTCAGTGAACCTTTACCAATCTACTAGTTTCTCCAACTAGAGTTTTACATTAGCTATTGGTATGTAACATAATATCTCTCCATCTTATTTGGGAAGTTGACCCAACAAATCTTCTTTCATGGGGATATGATCAACATGCATTTTTTGAGTTTCACAAGGCACTAGGCCATACAACAAATAGATGCATTAGTTTGAGACAATAGATACATGATTTGATATATTGTAATTATACTAATCTGGGTACTTTAGTTGAGACTCCTTAGGCAAAGAAAACATAGGATAAAGCTTTGAAAATCTTCTCATATCCCTTTCCATAACATTATAAACAAGAGATAGGGGACACATTAGGGGTTTACCATGCATATCATGCACATCCACCACTAGATACATATATGGCACCTTTATTTGAGACATGTCCTTTGATTAACATGATTGGTGTATACAATTCTAGATTTCTAGCTAGACCTTTCATCTCCTTATTAGAGTAGAATATTATCAAGGATGATTTAGATTATCATGCATTCTTTATCATAGCATACATTCATAATCATCTTATTCATAGTGTTCTCATAGACAATGGATCTAGTGTGAACATGTACACTATGACTTTATTGTAGTATTTAGGATATTCAGAGCAAGATATTACCCTGACAAACATAGTTATCAATGGATTCAATGGGCACATATAGAGTTCATTAGGTGATATTGTACTTCCTCTATAAGTTGGTCCAACACATGTGACCACACCATTCACTATAGTTCCTAGTTTAGGAGTTTTTGATATGTTACTTGGTTGACCATGGATCCATAAACTTCAAGAGTACCTTATATAATTAATAGATATTTAAAATTCATTCACGCTAATCAGGTTATTATAATTGGTGGAGTTTTATATGATTTACCACTCCCCACTTTAGAGCCACCTTCTACTTTATAGTCACCAATTTTAGTTTAGCCTATAGTTTTAGTTTCTCCACCAGTTATAATTATTCCTCTAGTTCCTATTCAGACATAGTTGAGGCATCCATTGCTAGCACAGAGAGTTCATACACCTCCATAACTTCAAGATTTTAAATATCTTCTACCTACAATGTTCACACCTAGGGTAGTATCATTGATATCTCATACATCTACTCATAAAGCACATGTTCAGAGAGCTTCTCCTACTACTAGATGTATCCCTAAGAGCTCTATAGTTGTATTCAATTCTGAAAGTTACAAGGGGAACCCACACTTGGCTTCTAATTTAGATATTTTAGAGAATTTACAACATATACAACTTTCAGAGTGATAGTCTCAGCATTTCTATCTTGCTTCATGATCATGCATGATTCCTCTCCTTGATATAGGACACCATGATAGGGAGTCTCCCATGAGACTCATCAGTTAGTATCATCCCTTCCCATTTTACTTGTATATATTTTCTCTTCAAATTCTTGTATATAGTCTTCTTGTGATTGATTGTACATAGCTAAAATCTCAAAAAATTCAAAAACATTCAAATATTTCAAAATATAAAAACATACAAATAGCTCAAAAACACCAAATTTTTTTATTTTATGAATTATCCATGATTTACATTTCTACTACTATGTTAGAATTACATTTGTTGTTCTATGCTATTGTTTGTTAATTTGTCTACATTACCATGCTTCACTTGATCTTCTTTGAGTGTGTGTAGTAACATCCAAATCCTTGATTGCTTCACTCCACCTATTGAGGGGGTAGCCTACTTCTACATTCAAGACACACATCGATATACATACCCACGAGAGGCATTTTCTACATGACTAAACTATCCAGGTTATGTTATTCCTACACCACATGCTCTAGTTATCATGTTTATGTACATTACTTACTAGCTTACACAAATTAGTCTATCAACACTCACTATTTTATAACACTTTTATATTTTTGATCATATACCTAGTATTGTATTATCATTTCTTACATACTTTCACATTCTTGATTTGATTAGTTAGATGCGATTGCATTTCTAGTCATTACATGCTTTCCTTTCTTGCTTTGTATAGCTAGATATGATTGCATTTCTCAATTCTTGATTGTCTCTTATATGTTCCTTAAGACATTTGACAATGTATTTTTATTTTATATCTTGTTTATAACTTAGGACATTTGATGATTTTCTTTGACTGTACTCTTCTATGTGATTTTGGCTTCCATGCCAACCTTGTTTGTTTCAATTATATGTGTATGTGAAATTTGAGCATGCCTTGTATGATTGCCTTTTAGTATGAGTGACATGTGCCCATTTCCCTTGTTTGTTTGGCCCCTTGGCCACCCTTATATGCTTCTTGTTTCTTGCCTTGTTTATTTGTTGCTTGTTTGCTTCTCATTATTTGTAATGCCATGATCTGCATCATGCATTATCTTGCTTTCTTAGATGTCATAATGGACATCATGCTTCATCCCTCCATAATAACTAAAAAATAACCAAACTTCCTATTCCAATTCATTACATTGCACATGATATTACATTGTTATATCTATCTAGGCATACCCATGTTGATATAGCAATCTCTCATTACAAACCATGCTATATCTTGAGATAAATTATTGATTATCATTGTTATATCATGTATCTTTACAGCATAACACACTTACAAGGCTATTTCTTCTAAGGGTAGTCATTGCAGGGTCTTCATTCCTACCTTCAAAAGAGGGGGCAACAAATAGGGGTTTTATCACAAAGATCAGAGCTCCTAATAGTAAAAAAATCTAGCATTTGGAACACCTAGAACAACAATCAAATATCAAACAAGTCAAAATAGACCAGACAAATAGTAAAAATGATAGAATAATTACCATATTTGGCCTAGGACAATAGTTTCAAGATTAAACTATAGTTTTGGTGCCACTTCTATCCATTTTTGTTGCTCTTACCCAAACAACCAAAAAAACTAGACTTTCTAGAAGTAGGCAAGAAAGTAAGTTCAAATATAGTTTTACACAACTAGACCAATTCAAAATCAATAATTTTTAGTACACTTTTGATCATAAAATACATATATAGGGGGTATTATGCATGGCATGATGGCTCTCACTTCTATTTTTAGATATGGTAGTTAGTATAACTTCTAGATTAGAATCCAACTTTCAAACACTAGTGATTGGGGGCATTGTGTGTAGCACATTTGTTTTTTTCTTTCCAAGTTCAGTGTTATCTAGGCATTCTCAATAGTTGTATGCCTTATTCCATATTTAGGTGATTAGCATCATTTTGGAGTGGGTTTCATATAAGCCTAACCTCCACATTTTAGAGTGGCTTTCATATAAGCCTAGTGGACCTTTTTTGGAGTGGATTTCATACAAACCTAATCTCCATCTTTCAGAGTGGCCAAAAGTGGCCTAGTTTCTAGCATACATTTGGATATCCATGCAAACATTGTTATATTATAAATAATTAATAGGCTTCAAGATCCATCTCATATGACACACATTTCATATCAATATAAATCCATAGCTTCACCTTATGGGGTAATGATGGGGCCAAAGGACTAGTTAGCCTTTATATTTTTGAGCCACCTATTTAGAGGGATTGAACACATAGTCCAAACATTGATTAAAACATGTATGATAACCTAGATTCACTTAGTGGGCAATGATGGAGCCAAAGGGATAGCCTTTGCATTCTTGAGCCACTCTTATGGAATTGAACGCTCAGCTCCATTTGCAATATTACTCTTGGTACAACATCATCCAATATTACTCAGCATCATCCAATATCACTTAGTATCATAATAAGTTTTTTATTGGTCCACATACCCAATTAGTGTATTTTTTCCTTTCTCTTCTTCTCTCTCTCTCTCTCTTACCCAAGTTTATACATTCTTATTTTAGATATAGTGTATCTAGTAAGAACTGATATACTCTTTATCTTTCTTGTAGATTCATACTTCATAGTGTGCACTCTTTATGCACACCTAGCATCACACAAGCTTCATGGGATTCACCCTTATAGGTAAGTTTAGGTATACTTTCTATTTTTCCTTTATCCTAATATTTCACTTTGCTACATCACTAGAATAAAGGGGAGACAAATTTAATCATATAAAATGCAAAAATTGGTAACTTTCGCATGGATAATGACACCCAACCCTTAGGTCCCTCTTACTTGATTTCATGACCCTCATAGGCATCATTTTCACTAATTCCCAATCATCTATAACATTCTAAACCTGATCCCAGCCAAGCCAAACTCCTCTTTCCATGATAAATCAATCCCCCCAAGTCTTGTCTACTCAAGACAATAGCACCACACTAGGACTATAGCACTGGTGCCACTCTTGTCCACTTTTAGTGCTCATATCCAAGTGCAATTTTGGTCCCAATAATAAATTCATTTTGGTTCCCCATCCTTATCCTTGTCATCTTAATGCAAGCACATTCAACCCATGACCAATAAATCCCTATAAAATCCCATTCAAATATCATTTGGAAAGGGTGTGGGCAAATATCACTAATCAAACAAGAATACAAGCAAGACTAATCAAGTAATCTTCCCTATTCTTTGCATACAACTAACCAATATACTTACAAACTTATTTAAATCCTTACACTAGTCCCTACCCACCTCAAGTACATCTAATTTAATATATTGCATATTCATACACTCTATTTCATAAATCACGTCAAATGCGAGAACTACATATGGCTTGATCCCTCTTCAGAGTATTGGTATGTAGGTAGTGTACCTACACAAGGTGTGTGGATACACATTTAGTGAATCTTACACACATTAACCCCCCCTCTTTCTTAAAATTGGTCAAATCATAATAGATTATAAGGTTTGAAGATAAAATATACTCTACAAGGAGATCTACAGACTTCCATCTATTGAAACTTCATAAATAGGGTCATATAGACATGGCAAACAAAACATAGAAAGCTCAGATCTTCAAGACAATAGTGGTAGAGGTGGACTACAATGTTGGTACCAATCATGTCCACTTTTGGTACTTCTATCCAATCATAAAATGAAGGTCAAATCTTAGTTTGTGATAGTGTCCTAGTCTTGCATAGTGAATCTCAGACCCTGTCTTAGTCATAAGAGTTAGTTTTCAGCTAAGTCTTATTTTCTCCCTCTTATTACTATTTTTATAAAGGTCAAAATTACAATCTAATTTATACAAATAAGTAGATTAATTATTTCATATTTATTTACTAATTTTACTACTCAAACCCCTTAATCTAAATTAGGAATAATACACTAATATTTCCAAAATTGTTAAATCAATCTTAAATGCATTCAAAACCACTCAAGTTATAGTCTTATATTGTTTAAATTTCAAAGTTACAATGAATTATCAGAAACATGCATAAAGATTGAATCTTTGGATCTTAAATGCATTCAAAATTGATTAAATTTTGGTATGACATTATTCAAATTTCAAAGTTATGATGCATTATGAGAAATATACATAAAGTTCAATTCTTTATATCTTAAACATGTTCAAAACCATTCAAGTTCCCATATCACATTTTTTAAATTTCAAAGTTATGATGCATTATGAGAAATGTGCATAATGTTTGAATCATTGGATCTTAAATCTATTGAAAACCTCTCAAGTTACCCTATTACATTGTTTGAATTTTAAATTTATGATGCATTATGATAAATGAGCATAAATTTTGAATCTTTGGATATTAAATGCATTTAAAACTACTCAAGTTCTTGTATCACATTGTTCAAATTTCAAAGTTGCAATGCATTGTGAGAAACACATATAAAGTTTGAATCTTTGGATCTTAAACTCATTCAAAACTTTTCAAGTTCCCCTATCATATTTTTTTATTTTCAAATTTATGATGCATTATGAGAAATGTGCATAAAATTCAAATCTTCAGATCATAAATGCATTAAAAATAGTTCAAGTTCCTTTATCACATTTTTTGAGTTTCAAAGTTGTGATTCATTATGAGAAATGTGCATAAACTTCAAATATTTGGATCTTAAACACATTAAAAACCACTCAAGTTCCATATCACATTATTTTAATTTAAAATTTGTGATGCATTATGAGAAATGTGCATAAAGTTTAAATCTTTAATTTTTAAACACATTTAAAATTGCTCAAGTTCATGTATCACATTCTTTGAATTTCAATGTTGCGATGCATTATGATAAAAACACATACAATGTAAGTTTTTTAGATCTTAAATGCATTAAAAACCACTCAAGTTATTATATCACATTGTTTAAATATCAAAGTTATGATTAATTATGATAAATGTGCATAAATTTTAAATTTTTGGATCTTAAATGCATTCATAAGCACTCAAGTTCTCTATCATATTATTTGAATTTCAAAGTTTGATGCATTATGAGAAACATGCATAAAATTTGAATATTTTGATCTTAAATGTATTCAAAACTACTCAAGTCCCCCTATCACATTATTTGATTTTCAAAGTTACGATGCATTATGAGAAATGCACATAAAGTTTAGATCTTTGTATCTTAAACACATTCAAAACTGCTCATATTCTGGTATCACATTGTTTAAATTAAAAATTTGAGATGCATTATGAAAAACATGTATAAAGTTCAAACATTTATATCTTAAATGCATTCAAAACCACTCAAGTTCTCGTATCACATTGTTTAAATTTTAAAGCTACGATGCATTATGATAAATGCACATAAAGTTAGAATCTTTGGATCTTAAATGCATTCAAAACCTATCAAGTTCCCATATTACGTTGTTTAAGTTTCAAAATTATGATGCATTATGACAAATGTTCATAAAGTTCAAATTGTTAAATCTTAAATGCATTCAAACCACACAAGTTCCTATATCACATTATTCAAATTTTTAAATTACACTTCATTATGATAAATGTGCATAAATTTCAAGTCTTTGGATATTAAATTCATTAAAAACTACTCAAGTTATTGTATCACATTTTTTGAATTTCAAATTTGTGATGCATTATGAGAAACATGCATAAAATTTTAATCTTTAGATCTTAAACATGTTTAAAACTAATCAAGTTATCATATCACATTGTTTGAAATTTAAAGTTACGATGCATTATGAGAAACACACATAAAGTTTAAATTTTTAGATCTTAAATGCATGCAAAACCACTCAAGTTCTCGTATGATATTGTTTGAATTTCAAAGTTGTGATGCATTATGAAAAACACATATAAAGTTCAAATCTTTGGATCTTAAATGCATTCAAAACCACTTAAGTTCATGTATCACATTGTTTGAATTTCAAAGTTATGATGCATTATGAGAAATGTACATAAAATTTGAATATTTAGATCTTAAATGCATTTAAAAATTCTCAAGTTCCCATCTCACATTATCTAAATTTCAAAGCTGTGATGTATTATGATAAATTCACATAAATTTTGAATCTTTGAATCCTAAACACATTCAAAACCACTCAATTTTTCTATCACATTATTTTAATTTCAAAGTTGTGATGCATTATGAGAAACATGCATAAAGTTTAAATCTTTGGATCATAAATGCATTTAAAATTGCTTGAGTTACCATATCAAATTGTTCAAATTTCAAACTTATGATGCATTATGAGAAATGTGCATAAATTTTGAGGCTTTGGATTTCAAATGCATTCAAAACCACTCAAGATCCTATATCACATTGTTTAAATTTTAAATTTGTGATGCATTATGAAAAACACACATAAAGTTTGAATCTTTAGATCTTAAATGTATTCAAAACCACTCAAGTTCCCATATCACATCGTTAAAATTTCAAAGTTGTGATGAATTATGAGAAATTTATATAAATTTTGAATCTTTAGATCTTAAATTTTTTCAAAACCACTCACGTTTCCATATCACATTATTTGAATTTCAAAGTTATAATGTATTATAATAAATGTACATAAATTTCTAATCTTTAGATCTTAAAATCATTTAAAACTGCTCAAGTTTTTGTATCACATTGTTCAAATTTTAAATTTGTAATTCATTATAAAAAAACATTCATAAAGTTTGAATCTTTGGATCTTCAACACATTCAAAACTGGTCAAGTTCCCATATCACATTGTTCAAATTTCAAATTTCTGATGTGTTATGAAAAATGTGAATAAAATAAAATATTTGGATCTTGAATGCATTCAAAGCCACTCAAGTTCCCATATTAAATTGTTCAAATTTTTAAGTTATGATGCATCATGAGATATCCAAATAAATTTTAAATCTTTGGATCTTAAAATCATTCAAAACTTCTCAAGTACCCATATCACATTGTTCAAATTTTAAATTTGTGATGCATTATGAGAAACATGCATAAATTTTGAATCTTTAGATCTTAAACACATTCAAAACTACTAAAGGTCCCTTATCACAGTGTTCAAATTTCAAATTTTTGATGCATTATGATAAACACGCATAAAGTTTTAATACTTAGATCATAAATGTAATCAAAATCACTCAAGTTTCTATATCACTTTGTTCAAATTTCAAAGTTACAATGCACTATGATAAATGTGCATAAAGTTCTAATCTTTGGATCTTAAACACATTCAAAGTTGTACAAGTTCTTGTATCACATTGTTTATATTTCAAAGTTGTAATTTATTATGAGAAATTCATATAAACTTTGAATCTTTGGATCTTAAACATGACCAAAACCACTCAAGTTCCTATATCACATTGTTTGAATTTCAATGTTGTGATGTATTATAGGAAACATGCATAAAGTTTGAATATTTTAATCTTAAATGCATTAAAAAATGGTCAAGTTCCCCTATCACATTATTCAAATTTCAAAATTGTGATGCATTATGAGAAACAAGCATAAAATTTGAATCTTTAGATCTTAAATGCATTATAAAACTATTCAAGTTCCCATATCACATTGTTCAAATTTAAAAGTTATGATGCATTATGAAAAATGTCCATATTCAATGCATTCAAAACCACTCAAGTTCCCATATCACATTGTTTGAATTTCAACATTATGATAAATTATGAGAAATGCACATAAATTTTAAATATTTGGATGTTAAATGCATTCAAAACTACTCAAGTTCCCATATTACATTATTCAAATTTTAAATTTTTGATGAATTATGAGAAATGTGAATAAATTTTTAATCTTTGAGTCTTAAATGTGTTCAAAACTACTCAAGTTCCCATATCACATTACTCAAATTTCAAATTTGTTATGCATTATTATACACATGCATAAAGTTCAAATCTTTAGATCTTAAATGCGTTTAAAACTACTCAATTTTCCTTATCACATTTTTCAAATTTCATAATTGTGATTCATTATGAGAAATATGCATAAATTTTAAATTTTTGGATCTTAAACATGTTCAAAACCACTAAAGTTATCATATCACATTGTTTAAATTTTAAAGTTGTGATGCATTATGAGAAATGTGCATAAAGTTAGAATCTTTGGATCTTAAATGCATTTAAAACTACTCAAGTTCCTATATCATATTGTTTAAATTTAAAAGTTGTGATGCATTATGAGAAATTCACATAATGTTTGAATCTTTGGGTTTTAAATGCATTCAAATCAAATTTTAAAGTTGTGATGCATTATGATAGACACCCATAAAGTCTAAATCTTTGGATCTTAAATGCATTATGAGAAACATGCATAAAGCTCAGATCTTGTGATGCATTATGAGAAACATGTTTAAATTTCAAATCTTTAGATCTTAAACATTTTCTAAACCACTCAAGTTCCCCTATCATATTATTTAAATCTCAAAGTTGTGATGCATTATGATAAACACACATAAAGTTTGAATCTTTAGATCTTAAATGTGTTCAAAACCACAAAAATTCCCCTATTAAATTGTTCAAATTTCAAAGTTGTGATGCATTATGAGAAACATGCATAAAATTCAAATCTTGGATCTTAAATGCATTGAAAACCACTCAAGTTCCCCTATTATATTGTTCAAATTTCAAAATTATGATGCATTATGAGAAATGTGCATAAAATTTAAATATGTGGATCTTAAATGCTTTCAAAACCACTGAAGTTATGGTATTACATAGTTCAAATTTCAAAGTTATAATGCATTATGAGAAACACACATATAGTTCAAATCTTTAGATCTTTAACGTGTTCAAACTGCTCAAGTTCACATATCACATTATTTAACTTTCAAAGTTCTGATGTATTATGAGAAATACACATAAAGTTTGAATCTTTGGATCTTTAATGCATTCAAAACCACTCATGTTTCCATACCACATTGTTCAAATTTCAAAGTTATGATGCATTATGAAAAATGCATGTAAATTTTTAATATTTATATCTTAAATGTATTAAAAACCACTCAAGTTCCCCTTCACAATATTTGAATTTTAAAGTTTCAATTTATTATGAGAAATGTGGATAAAGTTCAAATATTTGGATGTTAAACATGTTCAAAACTGCTCAAGTTCCTGTATCACATTGTTTAAATTTCAAATTTATGATGCATTATGAGAAATGCACATAAAGTTTAAAAACTTGGATCTTAAACACATTCAAAAACACTCAATTTAGTGTATCATATTGTTTTAATTTTAAAGTTTTGATGCATTATGAAAAATGTGCATAAAGTTTGAATATTTGGATCTTAAACATTTTCAAAACCACTCAAGTTTAAGTATCACATTGTTCAAATTTTAATGTTGTGATGCATTATGATAAATGAGCATAAAGTTCAATAATTTTGATCTTAAATAAGCTAAAAACCACTCAAAATCTAGTATCATATTGGTTGAATTTCAAAGTTGTGATGCATTATAAGAAATGTGTATAAATTTTGAATTTTTAGATCTTAAATGCATTCAAAACTGCTCAAGATTTTATATCACATTTTTTGAATTTCAAAGTTATGATGAATTATGAGAAACACACATAAGGTTCAAATATTTGAATCTTAAATGCATTATAAACCATTCAAATTTTTATATCAAATTATTCAATTTTCAAAGTTGTGATGCATTATGAGAAATGCACATAAAGTTCAATTATTTGGATCTTAAACACATTCAAAACCTATATAATTCTTGTATCACATTATTCAAATTTCAATGTTGTGATGAATTATGAGAAATGCACATAAATTTTGAAACTTTGGATCTTGAAAGCATTCAAAATACATCAAAAAGTGCTCAAGTTCCCCTATCACATTATTTTAATTTTAAAGTTACAATACATTATGATAAACATGTATAAATTTCAAATATTTGGATCTTAAATACATTCAAAACTGCTCAAGTTTCTATATCACATTGTTTGAATTTCAAAGTTGTGATGAATTATGAGAAATACACAAAAAGTTTAAATATTTGAATCTTCAATGTGTTCAAAATCATTCAAGTTCTAGTATCACAATATTCAAATTTCAAAGTCATGATGCATTATAAAAAACATGCATAAAGTTTGAATCATTGGATCTTAAATACCTTTAAAACCAATCAAGTTCCCATATCACATTCTTCAAATTTTAAAGGTTTCAATGCAATATGATAAATGTGCATAAATTTTAAATCTTTAGATCTTAAATGCATTCAAAAATACTCAAGTTTCCATATCACATTATTCAAATTTTAAAGTTATGATACATTATTATAAATGTGCATAAATTTTGAATCTTTGAATCTTTAATACATTCAAAACTACTCAAGTTCTTGTATCACATTATTCAAATTTCAAAGTTACGATGCATTATGAGAAATGTGCATACATTTCAAATCTTTGGATTTTAAAAGCATTCAAAACCACTTAAGTTATCATATCACATTGTTCAAATTTCAAAGTTATGATTAATTATAAGAAATGCACATAATGTTCAAATCTTTAGATCTTAAACACCTTAATAACTACTCAATTTTCCTTATTATATTGTTTGAATTTCAAATTTGTGATGCATTATGAGAAATTCACATAAATTTTGAATCTTTGGATCTTAAATACATTTAAAATTGATGAAGTTCCCCTATTACATTATTTTAATTTCAAAGTTACAATGCATTATGAGAAACATGCATAAAATTTGAATCTTTGGATCTGAAATGCATTTAAAACCACTCAAGTTCCCATATCACATTTTTGAAATTTTAAAGTTGTGATGCATTATGAGAAACGTGCATAAAGTTTCAAATCTTTGTATCTTAAATGGATTTAAAACTTATAAACTTTTGGTATTACATTGTTTGAATTTCAAAGTTGTGATGCATTATTATAAATTTACATAAAGGTCAAATCATTGGATCTTAAACACATTCAAACCTGCTCAATTTCCCCTATTACATTATTTGAATTTCAATGTTGTGATGCATTATGAAAAATGTGCATAAATGCATTCAAAACCACTCAAGTTCTTATATCACATTTTTCAAAATTTAAAGTTGCAATGCATTATGAGAAATGTGCATAAAGTTCAAATCTTTGGATCTTAAATGCATTCAAAACCACTCAAGTTCTCATATCACATTTTTCAAATTTTAAAGTTGTAATGCATTATGAGAAAATCATATAAATTTTGAATCTTTGGATCTGAAATGAATTCAAAACTACTCAATTTCCCATATCACATTGTTTGAATTTCAAATTTGTAATGAATTATGAGAAATTCACATAAATTTTGAATCTTTAGATCTTAAACATGTTTAAAACCACTCAAATTTCCATATCACATTATTCAAATTTCAAATTTATGATACATTAAGAGAAACATGCATAAATTTTGAATCTTTGGATCTTAAATGCATTCAAAACTACTCAAGTTCACATATTACATTATTCAAATTTCAAAGTTGTGATGCATTATGAGAAATGTGAACAATTTTCAAATCTTTAGATGTCAAACATGTTCAAAACCACTCAAGTTTTTGTATCACATTGTTTGAATTTTAAATTTGTGATGCATTATTAGAAACATACATAAATTTTGAATATTTAGATGTTCAACATGTTTAAAACCATTGAAGTTTCTATATCACATTGTTTGAAATTCAAATTTGTGATGCATTATGAGAAGTGTGCATAAAGTTTAAATATTTAGATCTTAAACACATTCAAAAATGCTTAAGCTTTGGTATTACATATCATTCAAATTTTAAAGTTGTAATGCATTATGAGAAATGTGCATAATATTAGAATATTTTGATCTTAAACAAACTCAAAATTATTCAAGCTTCAGTATTACATACCATTCAAATTTAAAAGATGAGATGCATTATTGAAAATGTGCATATTTGGATCTTAAATACATTCAAAATTGCTTAAGCTTCGATATTACATATCATTCAAATTTTAAAATTGTGATGCATTATGAGAAACATGTATAAAGTTCAAATTTTTGGATCTTAAACACATTCAAAATTGCTTAATCTTTGATATTACATATTATTCAAATTTTAAAGTTATGATAAACCATGAGAAACATGCACAAATTTTCAATATTTGGATCTTAAACATGCTCAAAACTACTTAAGCTTTAGCATTATATATCATTCAACTCACAATGAGAAATACACATAAAGTTTGAATCTTTAGATCTTAAACATGCTCAAAACTAATTAAGCTTCGGTATTATATATCATTCAAATTTTAGAGTTGTGATGCATTATGAGAAATGCACATAATATTTGAATCATTAAATCTTAAAAATGCTCAAACTATTTAAGTTTTGGTATTACATATCATTCAAATTTTAGAGTTACGATGCATTTGAGAAATGTGCATAAAATTCAAATATTTGGATCTTAAACATTCTCAAAACCACATAAGTTTCAGTATTACATATCATTCAAATTTCAAAGTTGCAATGCATTATAATAAACAAACATAAATTTTGAATCCTTTGATCTTAAATATTCTCAAAACCACTTAAGCTTTAGTATTACATATCATTCAAATTTCAAAGTTGTGATGCATTATGATAAATACACATAAAGTTCAAATATTTGAATCTTAAACACACTCAAAACCACTTAAGTTTTAGTATTGCATATCATTCAAATTTTAAAGTTACTATGCATTATGAGAAATGTGCATAAAGTTTGAATTATTAGATCTCAAACACATTCAAAACCGTTTAAGATTTGATATTACATATCATTCAAAATTTAAAGTTGCAATGCATCATAAGAAATGCACATAAAGTTTGAAATTTAGATAGTTAACACATTCAAAAATTCTTAAGCTTTGGTCTTACATATCATTCAAATTTAAAAGTTGTGATGTATCACGAGAAATGTGCAAAAATTTCAAATCTTTAGATCTTAAACACGTTTAAAACTACTTAAGCTTTGGTATTATATATCATTCAAAATTAAAAGTTGTAATGCATCCTGAGAAACATGCACAAAGTTTGAATCTTTGGATCTTAAACACATTCAAAACCACTTAAGCTTTGCTATTACATATCATTTAAATTTTAAAGTTGTGATGCATCATGATAAATGTGTATAAAGTTTGAATCTTCAGATCTTAAACAAGTTCAAAACTACTTCATCTTTGGTATTACATATCATTGAAATTTCAAAGTTGTGATGCATCATGAGAAATGCAAATAAAATTTGAATCTTTGGATCTTAAACACATTAAAAACCACTTAAGCTTCAGTATTACATATCATTCAAATTTCAATGTTGTGATGCATCATGAGAAATATGCAAAAAGTTTGAATCTTTAGATTGTAAATATGTTTAAAACCACTTAAGGTTTAGGACTACATATTATTCACATTTCAATGTTTCAATGCATCATGAGAAACATGCATAAAATTTGAATCTTTAAATCTTAAACATATTCAAAACTACTTAAGTCAAAGGTATAACATATCATTCAAATTTTAAATTTGTGATGCATCATGAGAAACATGCATAAAGTTCAAATCTTTAGATCTTAAACACATTCAAAAATACTTAAGCTTTGGTACTACATATCATTCAAATTTCAAAATTGTGATTCATCATGAGAAATGCGCATAAAGTTCTAATATTTAGATCTTAAACACCTTCAAAACCACTTAAGTTTTAGTATTACATATAATTCAAATTTCATAGTTGTGATGCATCATGATAAATGATTATAAAGTTTGAATCTTTATATCTTAAACACCTTTAAAACCACTTAAGCTTTAGTATTACTTATCATTTAAATTTCAAATTTTTGATGCATCATGATAAATGTGCATAAAGTTCAAATATTTAAATCTTAAACACCTTTAAAACTACTTAGGCTTTGATATTACATATCATTCAAATTTAAATTTTGTGATTCATCATGAGAAATACACATAAAATTTGAATTTTTGAATTTTAAACACATTCAAGACTACTTAAGCTTCAGTATTACATATCATTCAAATTTCAAAGTTGTGATGCATCTGTTAGGGGTACGTACCATCACTGAGGGTGGGGGGTGAATAAATAAGCCTAAATATTTCAATTCCAATTCCAGTCCTTTCAAACTATTAAACTATTAGTATATATCAATGTTAATCAATCAACATTAACAAGAAAGATAATTCATTCAATACATACACAAGATCAAACACACAACAAATAGTTCCTATGGGAAACTCTCATGGGGAATAAAATGCACTCTTAAGCCTACAACACATGGACTAATTGTCCTATAAAATATTACAAATAAGAGTTTGGTCAAGTCCTTTAGACCAAAAACCTTGATCAAGTCTTTTTGACCAAAGACCTTTAGTGAAACACCTATTTCACAAGGAGTAACTATGCCTAAGGAAGATCAAGTCCTTTAGACCCTCCTTTGAAAATAACACCTCCACCTTAGAATTGGTGTCTTCAACACTAGATGATGGATCTCTAATTATCTAAACCCTACACAAACTCCCTTTCTATCTCATACATGCCTCTCACATAGGCATGCCAAAATATTTCTCCTTATTTACTTAAACTATCCTCATATGCACATTCATACCTCTTCACATATACTCAAAATAAAAAATCACTAATATATCATCAAAAATATGACCTATAGGTCATACACATAGTCAAAAAATTGTTCTACTCATCATCTCATCCAACAGGCACACTACCTATCATCTCTTCTTTCTTCAATGCATACTCCTCTCACACAAGCCTCTATCAAGTCTACAAACCATCACATTTAGTTTCACTAATTATAGAGAATTCATGAATTATCAATTCAAAAATATTCATTTTGAGCCACAACACATGTTTTTACCCTTAAGGTATCTTACATGGGCCACACTTAAGCACAACTCTCTTTCAAATAAGCCTAAGTCACCTTTTGGGTCATATGATGACCTATTCACCTCTTTGACACTTATCTGAGCAAACCAAGAACATAGGAACACTTTTAAAAATATGGACCCATGACACATGATCTATAGGTCCTCCTTAAGTTCTAAAAACAATCACAGTACCCTTCTACTTAAGCATAATTTGCTCAAATAACATTCTATATAACAACCATTATGAGTGAACACATTGTTTCTAAACCTTTATTCATACTAGATATGATTAGTCAAACCTTAATAATGTAAAATTAATATCCTCATGGAGTTTATAACAAACTATGATCAATATTTCATCTTAAAATATCAAATTACTAATAAACACAACCCTAATACCCTTCTCAGGTTACTTATAAAACATGCATAAATACATAGTCAACTTTGAACCTCAATATCTTTGACTATAGACACTTTTAAATCTTAAAATATATATTTCAAAATATTCCTTGGATTCCTATAGAAATTATCTTTTTACACAATGAGTAAATTCTATCTATATTAAAAGATATGGCCCAAAAACCAGACACTGGTCTTTCTTTTGTTAAATTCAAATATTTGAATTCAAATGGTCACAGTTAAACTTCGGTCACCATGCTATCATCTCGTGCCTTCACTGATCATATTAAAAATTCACCATCGATATTATTTGAAATTTATCTAATAGTGCACCAATTCCCAAAAGTTAAATTTTGAACATTTGACCTCATCTTGTGCAATCTTGAAATCTTGACCACACACACTCCATCGATCTCTTTGAGATTGTCCTTGCTTTAACAATGTTAGACAATTCTCACTTTGATGTCTTGACTTTAATATGAACCATTGATTTTGATAAGTATGAAAACATTCTCACCATTTATCCTTGGAATAATCTCAATCTTTATCTCTACTCAATGTTAAATAATTAACACGTGTCCTCATCTCATTGCTTCCTGACATCTTGGAACAAATATGCTCCATTGATCCTTTTTTAAGGAGCTCAATCTTTAAATTTATTAACCAATGAACACTTTGACTCAATTGAATCAACATGCACCATATATATTGATATTTAAGAATTCTTGTGAGCCATTATATATCCATTTGTTTTTGGTCTTTACCCTCAAACAAAATAGACTAAGTATGGGGACCATTGTTATCTGCTTGGAAGGCCAACTTTAGATTTTAATTACTTTTGTTGTGATAAGTCACATGATCTAAAACTTAGAACATATGAATAATAACATAGGGAAATCCAAACATATATTAATTTACTCCTAGAACCCTTGTGTGTGTGAGATATAATGTCATTAATCTGCTCACTCAGATTTTTTTACTATAGAGCCAACTATGTCAAAAACTACCTGGAAAGCCAACTTTGAACATGCATATCTTTTGATGCACTTCATTTCATGACCTAAAATTTAGTAAAAATCAACTATTCATACAATTTAATAAACCCATATGATAAAATATTTATAAAACTACCACATGTGCAAAATATGACTATATCAAAATGCCTACTTAGCTTTTCTTGCCACATTGTAAATTTGGCTAAGTATGGGAAAACACTATCAAACTACTTGGGAGCCTAACATTACACTTGCATATCTTACATTAAAATTATTAAAATGACCTTAAATTTAGTGAATATAAATTAGACATAAATTTTGTCACAACCATATGACCAGCTCCTCCTAAGTCATCCACACATGGTAATGGTGATCATTAGTAAACTGCCTACTCAAATTTTCTGCCACTAGACCCAAAATGTCTAGATGAAAATAATGATCAACCACATGAAATCAACTCATGAAAAAAATAACTCAAATAATTAATAAATTCTTATATGATCCCTTTCACATGCTCAAATAACCATAGTCATCCCTGAACATCTCCAACCATGACAAAACTAAAGATCAACCAAGCCTCCTTCAAGCATAGTAAGACAAACACATTGCACACTTTGTCATTGTCACTTATAATATCAAGGCACTTCATCCAATCACTTAGAAACCTCCATGACATCATTATTACATCATATAAAATTATCCAACAATCTCCCTCTTTGTCATTGATGTCAACAAACATCATAAAATAATATACAGATCACCTTCCTTCTCTTTCTTCAAGCACTATCACAATAGGAATTTTCTCCCTCTTTGACACAATGACAAATTGGACACCAACTGATCCTAAAGATGTAAAAATACTACCAGTAGGATAATACCATCTTATAAATATATTACAAACTCCCCCTTACCTTGAGCCTACCTCTTCTTGCCTTGATAACTTCCTCTTCCAATAAACCAACCTCTTCTTCAACCAAGCACTACAACTAATGAAGAAAAAACACACAAAAACACTAAAATATGATGTAACTCACCAAAAAACACCTGAGAGGGACTCCCCCTAATATTTATAAGCCATTTCACGTCTTGATCATCTTCAAATCTCCATACACTATGAAGAATCACCATATAGGCTTACTAGCCTTCTCTCTCAAACCACCTCAACAACCACCAAAAAAACTTCATGCCACTAAAAAAATATAAAACATGCTCTAAACCAACTTGATAACTCTCCTAGAAACATACATACCTTGATATTTTGTAAACACTGAGAAAAAACATCAAATCTTCATTACTAAGCCTGTCTAGACTCTTTGTAACCCTACCTAAAACTTGCAGAGCCCACAAATTTCATTAGATGCACCTTGAAGACTTAAAAATTCATATATAGAGCACTCTCATATGCCCCTTTCATCAAACTAATTTTAAACAACTATCTCATCCTTTGCAACATACTTCCTTCACAAACCTACTAGCTAATTAAGCCTCCATCTTAACAAAAACATGAATAATTTAAAAACCACAAACCTTCAAATTTATATGATACACAATTTGAAAAACCATTTGGTCCATTCAGCCTATAAGGAATCCTTAGACCTCAAATCATAATGTAGACCACTTTTCTAGCATAGCTCAAAACCATAGAAATTCAAATAAATAAGGTCAACAAACCTCCTTCTAGTCAACACACACCCCTAAAAATTATTGCACACTTGGAGACACCCATCACACCCTTATGGACCAATATTTGAGATTCCACATATTTGAGAACCCATACATCATAAAACCCATTTTAGACCTGCTTGCCTTTAAGCCAAAATTTGAGAAAACTTAGAGCACTCAAAAATATCCAATTTGACTTTAACATACCTTCAGACCAAAATACCAACTGGAGCATGCTATAATAAGGTCAACAAACATTTTTATGAAAAACATCATCTTGAAAACTCACAAATCCTCCTTTGCCATCTGGGAACCTTTAATTTAACCTTACAAACTATTCTAAAGCATACCTTCTAAAGAACACCATAACAATACTTGATTCTCCACTGAAAGGAGTCTCTTAAGAAACATAGAAAAAGACATCCTCTACACCACAATGTTCTAAAAAAAATTGAAGATATAAGTGGTCTACATCTCCTTAGTAACCACTGGAATCCTCTTATAGCTATAAGACTTCTTTCTCTTGTTTTTATTTTTCCTAGTCTGAACTATGACAACTGGTTCTTTTTATATATCACTCTCCTCTTCTAAGATAGAATTGACAACATATAGATTAACTATGAAATCTTGACATACCTTTTCATTTGAATAAATAATCATGTAGCTTATAACCTTATCACTAGGCACTAACAATTGATGTTCTTTGCATGAAGCTTGCTCAATAATAGCATGATGTTCACTTAGATCTATGCATACCTTAGAACTAGCTTCAACTAGCATCTTGGTCTTCCCTTTGAGCTTGTTCTCTAATTCTTCTTTGTATAAAAGACTAGTTCTATCACGTGCATGTTTTTACTCATTTATAATATTTTTTAGATCACTTGAGATCTTTTCAAATATCACAAATGACTTCACCTTACTATATGTCTTCTCTAACTCAGATTTCAATTACTCATTTTAAATTATATACTTTAAACATTCATCTTCTTTATCTTTCAAGCTTGTAGATAGGATTTCTAATTAACAACTAAGATGTTTGACTATATCATCATGCTCTTTGGTATATTCATTCATTATTGCCTTAAATACACTGAATTGTTCCTCATATTCCTTGAGTTTATATTTCTTCTTCTTATTGATATTCTTCTCAATCTTTTGTTCTTCAAGAGCATTTGTTAATGCAGTCTCATAGTCTACCTCATCTTCATCATCATCTAAATCACTCTAAGTAGACTCCTTTTGATGTGAGAAACTACCTTCCTCAAGCATGAAGAAGGATTCATTTTCAATAGGACCATCATCTTCATGATCATACTCTGAGTCACTAACTTCACTCTCATTTGATGAGCTAAAACCTTCTTTAGTGTAGAGACTCTTCTTGTCCTTGAAGTACTTCTTGTTATCAAACCTTCTAAATCCCTTTTTTATTTTATCAAACCTGAATTATCTCTTGCCATCATCATGACCTTGATCATGATTTTCATCGTCATCCTTATTATACTTATGAGGGCACTTATTAGCAAAATGTCCTACCTCTCCATAATTGAGGCATTTGAGTGTGGTTTACCCTTATACTTGCCTGAACCTATTTTTTATTTCCTTGAAATCAAAGAAATTAGTTCATCCTCATCTATATCAAAAATTTCATCCTCCTTGGTTTTATTATCTTGTAGCTTCTTCTTTATCATCATTTTAGTCTTGAAAGTTGCTTCCTTCTTTGGTGGTATACAACCATTCTTCCTTATCTCATAATCAGTAAGGGTGCCATGCAATTGATCCATTTTCAACTAAGTATGATCATGACTTTATTCTATAGTAGATACTTTTGAATCAAACTTGAGGGATAGAGACCTTAATACTTTTTGAGCTACAATAGCCTCTTCAAGTTTCTCTCCAAGACCTTTGGTGATGTTCACAATCTCATCAACTCTATACAAAAAGGATTCCATGGAATCTTCTTCCTTCATCTTGAGACTTTTAAATTACCTTCTATGAGTCTACAACTTAGCAATCTTAACCTTTGAATCTCCTTCATAAATGATCTACATTTTGTCCCATATCTCTTTAGAATATTTACAATGGATTACCTTGGTGAACTTAGTCTAAAGACCACAAGTGATGCCATTCATTGCCTTAGAATAATTCTCAAATAGCTTCTTGTCTACAACACTATATGGAGGAGTAGTAGGAATAACATAACCATCCATAATGGATTTCCATACATCAAACCCTAGGGACATAACGTATGTCCTCATTTTTACACTCCAAAAATCATAATTGGATCCATTGAACATTGGTGCGTGCTTAGTAGAGAAACCTCCTTGATGAATACCCATATTATACTTTGGATCACCTTCAAACTATCAAGCCTTTACCAAAAGACTTACTTTAATACCAATTATTAGAGTTAAAATCATTGAAGGGGGGTGAATGAGTGATCCCATATATTTCAATTTCAATTCTAATCTTTTCAAACTATTAAACAATAAGCATATATCAATCTTGATCAAACAACATTAACAAGAGAACTCATTCATTAAACACATACACAAGATCAAACACATAACACATAGTTCCTATGGGAAGCTATCATGGGGAATAAAACTCAGTCTCAAGCCTACAACACATGGAACAATTATCCTATAAAATATTACAAATAAGAGACTGATTAATTCCTTTTGACCAAAGACCTTTAGTGAAACACCTATTCCACAAGGAGTAACTACCCCTAAGGAATATTAAGTCCTTTAGACCCTCCTTTGAAAATAACACCTCCACCTTATAAATGATGTATTCAAAACCTGATGGTGGATCTCTAATTATTAACCCATACACAAACTCCTTTTCTATCTCCTACAGGCCTCTCACATAGGCATGACAAAATCTCTCTCCTTCTTTACTTAAAATGTCCTCATATGCACATTCAGACCTCTTCTCATATCCTCAAACTACAATAGTACTAACATGTCATTATAAATATGACCTATAGGTCATACACATAGTCAAAAAACTATTATAATCATCAACTCATCCAATAAGTACACTACCTATCATCTCTTCTTTTCTTCAACGCATACTCCTTTCACACAAGCCTCTCTCAAGTCTAGAAACTATCACATTTAGTTTCACTACTTATAGAGAATTCATGAATTATCAAGTCCAAAATATTCTTTATCATTCACAACACATGCCTTCACCCTTAATGCATCTTATATGGGTCACACTTAATCAAAACTCTCTTTCAAATAAGCCTAAGTCACCTTTTAGGTCCTATGATGACCCATTCACCTCTTTGACACTTCTTCAAGAAAATAAGAAACACGGGAACACTTTCCAACATATGGACCCATGCCACATGATATATAAGTCCTCCTTAAGTGATAACAACCATCATAATACCCTTCTTAAGCACAATTTACTCAAATAACATTCTATATAGCAACCATTATGAGTGATCACATAGTCAATTTCTAAACATTTGTTCATACTATTTATGATCGGTCAAACCTTCATAATTCACATAGAACATAATCATATAGTCTATAACACTCTTTGATCAATAGTTCATCTTAAAACATTGAATTACCAATAAGCACAACTCAAATACCCTTAACGGTCATAGTTAAATTTTGGTCACCATGTTATCATCTCATGTCATCATTGCTTAGATTAAACATGTACCATCAATTTTATTTTAACTTTAACTCATAGTGTGCCAATGCCTAAATGTTAAACTTTGAAAATTTTACCTCATGTCATGCAATCTTGCAATCTTGACCACATGCACTCCATCAATCTCTTTGATATTGTCCTTGCTTTAATAATGCTAGACAACTATTACTTTGACCTCTTGACTTTAATACACACCATTGATCTTTATCAGTATGAACACACACTCACTATTTATCCTTGGAATAATCTCAACATTTATCTCTACTCAACATTAAATAATGAACACTTGTCCTCATCTCACTGCTTTTTGACATCTTGGAGTAAATACAGTCTGTTGATCCTTTTGTAATAGCTCAATCTTTAACTTCATTAACAAATGAACACTTTGATTCATTAGAATAGAAAATACCATAGATATTGATCTATATGAATTCTCATGAGCTATTAGATCTCCATTTGGTCATGGTATTCACCTTCGAGTAAAATAGATTAAGTATGGGGATCATTGCTATCTACTTGGAGGGCCAACTTTGGACCTTAATAACTTTTATTGCACTAATTTTTATGATTTAAAAATTATACCATATGATCTCTTCACATAGGATAATCCAACTATATATCAATTTTATCCTAGAATCCTCATGCATGTGAGATATAATTTCATTAATCTATTCACTCAAATTTTTCTACCACAGAGCCAACTATGTTAAAAACTACTTGAAAGACCAACTTTGAACATGTTATCTTTTGATGCACATCATCAATTGACTTAAATTTAGTTCAAATAAAATAGGTACAAAACTAAAAAACCCCATATGATCAACTCTTTTTAAAACTACCACACATACAAAATATGACTACATCAAAATTTTTACTCAACTTTTTTTGACACATTATAAATTTGGCTAAGTATGGAAAAATATTGTCAAATTACCTGGAAACCCAACTTTTCACTTTCATATCTTATGTTGCACTTCATCACATGACCTAAAATTTAGTGCATAGAAACTAGGCACAAATGTGATCACAACCATATAACCAACTCTTCCTGACTCATCAACATGTGGTAATGGTGATGGTGATGCATTATGAGAAATGTGCATAAAGTTCAAATATTTAGATCTTAAACATGTTCAAAACATTTTAAGATTTTGTATTATATATCATTCAAATTTCAAAGTTATGATGTGATGTATTATAAGAAATGCACATACATTTTAAATCTTTGGATCTTAAACAAATTCAAAATTGCTTAAGCTTCAATATTGCATATCATTCAAATTTCAAAATTATGATGCATCATGAGAAATATGCATAAATTTAAAATATTTTGATGTTAAACACCATCAAAACCACATAAAAATTACATATCATTTAAATTTCAAAGTTAAGATGCATCATGATAAACATGCATAAAGTCTGAATCTTTGAATCTAAAACACAGTCAAAACCACTTAAACTTAAGTATTACATATCATTCAAATTTTAACGTTGTGATGCATAAAAAAAAACATGCATAAATTTTGAATCTTTAGATCTTAAATAACTTCAAAACCTTTTAAGCTTCTATATTACATATCATTTAAATTTCAAAGTTGTGACATAAAGATTGAATCTTTGGATCTTTAACATGTTCAAAATCACTTAAGCTTTAGCATTACATATCATTCAAATTTCAATGTTACAATGCGTTGTGATAAATATGCATAAAGTTTGAATATTTAGATCATAAACACGTTTAAAATTACTTAATTTTCACTATTATATATCATTCAAATTTTAAAGTTGTGATGCATCATGATAAATATGTATAAAGTTTGAATCTTTAGATATTAAATACGTTCAAATCCACTTAAACTTTAGTATTGCATATCATTCAAATTTTAAAGTTGTGATGCATCATGAGAAACATACATAAATTTTGAATCTTTAGATCTTAAATATACTCAAAATTGCTTAAGCTTCAGTATTACATATTATTCAAATTTTAAAGTTGCAATGCATCATGAGAAATGAACATAAAGTTATAATTTTTAGATCTTAAACATAGTCAAAACCTCTTAAATTTTGTACTATATATCATTAAAATTTCAAATTTATGATGCATTATGAGAAACGTGCATAAAGTTTAAATCTTTATATTTCAAACACACTCAAAACCACTTAAGATTTGATATTACATATCATTTAAATTTTATATTTGTGATGCATCATGATAAACTCACATAAATTTTAAATATTTGGATCTTAAACATGCAAAAAAATGTTCAAGCTTCAGTATTACATATCATTTAAATTATAAAGTTTCAATGCATTATGATAAATGCACATAATTTTTGAATCTTTAGATCTTAAACATGTTCAAAACTACTTAAGCTTCATTACTACATATCATTAAAATTTAAAATTTGTAATTCATCATGAGAAAAGTTCATAAAACTCAAATATTTAGATCTTAAACACATTTAAAACCACTTAAGCTTCAGTATTATATATCATTCAAATTTAAAGTTGTGATGCATCATGAGAAACATGCATAATGTTCAAATCATTAGATTTTAAACATGTTCAAAATTGATTAACCTTCAACATTATATATCTTTCAAATTTCAAAGTTTTAATGCATCACGAGAAATGCGCATAAAGATTGAATCTTCAGATCTTAAACATGTTAAAAATTGCTTAAGCTTTGGTATTACATATCATTTAAATTTTAGATTTGTGATGCATTAATTAAAATATATATAGATTTAAAATTTTTAGATTTTAAACACATTCAAAACCAATTAAGATTTAGTATTACATATCATTTAAATTTTAGAGTTGCGATACATTATGATAAACACACATAAAGTTTATATATTTGGATCTTAAATATTTTCAAAATTACTTAAGCTTTGGTATTACATATCATACACAATTCAAATTTATGATGCATTATGAGAAATGCACATAAAGTTCAAATAAACATGCTCAAAACCACTTAAACTTTGGTATTACATATCATTCAAATTTCAATGTTGTGAGGCATTATGAAAAATATTCATAAAATTTGAATCTTTAAATTTTGAATACATTCAAAACCACTTAAGCTTTAGTAGAGCATATCATTAAAATTTTAAAGTTGTGATACATCATGAGAAATAGTCATAAAATTCAAATATTTAGATCTTAAAAACATTTAAAACCACTTAATTTTTCATATTACATATCATTCAAATTTTAAAGTTGTGATGCATCATGATAAATGCACATAAAGTTCAAATCTTTATATTTTAAACATGTTCAAAACTACTTAAGCTTTGGTATTACATATCATTAAAATTGCAAAGTTATGATGCATCATGAGAAATACTCATAAAGTTCAAACTTTTGAATTTTAAACACTTTTAAAAATGCTTAAACTTTTATATTATATATCATTAAAATTTCAAAGATGCAATGCATCATGAGAAATGTTCATAGATTTGAAATATTTAAATCATAAACACATTCAAAATTGCTTACAATTTTGTATTACATATCATTTAAATTTTAAATTTTTGATGCATCATGAGAAACACAAATAAATTTTGAATATTTAGATCTTAAAATAATTTAAAACTACTTAAGTTTTGGTATTACATATCATTCATATTTTAATTTTATGATGCATTATAAAAATGTGCATAAAGTTTAAATCTTTGGATCTTAAACACACTTTAAAAATCTCAAGTTTTAGTATTATGTATCATCCAAATTTTCATGTTGTAATGCATCATGAGAAACATGCATAAAGTTTAAATCTTTAGATCTTAAACACATTCAAAACTACTTAAGTTTTAGTAGTACATATCATTCAAATTTCAAAGTTGCGATGCATCATGAGAAATGTGCATAAAGTTCAAATCTTTAGACCTTAAGCACCTTCAAAACTGCTTAACCTTTGGTTTACATATCATTCAAATTTAAAAGTTATGATGCATCATGAGACACGTGATTAAATTTTATAGTTACGATGCATTATGATAAATGTGTAGTTTGAATCTTTAGATCATAGATACACTAAAAATCACATAAACTTCGATATTACATATCATTTAAATTTTAAATTTGTGATTCATTATGAGAAACATGAATAAAGTTTGAATCTTTAAATTTTAAATAATCTCAAAACCACTTAAACTTCTGTATTATATATCATTCAAATTTCAAAGTTGTGATGTATTATGAGAAATGTGCATAAATTTCAAATCTTTAGATCTTAAACATGCTCAAAACCACTTGAGCTTTGGTATTACATATCATTCAAATTTTAAAGTTGTGATACATTATGAGAAAGGTGCATAAAGTGTGAATCTTTAGATCTTGAATACATTCAAAACTCTTTAAAATTTAGTATTACATCTCATTCTAATTTCAAAGTTATGTTGCATCATGAGAAACACATATAA
Source organism: Torreya grandis (assembly GCA_037957365.1). Classification (NCBI taxonomy): domain Eukaryota; kingdom Viridiplantae; phylum Streptophyta; class Pinopsida; order Cupressales; family Taxaceae; genus Torreya; species Torreya grandis. The sequence goes on from JARHVA010003897.1 coordinate 919,207, forward strand.
AATTTAAATATTCAGATATTAAACACGTTCAAAACCACTTAAGTTTGCATAAATTTAAAATTTTTAAATCTTAAATACATAAAATTGTTTAAGATTTAGTATTACATATCATTCAAATTTCAAAGTTGTGATGTATTATGAGAAATGCATATAAATTTTGAATATTTAGATCTTAAACACATTCAAATCTACTTAAGATTTGATATTACATATCATTCAAATTTTAAAGTTTTAATGCATTATGATAAATGTACATACATTTAAAATCTATAGATCTTAAACATATTTAAAACCACTTCAATTTTAGTAGTACATATTCAAATTTTAAAGTTGATGCATCATGAGAAACATACATACAATTTAAATCTTTGAATCTTAAACACATTCAAAACCACTTATGTTCTGGTATTACATATAATTCAAATTTTAAATTTACAACACATCATGAGAAACATACTTAAAGTTTGAATCTTTAGATCTTAAACACATTCAAAACTACTTAAGATTCAATATTACATGTCATTGAAATTTCAAAGTTGTGATGCATCACGAAAAATATGCATAAAGTTTAAATATTTAGATCTTGAACACATTCAAAACTACTTAAGTTTTAGTATAACATATCATTTAAATTTGAGATTTACAATGCATAATTAGAAATGCACATAAATTTCAAATCTTTGGATCTTAAACACACTCAAAACTACTTAAGCTTTAGTATTACATAGCATTCAAATTTTAAAGTTGTGATGCATTATGAGAAACACATATAAAGTTTGAATTTTTAGATATTAAATATGTTTAAAATAACTTAAGCTTTGATATTACATATCATTTAAATTATAAATTTATAATGCATCATAATAAATTCACATAAAGTTTAAATATTTGGACTTAAACACGTTCAAAACCACTTAAACTTTGGTATTATATATCATTCAAATTTTAAACTCGTAATACATCATGAAAAATGCAAATAAAGTTTGAATCTTAAGATCTTAAACACATTTAAAACCATTTAAACTTTGGTATTACATATCATTTAAATTTTAGAGTTGTGATGTATAATGAGAAATACAAATAAATTTTGAATCTTTGGATCTTAAACAAACTCAAAACCACTTAAGCTTTTATATTACATATCATCCAAATTTCAAAGCTATGATGCAATAAAAAAAAGTGAATAAATTTTGAATATTTAGATCTTAAACATGCTTAAAACTACATAAGCTTTGATATTACATATCATTTAAATTTCACAGTTGTAATGTATTATGAAAAAATACTCATATAGTTTGAATCTTTGGATCTTAAATATATTTAAAACTACTTAAGCTCAAGTGTTACATATCATTCAAATTTCAAAGTTGCAATGCATTATGAAAAATGCACATAAAATTTGAATCTTTAGATCTTAAACATGTTTAAAACCATTTAAGCTTCATTATTAAATATCATTCAAATATCAAAATTGTGATGCATTATGAGAAATATGCATAAAATTTTAATCTTTGGATCTTAAACACACTCAAAAGCACTTAAGCTTTGGTATTACATATCATTCAAATTTTAAGGTTGTGATGCATCATGAGAAACGTGTATAAAATTTGAATCTTATATTTTAAACATGTTTAAATTTTTTAAGTTTTAGTATTATATATCATTCAAATTTCAAAGTTGTGATGCATAACAGAAATACACGTAAAGTTCAAATATTTGAATCTTAAACATGATCAAAACCACTTAATGTTTGGTATTACATATCATTCAAAATTTAATGTTGTGATGCATTATAAGAAATACATATAAATTTTGAATCTTTGGTTCTTAAATACATTAAAAACTACTTAAACTTTAGTATTACAAATCATTCAAATTTTAAATATGTGTTGCATTATGAGAAACACAAAGTTTAAATTTTTGGATCTTAAAAACATTCAATTTTTTTTAAGATTTGGTATTACATATCATTCAGATTTCAAAGTTGTGATGTATCATGAGAAATGCATATAAAGTTCAAAACTTTGGATTATAAACATATTCAAAATCACTTAAGCTTTAGCATTACATATCATTCAAATTTCAAAGTCAAGACGCATCATGACAAAAATGTATAAAGTTTGAATCTTTAGATATTAAACATGCTCAAAACTTATTAAGCTTCACTACTACATACCATTCAAATTTATAGTTGTGATGCATTATGAGAAACAAGTAAAATATTCTAATCTTTGGATCTTAAACATATTTAAAAATACTTAAGCTTTGGTATTACATATCATTCAAATTTTAAAGTTGTGATGCATTACGAGAAATATTTATAAAATTTAAATTATTGGATCTTAAATATGATCAAAACCACTTAAGCTTTGGTATTGTATATCATTTAAATTTTAAATTTATAATTCACTATGAGTAATACACATAAAGTTTGAATTTTTTGACCATAAACACACTTAAAATCACTTAAACTTCAGTATTGCATATCATTCATACTACAAAGTTAAAATGCATTATGATAAATACATATAAACTTTGAATATTTAGATCTTAAACACCATCACAATAACTTAAGCTTTTGTATTACATATCATTTAAAAATTAAGTTGTGATGCATTATCATAAATGAGTATAAAATTTGAATCTTTAGATCTTGAACATATTCAAAACCACTTAAATTTTGATATTACACATAATTCAAATTTCAAAGTTGTGATGCATTATGATAAACATGCATAAAATTTGAATCTTTAGATCTTGAATACATTTAAAATCACTTAAGCTTTAGTATTACATATCATTAAAATTTCAATGTTATGATGCATTATAAGATACACATATAAAGTTTGAATCTTTGGATCTTAAACATGCTCAAATTTGTTTAAGCTTTGATATTACATATCATTCAAATTTTAAAGTTACAATGTATTATGAGAAATACTCATAAATTTGGAATCTTTGGATCTTAAACATGATCAAAATAGCTTAAACTTTAGTATTATATATCATTCAAATTTCATACTTGTGATGTGCTACGATAAACATTTATAAATTTTCAATCTTTAGATATTAAACATGATCAAAATCACTTAAGCTTTCTTATTACATATATTTAAAATTTAAAATTTGTGATGCATTGTGAGAAAAGCACATAAAGTTTAAATCTTTAGAATTTGAACACATTCAAAACTACTTAATTTTTGATATTACATATCATTCAAATGTTAATTACGATTCATCACAAGGAATGAGCATAGAGTTCAAATATTTGTATCTTAAACATATTTGAAACTACTTAAGCTTTGATATTACATATCATTCAAATTTAAAAATTATAATGAATAACAAGAAACTTGTATAAATTTTGAATCTTTGGATCTTAAACATGTTCAAAACTACTTAAGATTTGGTATTACATATAATTCAAATTTTAAAGTTGTGATGCATCATGAAAAAAATATATAAAGTTCAAATCTTTAAATCTTAAAAAAATTTGAAACTACTTAAGTTTCGGTATTACATATCATTCAAATTTTAGATTTACAATACATTATGAGAAATACATGTAATATTTAAATATTTGGATCTTAAACATGCTCAAAACCACTTAAGCTTCATTATTATATATCATTCAAATTTTAGATTTTCGATGCATTATGAGAAATACACGTAATATTTGAATCTTTTGTTCTTAAACATTTTCAAAACCACTTAAGTTTTGGTATTACATATCATTCAAATTTAAAATTTGTGATGCATTATGATAAATATACATAAATTTTAAATATTCAGATTTTAAATATTCTCAAAACCACTTAAGCTTTGGTATTACATATCATTCAAAAATTAAAGTTATGATGCGTTATGATAAACACACTTAAATTTCAAATCTTTGGATCTTGACCACATTTAAAACCACTTAAGCTTTGGTATTAAATATCATTCAAATTTCAAAGTTGTGATTAATCATAATATATGTGCATAAAATTTGAATATTTGGATCTTAAACACATTCAAAATTGTTTAAGCTTTTGTATTACATATAATTCAAATTTCAAAGTTTTAATTTATCATGAGAAACATGCATAAAGTTTGAATATTTGGATCTTAAACATATTCAAATCTACTTAAGCTTTAATATTACATACCATTTAAATTTCAAAGTTATGATGCATCATGAAAAATGTGTATAAATTTCAAATCTTTGGATCTGAAACACGTTCAAAATTGCTTAAGCTTCGGTATTACATATTATTCAAATTTTAAAGCTATGATGCATCATAAAAAAAACTCATAAAGTTTCAATCTTTGGATCTTAAACACATTCAAAACTAATTAAACTTTGGTATTATATATCATTAAAACTTTTAAGTTGTGATGCATCATGAAAGACACTCATAAAATTTAAATTTTTGGATATTAAACATGTTCAAAATTGATTAAATTTAGGTATTACATATCATTCAAATTTAAAATTTGTGATGAATCATGAGAAACATATATAAAATTTGAATCTTTGAATCTTAAACATGTTCAAAACTTCTTAAGCTTTGGTATACATATCATTCAAATTTAAAAGTTGTGATGCATTATGAGAAATGCACATAAAATTTGAATCTTTGGATTTTAAATATGTTTAAAACCACTTAATCTTTGGTATTAGATATCATTCAAACTTCAAAGTTTTTATGAGTTAAGATAAAAACACATAAAATTTGAATCTTTAGATTTTAAACATATTTAAAACCACTTAAGCTTCGGTATTACATATCATTCAAAATTCTAATGCATGATGATAAACTTGCATAAAATTTGAATCTTTAGATCTTGAACACGTTTAAAATTACTTAATACTCAATATTACATATAATTTAAAATTGAAAGTTGTGATGCATCATGAGAAATGTGAATAAAATTTGAATCTTTAGATCTTAAACATGTTTAAAACTGCATAAGCTTTAATATTACATATCATTCAAATTCTAAAGTTGTGATGCATTATAAGAAACATGCATAAAGTTTAAATCTTTGGATCTTAAAAATATTAAAAATTATTTAAGCTTTAGTATTACATATCATTCAAATTTCAAAGATGCAATGCATCTTTAAAAATAGGTATAAAGTTTGAATCTTTAGATGTTAAACACATTCAAACTCACCTAAGCTTTGGTATTACATATCATTAAAATTTAAAAGTTACAATGCATCATGATTAATGCATATAAATTTTGAATATTTTGACCTTAAACATACTTAAAACTACTTAATCTTTGGTATTAGATATCATCTAAATTTTTAATTTGTGATGCATAATGAAAAATGCAAATAAAGTTTGAATATTTAGATCTTAAACATGCTAAAAATTGATTAATATTTATTATTACATATCATTCAAATCTTAGATTTGTGATGCATCATGAGAAAGGTGTGTAAATTTTGAATCTTTAGATCTTGAACACTCTCAAAACTACTTAAACTTCGATATTACATATCATTCAAATTCATAGTTGTGATGCATTATGAGAAATGAGGATAAAATTCAAATGTTTTGATCTTAAACACATTAAAAACCACTTAAGCTTCAATATTACATATCATTCAAATTTTAAAGTTGTGGTGCATCATGAGAAATGCATATAAAATTTAAATTTTTGGATATTAAACATGTTTAAAACTGCTTAAGCTTTGGTATTATATATCATTCAAATTTTAGAGTTACAATGCATCATGATAAATATGCATAAAGTTTGTATTTTTGTATCTTAAACACATTTAAAATTACTTAAACTTTAGTTATACATATCATTCAAATTTTAGAGTTGTGATGCATCATGTGAAATATGCATAATGTTCAAATATTTAGATCTTAAACATGCACAAAACCACTTAGTCTTTGACATTGAACATTATTAAAATTTTAGAGTTGTGATGTACGATGAGAAACATGCATAAAGTTTGAATCTTTGGATCTTAAATATGCTTTAAAATGTTTAACCTTAGATATTACATATTATTCAAATTTTAGAGTAGTGATGGATTTTGAGAAACACACGTAAAGTTCAAATATTTGGATCTTAAACATCCTCAAAACTACTTAAACTTTGGTATTACATATTATTTAAATTTTAGAGTTGTGATGCATCATGAAAAATATGCATAAAGTTTAAATGTTTAGATATTAAACATGTTCAAATCTGTTTAAGCTTTAGTATTACATATCATTCAAATTACAAAGTTGTGATGCATTATGAAAAATGTGCATAAATTTTGAATCTTTGGATCTTAAACATGATCAAAATTATTTAAGTTTTGGTATTACATATCATTCAAATTTCAGAGTTGTGATGCATTATGTTCTAGAAATACACATAATATTTAAATCTTTGGATCTTAAACACACTCAAAACCCCTTAAGCTTTGGTATTACATATCATTCAAATTTTAGAGTTGTAATGTAATTTAAGAAATGTGTATGATGCTCAAATATTTGGATCTTAAACATGCTCAAAACCGCTTAAATTTTGGTATTACATATCTTTTAATTTTTTGATTAGTGATGTATTATGAGAAATATGCATAAAGTTTGTATATTTAGATCTTAAATATGCGCAAAACTACTAAATCTTTAGCATTACATATTATTTAAATTTTAAAGTTATGATGTGTTATGAAAAATGCAAATAAAGTTGGAATATTTAGATCTTAAACATGATCAAAATTTCTTAAGATTTAGTATTATATTTCATCCAAATTTTAGAGTTGTGATACATTGTGATAAATGTGCATAATTTATGAATCTTTAGATCTTAAACACACTCAAAACCACTTAAGATTCATTATTACATATAATTCAAATTTTAAAGTTGCAATGCATTATGACAAATAGACATAAAGTTTAAATCTTTGGATCTTAATCAAGTTCAAAACCACTTAAGCTTCGATATTACATATCATTCAAATTTCAAAGTTTTGATGAATTATAAAAAACAAGCATAAAATTTGAATATGTGGATCTTAAATATGTTCAAAACTTCTTAAGCTTCAATATTACATATCATGCAAATTTTAAAGTTATAATACATAATGAAAAACATGCATAGAATTCAAATCTTTAGATCTTAAGCATACTTAAAAATGCTTAATCTTTAGTATTACATATCATTTAAATTTCAAAGTTGTAATGCATTATGATAAATGCGGATAAAATTAGAATATTTCAATCTTAAACATGCTCAAAATCACTTAAGCTTTGCTATTACATATCATTCAAATTTCAAAGTTGTAATGTATTATGAAAAAGATGCATAAAGTTTGAATCTTTAGATCTTTAATGTACTCAAAACCAATTAATCTTCAGTATTACATATCATTCAAATTTTAAAGTTACAATTCATTATGATAACTACACATCAAGTTAGAATCTTTAAATTTTAAACATTTTTAAAACCACTTAAGCTTTGGTATTACATATCATTCAAATTTCACAGTTGTGATGCATTATGAGAAATGCACATAGAGTTGAAATTTTTATAAAATGCACATAAATTTCAAATATTTGGATCTTAAACATGTTTAAAACTTCTTAAACTTCGGTATTACATATCTTTCTAATTTTAATGCTATGATACATTTTAAGAAATATGCATAAAGTTTGAATCTTTGGATCTTAAACACATTCACCACTACTTATGCTTAGTATTACATAGCATTCAAATTTCAAAATTATGATGCATCATGAGAAATGTGCATAAAGTTTGAATCTTTGGATCTTAAATATGCTCAAATCTACTTAATCTTGTGTATTGCATGCCATTCAAATTTTATAGTTATGATGCATCATAGAAAATGTGCATAAAGTTATAATATTTAGATCTTAAACATAGTCAAAAATTCTTAAGCTTTGGTATTACATATCATTAAAATTTCAAAGTTACAATACATCATGATAAATGTGATAAAATTTTGAATATCTAGATTTTAAACACACTCAGAACTACTTAAGATCTGATATTAGATATAATTTAAATTTTAGAGTTGTGATGCATCATAAAAAAATCGCATAAAGTTCAAATCTTTGGATCTTAAACATGCTAAATACCACTTAATCTTTGGTATTACATATCATTTAAATTTCAAAGTTTTGATGCATTATGAGAAATATGCATAATTTTTGAATCTTTGGATATTTAACACATTTAAAACTACTTAAGCTTCAATACTACATATCATTCAAATTTTAAAGTTGTAATGCATCATGAGAAAAGTGCATAAAGTTAGAATATTTAGATCTTAAACACATTCAAAACCACTTAAGCTTTGGTATTACATATCATTCAAATTTTTAAGTTGCAATGCATCATAAGAAACACACATAAAGTTTCAATCATTAGATCTTAAACACATTTAAAATCTATTAAGCTTCAACATTGCATATCATTCAAATTTAAAAGTTATGATGCATCATGAGAAATGTGCAAACATTTCGAATCTTTGGATCTTAAACATGCTACAAATTGTGCAGGGATTGGTATTATATATCATTCAAATTTTAGAGTTGTGATGCATTAATTAAAATACACATAAAGTTCAAATCTTTGGATTTTAAAGATGTTTAAAACCAATTAAGTTTTAGTATTACATATCATTTAAATTTTAAAGTTTTGATATATTATGAAAAATGTACATAAAGTTTGAATCTTTTGATCTTAAACATAGTTAAAACTACTTAAGCTTTAGTAGTACATATAATTCAAATTTCAAAGTTATGATGCATTATGAGAAATGTGCATAAAGTTCAATTTTTTGAATCTTAAACATGATCAAAACCACTAAAAATTTAGTATTACATATCATTAAAATTTTTAAGTTGTGATGAATTATGAGAAATGTGCATAAAGTTCAAATTTTTGGATCTTTAACATGTTCAAAATTACTTAAGCTTTAGTATAACATATCATTCAAATTTTAAATTTGTGATGCATCATGAGAAACATAAATAAATTTCAAATATTTGGATCTTAAACACATTCAAAATCGCTTAATTTTTCATATTACATATCATTTAAATTTCAAAGTTGTGATGCATCATGAGAGAAACACAAAGTTCAAATATTTAGATCTTAAACACGTTAAAAACTACTTTGGTATTACATATCATTCAAATTTCAAAGTTATGATGCATCATGATAAACACTCATAAAGTTTGAATGTTGTATTTTGAACACATTTAAAACCACTTAAATGTTGGTATTATATATAATCAAAATTTCAACGATGTAATGAATCATGAGAAACGCTCATAAATTTTGAATATTTGGATCTTAAACACTTTAAAAATTGCTTAAGCTTCGGTATTATATTTCATTTAAATTTCAAAGTTTTGATGCATCATGATAAATTCACATAAAGTTTGAATCTTTGGATAATAAAACCATTTAAAACCACTTAAGATTTATTATTACATATCATTCAAGCTTCAATATTATGATGCATTATCAAAAATATACATAAAGTTTGAATCTTTGGATCTTAAACATGCTCAAAACTGCTTAAGTTTTGGTATTACATATCATTCAAATTTAAAAGTTGCAATGCATTATAATAAATGTGCATAAATTTTGAATATTTAGATCTTAGAAATGTTTAAAACCACTTAAGCTTTGGTATTATGTATCATTAAAATTTTAAAGTTGTAATGTATCATGAGAAACATGCATAAAGTTTGAATCTTTAGATCTTGCACACATTCAAAACTTCTTAACCTTCAGTATTACATATCATTAAAATTTTAAAGTTGTGATGCATCATTAGAAATGTGCATAAATTTAAGAGTTGCGATGCATTATGAAAAATGTGCATAAAGTTTTAATCTTTGGATCATAAACATGTTCAAAACCACTTAATCTTCGATATTACATATCATTTAAATTTTAGAGTTATGATGCATTATGATAAATATGCATAAAGTTTAAATCTTTGGATTTTAAACACTCTAAAAACCACTTAATCTTTGGTATTACATATCATTTAAATTTCAAAGTTGTAATGCATTATGAAAAATGTGCATAAATTTTAAATCTTTGGATCTTAAACATGATCACAACAACTTAAGCTTTGTTATTACATCTCATTCAAATTTCAAAGTTGTGATGCATCATGAGAAATGTGCATAAAATTTGAATTTTTGGATCTTAAACACTTCAAAACCACTTAAATTTGCATAAAGTTAAAATATTTAGATCGTAAACACACTTAAAACTGTTTAAGCTTTATTATTACATATTATTCAAATTTCAAAATTGTGATACATTATGATAAATGCATATAAAATTCAAATATTTAGATATTAAACATATTCAAATCTACTTAAGCTTCAATATTATATATCATTAAAATTTCAAAGTTGTGATGCATTATGATAAACACAAAAAGTCTGAATATTTAGATATTAAACACTTTCAAAACCACTTCATCTTTAGCATTACATATCATTAAAATTTTAAAGTTGTGATGCATCATGATAAATTCACACAAAATTTGAATTTTTGAATCTTAAACATGTTCAGAACCACTTAATCTTTGGTATTACATATCATTCAAATTTCAAAGTTACATTTTCTAGTTATCATTCATGGTAATATAGATAAATTGACAAACAATAGTATAAAATAGTATATGTAAGCCTAGCATGATATTATAAATGTAAATCATGGATAATACATACAATTGAAATGTTTTTGGTGTTTTGGAATTATTTGTATGTTTTTGTATTTTGAAATATTTGAATATTTTTGAATTTTTGATATATTTGAGATATGTAAAATCAAGTATAAGAAACTATGTACAAGTAAGATGGGAAATGATGATACTAACCAATGAGTCTCATGGGAGACTCCCTATCATGGTGTCCTATATCAAGGAGTTTAATCATGCATGATCATGAAACATGATAGAAATGTAGAGACTATGGCTCTGAAAGTTGTATATGTTATAAATGCTCTAAAATATTTGAAGTAGAAACCAACTATGAGGTCCCCCTATATATATGAGAATTGGATGCAACTATAGGGCTCTTAGGGACCCATCTGGTAGTAGGAGAAGTTCTCTAAACATGTGTTATATGAGTAGATGCATGAGATCTCAATGATACTACCTTGGGTGTGAACACTATAGCTGGAAGCTATCTAGAATCCTGGAGTTGTGGAGGTGTATGAACTCTTTGTGCTAGAAATGGATGCCTTAACTATGTTTGAATTGGAATTAGAAGAGGATATATAACTAGTGGCAAAACTAAAATTTGTGGAAAAACTAGAAATAGTGGCAAAACTAAAACTAGTGATTGCAAAGTAGAAGATGGCTCTCAAGTGGGGAGTGGTAACTCATATGGAACTCCACCAACTACAACAAATTGATTAGTGTGATTGAATTTCATGCATATATGAATGGTATAAGGTACTACTCAAAGTTTCTAGATCTATGGTTGACCAAGTAACATATCAAAAACTCTTGCATTGGGAACTATAGTGAATGGTGTGACCATGTGTGTTGGGCTAACTTGTAGAGGAAGTAAAATATCACCAAATAAACTCTATATGTGCTCACTAAATCCATTGATAACTATGTCTATTAAGGTAACGTACAACTTTGAATATCTTAAATATTGGAATAATGTCATAGTGCACATGTTCACACTAGATCCATTATCTATGAGAACACTATGAATAAGATGAATATGAATTTAAGCTCTAATAAAGAGTGCATGATAATCTGAATCATCCTTGACAGTATCCTACTTTAAGAAGGAGATGGAAGGTCTAGTTAGAATTCTATAATTGTATACACCAATCATGTTGCTCAAAGGATGTGTCTCAATTGAAGGTGCCATGTATGTATCTGGTGGTAGATGTGCATGATATGCATGGTGAACCCTTGGTGTATCCCCTATATCTTTTTTATAATTCTATAGAAAGGGTTATGAGAATATTTTCAAAGTTTTATCATGTGTTTTATTTGCCTAAGGAGGCTCAACTGAAGTGTTAAGATCAATATGATTTCCATCTATCAAATCTTGTATCTTGTATCTCAAACTGATGCATCTATTTATTTTATGGCTTAGTGCCTTATAAAACTTGAAAAATGCATGATGATAATATCCCCTTGGAAGATTCTTATTGGGTCAACATCCTGAATAGGAGGGAGGGATATGATGTTACATACTAATAGCTACTATAAAACTTTGGCTAGAGAAATTGGTATATTGGTGAAGGTTCACTGAGGAGGTGCTGATAAAACCACTCATTAAGGGGGCTCATAAGTCACATTAACTATTGGTTGATTCTAACTCTTGTTATCATTGACCTTGAATTTGTATGGGACTTTGTTGTTTCTCTTATTTGTTGTATCTGATATACTTGTGTACTTGAGTTTGTCCATTAAAATTAGTTTGACTTCTTGTTCCTTTAGTATGTGACATAATTCAGTGAAGGAAGAGAATCTTTTGAACATAATAGATTCATGTAAAGATGGTAGAAGACTCTACTTGAAGAGATATTATAACTCTTAATCAGCCATGGGGCTAATCATCTTAGCTAAAATAGTCTTATATCAGAGAACATAATCTATGAGATGCTCATTTGAACTTTGTTTCTATTATACAACTTGAGCATATGAAACCTTATCACTAATGTTAATGCTAAAATGAGCTAGGAACATGTCAGCTAAAGTATTGAATGCATTAACCAACTAATTTAGTAGACTGTAAAACCATTGTAAAGCATAATCCTTTAAGCTTCATGGAAATAACTTGGTAAATAACCAATCATTTGGTATTTATTCCAAGCATGCTATATAAAAAGCTCTCAAATGTGTCTCTGGATCACCTTTGCCATCATATAGAGTAAATTTGGGTTGAATAAAACCTTATGGCAAATGTGTAGAAGCAATGTGATGTACCAATGGTGTATGTAGTAGATCAAAAGAATCCAAAGCTTGCATAGGTCTAGAGGCACCTTGCTCAAGATGTAGCACCTTATATTGAAGAGATTTTATCTCTTTCACAAGGGCTTCCACATCAGGAGACAAAAATGTACTAGCTATAACTAGTGGCATAGAGGCAGGTTGGGTTACTATAGGGGGTTGTTGAGACATAGTTTTCCCCATAGTGTCATGTGCAACTAGTTGCTCTGTGGTTTGAGAATATTGATCATTATTCACTCTTTATTGTTCTTCTTTTAGTATTTTAAGCATGTCATCTGGTATGTTAGGGTGTTTAGTTAGTTCTTGAAGTTTCATTTTATTGGTTTCATCAAAATTGGTATATTGGGCTATTATTAGAGTAGGAAAACAATTTGAGATTTGATTGAAATTTTTGCAATAATTTGTAATAGATAAAGTGCTGGAAAATGAAAGTACTGAATATAAGAAATGTAAAGTCCTAAGATAGTTAATTGGAAATTACATAAAAAGGATACGAAGTTCACACACATGCAAGGTGATACCTCAATAAGTAAATAGGAACTATTACATGCAACTAGGGTTTTAAAGATGATTATTTGAGCAATTTAATATGAAAATTTGAAATTAAAAGTGAATTATTGAGTTGTATATGCAAGGAAAAAATTAGAAATTTATTGGAAAATTAATGATTTAAAGAGACCTAGTAGATGCCACTAAGGTTTTGAAAAATAAATGTTTTTGAAAATTATTATTGAATTTTGAAATTTAAATGAATTTTTTTATTTAAATATGCTATTAAAAATTTAGAAAATGATTGGAAAAATACTAGGACTTAGTATGGACAACAAGGGTTTGAAAGAAAATTACTTTAAAATTACTACAAAATTTTAAAATTTAATGCTAATTTTTTATTTTATTATGCAGGAAAAAAATTAAAAAAATATAAGAAAAAAATAGTAGGAAATTTACCCTAGGGTTTCTAGGGTTTTTATGCACAAACGAAGTAAGTTAAGTTCACCAAATGATTTAACAATTTTGGGAATATTAGTGTATTATTTCTAACTTAGTTAAATGGTTTGAGTAGTAAAATCAATAAATAAATATGTAATTATTAAGTTAATACTTTTTTAAATTTGATTGGAATTTGAACTTTTCTAAAAATAGTAATAAAGGGAACAAAACAAGACCTAGCTGGAAACTGATTGATCTGACTGAGACAAAGGCTATAATTCACTATGTAGGACTGAGACACTATAAAAAACTGAGATCCAAACTTCATTTTGTAATTGGATAGGATCACTAGAATTGGATAGGAGTGGAACCACTGCTATATTATACCTCTATCACTATTATTTTGAAGATTTGAACTTTCTAGGTTTTGTTCACCAGGTTTGTGTTACCCTCTCTACAAAGTTTTGGTAGTTGAAAGTCTATAGATCTTCCTATAGAGTAGACTCTTTCTTCAAACCCTATATTCTATTATAATTTGACCAATTTTGAACAAGAGGGAGGGGTTAGTGTGTGTAAGATTCACTAGACGTGGATCCACACCCATTGTGTGGGCACGTTGTTTACATATCAATACTCCAAAGAGGGATCAAGCCATATGTAGTTATTTGACTTGATGTGTTTTTTGCAATGGTATATATAAAGATGTATAATTCTAAACTAGATGTGCTTGAGGTGACTATGGATTGGTGTAAGGATTTGAATAAGCTTGTAATTATGTTGGTTGGAAGTATGTATAGAATAGGGAAGATTGTTTGAATAGTCTTGCTTATATTCTTACTTGCTTAGTCATAATTGACAAGCCTCTCTAAATGAGCTTTGAATGAGATTTTATAGGGATATATTGGTCATGGGTTGAACGTGTTCACATTAGGCTGACAAGGATAAGGATGGGGAACCAAAAGAAATTGACCATTGGGGCCAGAAATAGACTTGGACAATAATGCCAAAAGTGGATAGAAGTGGCACCAATGTTATAATCCTAATGTGGCACTATTATCCTGAGTAGATGAGACCTAGGGGATGGATGTATCATGGAAAGAGGGGTCTGGCTCAGCTAGGAGCAAGTCCAAAAGGATATAGATGACTAGGAATAAATCAAAAGATGCCTATGAGGGTCATGAGAGTAAGCAAAAGGAACCTAAGGGTTGGGTGACATTAGCCATGAGTTACCAATTTTTGCATTTTATATGACTACATAAATGCACATAAAGTTTGAATCTTTAGATCTTAAACATGTTTAAAATAGATTAAGCTTTGATATTACATATCATTCAAATTTTAAGGTTGTGATGCATTGAGAGAAATGCACATAAAGTTGAAATCTTGGGGTCTTAAACATGTTCAAAACTACTTAAGCTTCAATATTACATATCATTCAAATTTAAAACATTTAATGAATCATGAGAAACATAGATAAAATTTGAATCTTAAGATTTTAAACACAATCAAAACCACTTAAGCTTTGGTATTACATATCATTTAAATTTTAGAGTTGCAATGCATTATGAGAAACATGCATAATGTTTAAATATTTGGATCTTAAACATGTTTAAAATTGCTTAAGATTCAATGTTACATATCATTCAAATTTTAGAGTTGTGATGCATTATAAAAAAACGTGCATAAAGTTTGAATCTTTTGATCTTAAAGATGCTAAAAACCACTTAGGCTTCAATATTATATATCATTCAAATTTTAATGTTGTGATGCATAATAATAAATGCACATAAAGTTAAAATATTTGTCTCTTAAACATGCTCAAAATCACATAAGATTTGGTATTACATATCATTCAAATTCCAAAGTTATGATGTGTAGTCATATAAAATGCAAACATTGTTAACATGAGCATGGATAATGACACCTAACCCTTAGGTTCCTCTTGCTTTCTCTCATGACCCTCATAGGCATCTTTTCACTAATTTTCAATCATTTGTAGCCTTTATAACTTGATGTTAGCTGAGCCAGACCCTTTTTTCTATGATAGATCCAACCACCAAGTCCCATCTGCTCAGGACATTAACACCACACTATGACTATAGTGCCAGTACTTTAATGCTATTGTCCAAGTCCATTTCTAGCCCCAATAGTCAATTTCTTTTAGTTTTCCATCCTTATCCTTGTCATCTTAATGTGAGCACATTCAATCCATGACCAATAGATCCTTATAAAATTCCATTCAAAGATCATTTGGAAAGGGTTGATAATTATCACTAAGTAAGCAATAATACAAGTAAGATGACTCAAGCAATCTTCCTTATTCTCTTCATACATCCAACCAACTCACTTACAAGCTTATTCAAATCCTTACACCAATTCTTAGCCACCTCAAGCACATCTAGTTTAGCATTCTACATCTTCATACACACCATTGCACTAATCACATCAATTTTGAGAACTACGTATGGCTTAATCCCTCTTCAAAGTATTGGTATGTAGATAGTATGCCCACACAAGGGGTGTGGATCCACATCTAGTAAATATTACACACACTAACCCCCCTCTTGCTCAAAATTGGTCAAAGTACAATAGAAGATAGGGTTTGAAGAAAGAATCTAATCTAGAAGGAGCTCTATAGACTTCTAGCTACCAAAACTTTGAAGACAGGGTCAAACGAACTTGACGAACAAAACCCAAAAATCTTAAATCTTTAAGACAATAGCAATAGAGGTGGACTATATTGCCAATTCCATTCTTGTACAATTCCAATTCTCCTGTCCAATCATAAAATGAAGTTTATATCTTAATTTGTGATAGTGTCTTAGTATTGTATAGTGAATTCCAACCTTTGTCTCAGTTGGATCAATTAGTTTCTAGCTAAGTCTTGTTTTCTTTCCCTTATTACTATTTCAAGAAAAGTTCAAATTAAAATCAAATTTCACAAATCACTAGTTTAATAATTACATATTTATTTACTAATTTTACTACTCAAACCCTTTAACTAAATTAGGAATACACCAATATTTCTAAAAAAATTAAATCATTTGGTAAACCTGACTTACTTTGATTGCACATAAAAACCCTAAAACCCCTAAGGTAAATTTCTTACTAATTTTTTCTATATTTTTTTATTTTTTACCTACATAATAAAATTAAAAATGTGCATTAATTTTTAAAAAAATTTAGTAATTTTAAAATAATTTTTTTCAAACCCTAGTTGCCCATACTAGGTCCCAATATTTTCCTAGTATTTTTCCAATATTTTTTTGATTTTTTACTAGCATATTAAAATAAAAAATACACTTTAAATTTCAAAATTCAATAGTAATTCTCAAAATATTTATTTTTCTAAACCCTAGTTGCATATACTAGGTCTCATTAAATTACTAATTTTATAATAAATTTTTGATTTTTTACTTACATACCTAACTCAAAAATTCACTTTAAATTTCAAAATTTCATAGTAATTTTCAAAATAATCATTTTTCAAACCCTAGTTGCATAAACTAGATCCTATTGATTTTGAGATATCACCTTACATTCTAAAATCAGATTTCAAAAATGGATCTTATTTATTTACAAATTTTTCTTACATTTCTTGAAAATAATAAGGAGACCATACTTGGTCCTATCACGTACATGAATTATGAAGTTTACCATATGCTAATACAAAGCTTCATTATTTTCTTTTCATACCTACTTTTCATAGAATGGGATGATATTAAGAAATTCATTGTTAAACATAGTAAGCTACCTCTCCTTTAAAGCAAAGTTTACTTATCTTTAATACAAGGTTTCATCCCTTGCTTTCTATCTCTCATGTGGAAAAATTTCAAGTTTATAATACTAAACACATTATAAATGTCATAGCATATGCCAAATTTTCTTATGAATTCATGCACAAATTCATGCTTTCTATCCCTTTCTCTCTATCTATTGCATGGAAACTTTTTCATGTTTGTCATACTAAACACATTCAAAATGTCATAACACATGCCAAAGTTCTTTATGTATTCATGCACAATTCCATGCTCTCTATCACTTGTTTGCTATCTCTAATGTGGAATATTATTTATAAACATATTGATATAAAACTTATATCTCCAATTACATGCATTTTATCCCACACACATGGTTTCTACCTAGAGGATCCATTGCATAAGCTAACAACCACCTATCAAGTTTCAATGTCATATCTTATGCATAGGAAATAGTTTCCTTCTCCTCCTCTCACCCAAGAGGGTGCTAGCTACCTTCCATCTAACTAGGTCCATGTTATCACCCCTCCAAAAGGTGAGGTAGCCTATACTATTGTTCCTAATGCATACATTTAGCCTATAGCTTCTTCATAACCTCTACAACATATTTTCTTACATGTTCAATCAGAAGTGACCAGGGTTTACACTTGTAAGACTCTAAGGGATCAAAAAACTAGTATGAGAAAGATAATTTTAGATTTATAAATGTAGAATTAGCTATTACATGAAAATATCACAACATTGGAAAATTAGTTTATAATACAAAAGCCTCAAAGGCACCCAAGTGCCAATCATGTATATACACCTTCACCTAATCAATTGGTTGGAAGAAATATTACATATCAAAACAAGAAATAACAAAAAAGTAACTCTATAACTAGTGATTTAAAAATCATTCAAAGATCAAATAAGAGTTCAAGTGAAGTACTAAGGGAAATGATTAAATCTAAGTTGATCAAACTACCTCCTCTACATCTAGTAAGAAGATCTAAATATTATTGTGCATATCATAGAATGCATGGGCATCACACAGTTTCATGTTTGACATTAAAACAACATATATAATAGATAATTACTAATGAATAACCTATACAAGGTAAATTAGTCAAACAATCCATAGTGACATAAGAACACATTCACAAAGGGTCAAATTAAAAAACAATGCAAAAGTGGTTACCAAAGCATAACTCAGATTAACAAAAGGATCAAAAAGCAAACTCAGAGCAATAAATAGTAGCACAAACATAGGTAAATAATTAAAAATATGAAAATCTACCTCTCCAATATGAGGCTCAACTTTTAAAGTAGTATGGGTTTAGTCAAAAATATCTATAATAGTTTGATTATCAAGGTCAAGGGTTGGGTAAGCATGCTCAAGGCATCACTAATTTTATAGCAGTTGATAATGTTTGTCACCAAAGTTTTATATTTATTGAACATCCTAAAGCAAATCATTCACAAATGAAATTTATCAAAGGAATGATCTAGATACAAAAAAAGTCAACACCAACATTCCATTCGTTCAAAATGAAGATGACAATGATGAGTGGAATAATACAAGTTATTATGACTCCCAAGATACGGACTACAAATCCAAATATTTAGAGTCATATTCACATCAATTCCCTTGTGCTTCACAATCACACATTATTCCTGTCAAGTTTCAATGTCATATCTTATGCACAAGATATAGTTTCCTTCTCCTCTTCTCCCCCAAGAGCGTGATAGATACTTTCCCTTTAACCAGGTCCATGATATCACCCATCCAAAATGTGAATAAACCTATATTGTTGTTATTAATGCATACATTTAGCCTATAGATTCTTTAAACCATCTTCAACATATGTGCTTATATGTTCAATCAAAAATAATTAGGGTTTACACTTGTGAGACTCTAAGGGATCAAATCACCAGTCTGGGTAAGTTATTTTTAGATTTATAAATGTAGAATCAGATATTACATGAAAATATCACAATATTGGAAAATAATATCATAATACAAAAGCCTCAAAGGCACCCTAGTGTTAATCTTGTATAGACACCTTGACCTAGTCAATTAGTTGCAAGCAATGTTACATATCAAAATAAGAAATCACAACAAAGTAACTCTACAACTAGTGATTCAAACAACATGAAAAGATAAAAGAAGAGTTTAAATGAGGTACTAAGGGAAATTATTAAATATATTTTGATTAAACTACATCCTCTACATCCAATGAGAAGATCCAGATATTATTGTGCATATCATAGAATGCATGGGCCTCACACAGATTCATGTTTGGCATTAAAACAACATATACTATAGATAATTGTTAATGAGGACCATATACAAGGTAAATCAACCAAGACATCCATAGTGACATAGGAACACATTCACAAAGGTTCAAATCTATAAACAATACAAAAGTGGTTACCAAAGCATAACTCAAAATAACAAAAAGATCAAAAATCAAAATCAGAACAACAAACAGTACCACAAGCATAGGTAAAGCATGAAAAAGATGAAAATTTACCTCTCTAAAAGGAGTCTAAAATTTCAAATAAGTATGGGTTTGATCAAAAATAGCTACAATAGTTTAATTATCAAGGTCAAGGGTTGGGTAAGCAATTATCACTACTATTATAGCAATTGATAATGTTTGTCACCAAGGTTTGGGATTTATTGAACATCCTAAGGCAAATCATTCATAGACACAATTTATCAAAATAAAAGATCTAGATACAAACAAAGTCAATGTTATCATTCCATTGGTTCAAAATCAAGATGATAATGATGAGTGAAATAATACAGGTTATTATGATTTCCAAGATATCAACAATGAATCCAAATATTTAGAGTCATATTTTCATCTATTCCCTCATGCTTCACAATCATGCATGATTCTTTTGTTTGATTTAAGACACCATGATAGGGAGTCTCTCATGAGACTCATCGATTAGTATCATTTCTTCTTGCTTACTTGTACATAGTCCTTTTCAATTCTTGTACATAGTCTTCATGTCATTGATTGCACATAGTTCATAACATATTCAAAATACCAAAATAATACAAAATTTAAAAATACAAAAACATTCAAATATTTCAAATTATAAAAACATGCATATAATTCAAAAACACTAAAAATATTTTGATTGTATGCATTATCCATGCTTTATATTTATACTATCATGCTCAACCTATATATGTTGTTCTATGCTATTGTTTATCAATTTATATATATTTCCACACTTCACTTGATCTATTTTGAGTGTGTGCAATGACATCCAGATATTTAATTATTTCATTCTACCCATTGAGGGGGCATCTTACTTCTACATTGAGACATACATCGATATACATACCCACTGGGGACATCTTCTACATGACTACACCATTCAGGTTATGTCATTCCTACACTACACACTCTAGTTATCATGTTGATGTACATTACTTACTAGCTTACACAGATTACTCTGTTGACACCCACTAGTATATAGAACTTGTGTATTTCCTAGCATATACCTAGTCTTTTACTAACATATATTTCACACTTTCACTTCTTGCTTTGATTGGTTAGATGCGATTGTATTTTTACTTATTACATTCTTTCCCTTTTTGCTTTGTGTAGCTAGATATGATTGCATTTCTTAGTTTCCAGTTATCTCTTATATGTGCTTTAGGAAATTTACCAATGTCCTTTGCTTCTATGTCTTGTGTGTGCCTTAGGACATTTTCTAATGTCCTATACCTATACTTTTCTATGTGATTGTGGCTTCCACACCAACTTTTTTTATTTCAATTATATGTGTATGTGGCATTTGAACATGCCTTGTATGCTTGCCTTTTAGTATGAGTGACATGTGCCCATGTCCCTTATTTATGTGGCCCCTTGGCCACCCTTGTATGTTTCTTGATTCTTTTCTTGTGTGTTTATTACTTGTTTGCTTCTCATTTTTTGTAATGCCATGGTCTACAACATGCATTTATCTTACTTTCTTGGATGTCATGATGGGCATCATGCTCTATCCCTCCAACTAACAAATAACAACTAGCCAAAATTTCATTTGTATTTCAGTATAATGCACATGTTATTAAATTATTATATCCATATAGTCATACCACTATTGATCTAACAATCTCTCATTATAAACCATGTTATATCTTGAGATATCTTGTCGATTAGCATTGTTATATCATGTATCTTTATAGTATAACACACGTGTAGGGCTCTTTCTTTTGAGGGTATTCATTGAAAGGTCTTCATTCCTACCCTTAAAAGAGGGGGAAATAAATAGGGGTTTTATCATAGAGATTAAAGCTCCTAACAGTAAAAACTCTAGCATTCAACACACCTAGAACAACAAGCAGACATCAAAATAATCAAAATAGACTAGGCTAATAGTGAGAATATCATAACGGTTACCATATTTGGCCCAAGACAATAGCACCCAACCTATATTATAGTGCTAGTGCCACTAGTGTCCACTTTCAGTGCTCTTATCTAAATTAAAAAAACTAGACTTTCTAGAAGTAAACATAAAAGTAGGTTCAACTATAGTTCTGCATAGCTAGACCAATTCAAAATTAGTAATTTTCAGTCCACTTTTGCTTAGAGAATCTAGATATATGGGGTATCATGCATGACCTGATGGATCTCACTTCTAGTTTGAGACATGGTAGTTGATATAACTATTAGATCATAATCCATGTTCCAAACACCATTGATTGGGGGAAATGTGTGCAACACATTTATTTTCTTTTCCTTTATGAATTTAATATTACCTAGTGTTTTATTGCTTTTTAGAATAATGGATTATTATTCCTAACTAAATAAATAGGTCTAGAGTAAAGTAAATTAGTAAATAATGTGAAATAATTCAACCATTGATTTATGTAAATAGATTATATTTTTGTCTTTTCTAAAAATACTAATAAATAAGAGAAAATATGACTTAGTTTATTTTGTGTTGTTTGGTATGAGATAGGGTCTGAGAATTTAGGTACAGGACTGGGATAGTGTTATAAAAAGGTTTATAAACTTAAATTTTTTATTAGATAGGAGTGCCAGAATAGGGACACCCTATTGTTTAGCACTATAGTCCTTTTCTAGTGCTATTGTCTAGGTGATCTGAGTTTTTTGGGTTCTACTTGGTAGGCCTATGTTACCCTATCAGTGAAATATCAAAGCCCAAAAGTCTACAAAGATTGTTGTGCATTTATTTTAATCTTCAAAATCCCTAGGAGCTCTTTATGCTTGAACATGAAAGGAAAAGTTAGGAAAGAGAGAGAAGGGTTTAATGTGTAAAGGATACGTTGGATTCACTTCACACCCCATGTGTGGGCATGTTACCTACATACCAATAATCTGAGGAGGGATCAAGCTAATGTAGTTATCCCATTAAAGTTCTTAGTGAAATTATATATGAAAATTTAATTAGATGAAAAATTGGGTGTACATTAGATGGCTAAGGACTGGTGCAAGGGTTTTAATAAGACTGGAATAATATTGGAAGGCTGTATATATAGAATAGGAAAAAGTGTTTGTGTACTTGCTTTTATTCTTGCTTATCTCTTGTAAATGAGTGCTAACCCTTATAAATGGACTTTGAATGACCTTTTATAGGTAACCTAATGATCATGGATTAAATTAATTCATGTTAGGTTGACATGAATTAAGATAAGGATTCAAGAAAATATGATTGTTTGAACCAAATTTGTACTTGGACAACAACACCAGAAATAAAACACACCCTAGGTTTCAGTGCTCCTATCCAAATTGGGAACTATTGTCTAGAGGGAATGAGACCTAGGGGATGTATTTGGACCTAAAAGAGCTAACTGGGTCTGTAAGGGTTAAGTTTAAAAGGCTATGGATGATTGGGAATTAGTGAAAGAGAAGCCTATGAGGGTTGTGCAATCAAGTAGGAAGACCTATGGATTGGGTGTCATTAGCCACACTAAAGTAACCAAATTTCACATTTTATTTTCCCCCTCTTTATTCTAGTGATGCAACAAATAAAAATGTTAGTATAAATGAAAAAATAGAAATCATACCTAAACTTACCTACAAAGGTGAAGCCCATGAAGCTTGTATGATGCTGAGTAATATTGGATAATGCATAAAAAGCACATTATGCAAGTGTCAATCTATTGCAATCCTAAGTAAGGTTGAGTGATGTTATATTGTGTTGAATGATTATGTACCAAAATTTAGATCATGATTATATTTGAGTGCTCAATTCCCCAGAAAGTGGCTCAAGAATACAAAGGCTAGCCCTTTGGCTCCATCATCACCTACTACGTGAAGCTAGATAATCATGTGTGTGATAATCAATATTTGGATTGTGTGTCTAATCCCTCTGAATATAAGGCTAGCCCTTTTGCTCCATCATTTCCTACTAAGTGAAGTTATATGACCATGCATGTGATAATTGATGTTTAGACTATGTGTCCAATCCCTTTGAATAGGTGGATCATGGAGCTTATGAATGCTCTAAAAATCTAACAATGTAGTGTGGATAGTTGAATGTATGCTAGAAACTAGGCCACTCTTGGAAATTTTAAAATATAGAGGTTAGGCTTGTATGAAAGCCACTTTGAAATTGATGTAATGTGCTTATGTGAAAGCCAACTAAGGAACTTGGGTACTCGAGAAGTTAAACTTGTATGAAAGTTTAGCTTGAGAATGATTCCAACCACCTATAGATGGAGTAAGGCACATAACTATTAAGAATGTATGGGTAATAAACTAAACTTGAAAATAGAAGAAGACAAATATACTATGCACATTACCCCCCAATCACTAGTATCTAAAACATGGATTTTGATCTAGAAGTTATGTCAACTGCCTAATATGAAACTAGAAGTGAGAGTCATCATTCCATGTATGATACCCCCTATATCTAGATTCCTTGAGAAAACTATATTAAAACTATTGATTTTAACTGATTTGGATGTGAAAAAACTATAGCTGAGCTAAGTTTTTTTCCTATTGCTAGAAAACTTGGGTGTTTTTCTGCCTAGACAAGACTGCCAAAATGAGGACACCCTTGTGTTTGGCATTGTTGTCTATTTCTAACACTATTGTCCTATGCTAAAATTGGTTGTTGATCTAGAATTGTTACTATTTTTTGTTGTATTTTGACTGGTTTAACCTCTGGATTCTAAACTAGGTGATCTAAATGCTACTATTTTGACTACCAAGAGCTTTGATCTCTATGATAAAACCCCTATTTTTTGTCCCCTCTTCTGAGGGTAGGAATTATTGAACTTATAATGACTACCCTCAAAATAAAAGAGTCCTATAAATGTGTTATGTTGCATAGATACATGATATAGTAATGAAAATTGACAAGATATCTCTAGATATAGCAATGTTTGTGTTGAGAAATTTGTTAGATAAATAAGGGTATGCCTAGATAGATATAACAATGTAAAATCATGTGTAATGTACTGAACTAGAATTGGAAATGTTAGTTGTTAGTTGTTAGTTCTTAGTCGTTAGTTGTCAAGGAGGGATGGAGCATGATGCCTATCATGGTATTCGAGAAAGCAAGGTAAATGCATGATATGGATCATGACATTACCAACAAGGACAAATATTCAAGCAACAATCATACAAATTAATAAATAAGATTCATACAAGGTTAGCCAAGGGGCCACACAAACAAGGGACATGGGCACATGCCACTCAAACTAGAAAGCAAGCATATAAGGCATGTTCAAATGCCACATACACATACAATTTAAAACAAGCAAAGATTGGCAAAAGGGCCATAGGTACATAGAAGAGTAAAAATAAGGGATATTAATAAATGTCCAAAGGTACACACACATGAATAGAAGCAAAGGACATTGGCAGATGTCTTAAGGTACACAAGAAATAATTCTAGAACTAGAAATGTAATCACATCTAACTACGTAAAGCAAGAAAGGAAAGCATGTAAAAAATAGAAAGATATAATCACATCTACTAATCAAATCAAGAGTGAAAGTATGCAAGACATATTTAGTACAAGACTAGGTATATGCTAAAGAGATACACAAGTGCTAGATATTAGTGAAATACCAATATAGTAATCTATGTAATCTTGTAAGTAATGTACATTAGTATGATAAATCAAAGTGTGTAGTGTAGGATTGACATAAATTGGATGGTGTTGTCATGTATAAGATTCCCCAAGTGGGTATGTTTATCAATGTGTGTCTCTATTGTAGAATTAGTAATGCCCCCTCAATGGGTAGAGTGAAGCAATCAAGTAGTTAGATGTCACTGCACACACTCAAAGAAGATCAAGTGACATGGTAATGTAGATAAATTGACATATAATAGCATAAAACAACAAATGTAAGTCCTATCATGATAGTAGTAATGTAAAGCCTAAATGATGCATACAATCAAAATATTTTTGATATTTTTGAATTATTTGAATGTTTTTGTATTTTGAAATTTTGTAAATGTTTTTGTATTTTTTGGAAATATTTGAACTATGTACAATCAAGAAAAAGAGATTATGTATAAGTAGGTTGGGATAGGATGATACTAACCGATGAGTCTCATGGGAGAATCCTTATCATGGTGTCTTGTATCAAGGAGTGGAATCATGCATGAATGTGAAGCATGATGAAAATTTTGAGACTATGGCTCTAAAATCCATATATGTTATAGATGATCTGAAATCTTTGAAGTATAAATTGATTGTGAGGTCCCACTCTAATTCTAAAAAGTGAATGTAACTATAGGGATCTTAAGGACCCATTTGGAAGTAGGAGATGCTCTTTGAACATGTGTTTTATGTGTAGACCCATGAGATCTCAATAAAACTACTCTAGGTGTTAAAATTATAGTTGGAAGTTGTCTAGAATCTCAAATATGTGGTGGTGTATGAACCCTCTATACTAGCGATAGATGTGTCAACTATGTCTGAATCTATACTAGAAGAAGAACTATAACTGGTGGGGAAATTGAAATTGGTGGAGAAGCTCGAACTAGTGACTACAAATTAGAAGGATCTAAAGTGGGTAGTGGTAACTCATATGGAACTCCACCAACTATAATAACTTGATTAGCATGAACGAATTTCATGCATCTATAAACTATAGATGGTACTGCTCAAATTTTTTGAATCCATGGGCAACCAAGTAACATATCACAAACTCCTACACTAGGAACTATAGTGAAATGTGGTCACATGTGTTGGACCAGTCTATAAAGGAAGTATAATCTCACCCAATGAATTCTATATGTACCCACTAAATTCACTGATAACTATATCTATCAAGGTGATATCCTACTATAAATATCCCAAATGTTGTAATAATATAATGGTGCACATGTTGGCACTGGAACCATTATCGATGAGAACATTATGAATGGGTTTATTATGAATATGTGCTCTGATAAAGAGTGAAGTATAATCTAAATTATCCTCCATAATATCTTGATCTAAGAATGATATCAAAGGTCTAATTGGCTCTGGACTCATACATACCAATCATACCACTCAAAGGATATGACTCAACTAAAGGTGCCTAATATAACTAGTGGTGGATGTGCATGATATACATGGTGAACCCCTGATGTGTCCCCTATATCATATTTTGAATGCTATGGAAATGGATCTAAAAATATTTTTAAAGCTTTATCTTATGCTGGTTTTGCCTATGGAGGCTCAATTGAAGTGCCAAGATCAAGTAGGTTGTCATCTATCAAGTCCTGTATCTTATGTTTCAAATTGATGCATCTATTTTTAGTGTGGCCTGGTGTCTTATGGTAATCACAAAATTCCTATTGATCATATCTCTTGGGAAGAGGTTTGGTTGGATCGAATTCTTGAATAGGAGGGAGAGATGTGATATTATAGTCCAAAAGCTATTGTAAAACCCTGACTGGACGAACTAGAAGATGTGAGAAAGTGCATTAAGGGGGTAATAATAATACTATATGCTGAGGAGGCTCTAATGTTGCATTTATTGTAGGTTGATTTTGCCTTTTTGTATCATTGAACTTGACCTTGTATGGGACTTTTCTATTACTCTTATTGGTTATGTTTGGAATGTTTGTATACTTGAGTTTGCCCATTGAAATGAGTTTCACTTCTCTTTCCTTTAGTGTATGACACAATTCAGTAAAGGAAGATAATCTTTTGAACATAATAGATTCATGCAATGCTGGTAGAAGACTATGTTTGAAGAGGTCTTATAACTCCTAATCTATCATAGGAATAGTCATCTTAGCCAATATGGTCTTATACAAAATAACATAGTCCATGAGATGCTCATTTGGTCATTGTTATTGTTGAGCAATTTGATCATATAAAACCTTATCACCAATGTTAAAGCTAAAGTGTGCTAAGAACATGCCAGCTAAAGGATTAAATGCATGAACTAACTAATTTGGTAGACTATAGAACCTTTATAAAGTATAATCCTTTAGGCTCCATAGAAATAGCTTGGTAAGTATCCAATCATTAGGTACATATTCCAAGCATGTTATGTGAAATCTCTCAATTGTGTCTCTGGATCACCCTTACCATCATAAAGAGTAAACTTGGATTGAAAAAACCTTGTGGCAAGGGTGTAGAAGCAATGTGATGTGCCAATGGTGTATATAGAAGAGAAAAATAATCTAAATCTTGAATAGGTCTAATGGTACCTTGCTCAAGATGTAGCACCTTGGATTGAAGAGATCTTATCTCTTACATAAGGGCTTCCAGATCAGGAGAGAGGGATGTACTAGTTATAACTGGTTGCATAGAGGTAGGTTAGGCTATTATAGGGGTTTGTTGAGACATAGTTGCCCCTATAGTGTCATTTTTAACTAGTTGCTTAGTGGGTATGTAAAACTCAACTTGTTTAGCCTTTTTTATTTCCATGATAAATTACAAAATTAGTGTATGATATTTAGGTTGTTCCTTAAGTCTTTCTTTGAAGTTTTGAAGGATCGAATCTTTGTTGAGTACAACTTCATTATCAACAATGGGTGGAAGTGAATCATTAGTCCAATGTGGTGGAGCATGAGAATTGGTATGTACATCATCATTATTATTTTCATACTACCTTTTGTCAAAATTATCCTCATTGAAATTGGTATAATCTGGATGTGTAGATCTGTGGCTAGAACCTGAGCTGGTTGTTTATCCATGGTATATGGCCGAGTTGTAGGAATTTGGGTGAATTTAGGAGAATTGCCACTAAGTTTTGCACTTCATCTCAAAGTAAGAGATGAAAGTAACTTAGGTGGCATAAGTTAAATAACTTGGATAATAGTAGAAAATATTAAGCTAATATAATCTAAACAAAGAAGTGGAAATTGCATAAAAAGAATACATAACTCTCAAACATGTAAAGTGATACCTCAAGAAGAAAAATAGGAGATAGTATATGTGACTAAGGATTTTTAAAAGATATTTATGCAAAATAATATGAATTTTTGAATTTAAAATTGATTTTCTGAGTTTGATATGCAACTAAAAATTCAGAAAATGATTGGAAAAGTACTAGAAAACAACTAGGAGCTAGTTAATGCAACTAGAGATTAATGAATGATTTTTTTAAAATTAGTATGATAATTTTAAATTTTTGACATGAATTTATAGAAAAATTTTATAATTTTTCTTGAAAAAATTATGAAAAATCAAAAAATATTTCTAAAATTAGCAATATATTTTTCCTAGTGTTTGGAATGCATTTTTATGCAAAAAGGACCTAGTA
The DNA here is from genome assembly GCA_037957365.1 of Torreya grandis. Lineage (NCBI taxonomy): Eukaryota > Viridiplantae > Streptophyta > Pinopsida > Cupressales > Taxaceae > Torreya > Torreya grandis. Next base: position 948,562 of record JARHVA010003897.1, read on the forward strand.
TGTTCAAACTAGGGTTTTTATGCAAAATTCAAAGTAAGTCAGGTTCACCAAATGTTTTAATAATTTTTATAATAATGAATTTTTATTTCTAATTAAATAAATAGGTCTAGAGTAAATTAAATCAATAAATAATGTGCAATAATTAAACCACTAATTTATGTAAATAGATTATTCTTTTATCTTTTCTAAAAATAGTAATAAATAAGATAAAATATGAATTAGCTTATTATGTGTTGTCTAGTTTGAGATAGGTTCTAATAATTTAGGTACAAGACTAGGACAATATTAAAAATAAGTTCTTAAACTTCATTTTCTAATTATATAGGAGCACTGAAAGTGGGACACCCTATTGTTTAGTGTTGTAATCCTTTTCTGATGCTATTGTCTAGGTGATCTAAGTTTTCTAGATTCTACTTGGTAGGTCTATGTTATCTTGTCAGTGAAATATTAAATCTTGAAAGTATTTGGAGCTCATTGTACATCTATTTTAATCTTCAAAATCCCTAGGAACTCTTTGTGCTTAAAATTGAAAGGAGAATTTGGAAAAGATAGAGAAGGCTTTATTGTGTAAAGGATACACTAGATGCACTTCACATCCTGTGTGTGGTCATGTTGCCTACATACGAATACTCTTAGGAGGGATCAAGCTAATTTATTTTTTCCATTTAAGTGCTTGGTCCAATTGCGTATGAAAATGCAACTAGATGAAAAACTAGGTGTACTTTAGATGGATAAGGACTTGTGCAAGGGTTTTAATAGGCTTGGAATAATATTGGAAGGTTGTATGTAGAGAATAGGGAAAAGTGCTTGAGTGTACTTGCTTGTATTCTTGCTTCTCTCTTGTAAATGAGTGTCAATACTTCTAAATGGACTTTGAATGGCCTTTTATAGGGAACCTAATGATCATGGGTTAAATGAATTCACATTAGGCTGACATGAATTAAGATAAGGATTCAAGAAAATATGATCATTTAAGCCAAATTTGCACTTGGAAAATAGTGCTAAAAATAGGACACCCTAGGTTTCAATGCTCATGTCCAAGTTGGGAATTATTATCTAAAGGGAATGAGACCTAGGGAATTAATCTAGGCCTAAAAGAGCTACCTATGTTTGTAAGGGTTAAGTCTAGAAGGTTGTGGATGAAAAGGAATTGATGAAAGAAAATCTTATGAGGGTTGTGCAAGTAGGAGGACCTATGGATTGGGTGTCATTAGCCACACTACAGTAACCAAATTTGGAATTTTATATGACTACACCTAGGCATTCTCAGTAGTTACATGCCTTATTCCATCTATAGGTGGTTGACATCATTTTAGAATGGCTTTCATACAAGCCTAGCTTCCATATTCATGAGTTCCCAAGTTATTGAGTGGCTTTCATATAAGCCTAGTGCACTAGTTTGAAGTGGATTTCATACAAGCCTAATCTCCATCTTTTAGAGTGGACAAGAGTGGCCTAGTTTCTAGTATACATTTATCTATTCATGCCAAAATTGTTAGATCATAGTACATTCATGGGCTTTAGGAGCCATCTCATACGACATGTATTTCATACTAGTATTAGTTCATAACTTCACTTCACAGGCTAATGATGGAGCCAAAGGACTAGCTAGCCTTTTTATTCTTGAGCCACCTACTCAAAGGGATTAAACACACAACCCAAACACTGATTAATATATGCATGATTACCTAGCTTCACTTAGTGGGTGACAATGGAGCCAAAGGGCTAGCATTTCCATTTTTGAGCCACTCTCAAGGAATTGAGCACTCAGATATGTTCCTAATATTACTCTTGGTACAACATCATCTAACATTACTCAACATCACAATAGGTTTTATACTGGTTTATGTATCTCATGATGTGTATTCATTCCTTTCTCTTCCTCTCTCTCTTACATAGCCTTGTACGTTCTTATTTTAAATATAGCATATCTAGTGAGAACTGATCTACTCTTTGTTTTCTTTTAGATTCACACTTCACAGCATGTTCTCTCTATGCACAGCCAGCATCACATAGTTTCATGAGCTTCAACCTTATAGGTAAGTTCAAGTATTTTTTATATTTTTCCTTTATCTTAGTATTTTGGTATGCTACATCACTAGAATAAAGGGGAGGAGGTAAATGTAGTCATATAAAATGTGAAAATTGGTAACTTAAGCATAGATAATAACACCCAACCCTTAGGTCCCTCATGCTTACTCTCATGACCCTCATAGGCATCTTTTCACTTATTCCCAATCATCTATAACCTTATAGACTTTATCCCAATTGAGCCAAACTCCTCTTTCCATGACAGATCCATCCCCTTAGGTCTCATCTACTTAGGAAAATAGCACCACACTAGGACTATAATGTTGGTGCCATTCCTATCTACTTTCAATGCTCTTATCCAAGTCCATTTTTGGTCCCAATGGTTAATTATTTTTAGTTTCCCATCCTTATCCTTATCGACCTAATGTGAGTACATTCTAATAGATCCCTATAAAATCCCATTTAAAGATCATTTAGAAAGGGGGCTAGCAATTATCACTAAGAAATCAAGAATATAAGCAATACTACTCAAGAAATCTTCTCTATTCTCTATATATAGCCAACCAACATACTTACAAGTTTATTCAAATCCTTACACCAGTCTCTAGCCACCTCAAGCACATCTAGTTTAGCATTCTACATCTTCATACACATAATTTCATAAAGCACATTAAGTGGGAAAACTACATATGGATTGATCCCTCTTTAGAGTATTATTATGTAGGTAGTGTGCCCACACAAGGGGTGTGGATCCACATCTAGTGAATATTACACACACTAGCCCCCCCTCTTTCTCAAAATTAGTCAAAGCACAATGGAACATAGGGTTTGAAGATAAAATCTAATCTACAAGGATCTCTATAAACTTTCAACTACCAAAACTTCATAGACAGGGTCACACAGACATAGTAAACAAAAAATAGAAAGCTTAGATCCTTAGGAAAACTATGGTAGAGGTGGAATATAGTTTTAGTGCCACTCCTATCTATTTATAGCACTCATATCCAATTACAAAATGAAGACCAAATCCTAGTTGGTGATAGTGTCCTAGTCCTGCACAATGAATTCTAATGTCTACCTCAGCTAGATCAATTAATTTCTAGGTAAGTCTTTTTTTCCCTCTCTTATTACTATTTTTAGAAAAGTCAAATTTACAATCTAGTTTAAAAAAATTAGTAGCTTAATTATTGAATAGTTATTTGCTGATTTTAATACTTAGACCCTTTAACTAAATTAGGAATAATACAACAATATTTCCAAAATTATTAAATTAGTTATAATGCATTATGATAAATGCAAATAAATTTTAAACATTTGGATCTTAAATGTGTTCAAAACCACTCAAGTTATCATATCACATTATTTGAATTTTAAATTACAATGCATTACAATAAACACACATAAAGTTTGAAACTTTGGATCTTAAAAGAGTTCAAAACCACTCAAGTTCCCATATCACATTATTTGAATTTCAAAGATGTGATGCATTATGAGAAATGTATATAAAATTTGAATCTTTGGATCGTAAATGCATTCAAAACCACTCAAGTTCCTATATCACATTGTTTGAATTTCAAATTTATGATGCATTATGTTAAATGCACATAAAGTTTGAATCTTTGGAACTTAAACATGTTCAAAACTACTCAAGTTCCTATATCATATTGTTTGAATTTCAAAATTGTAATGCATTATGATAAATTTGCATGAATTTCAAATATTTGGATCTTAAATGCATTCAAAACTTCTAAAGTTCCCATATAACATTATTTGAATTTCAAAGTTGTGATGCATTAGTAGAAACATGCATAAAGTTCTAATATTTGGATCTAAAATGCATTCAAAATAGCACAAGTTCCCAGATCACATTGTTCAAATTTCAAATTTAATATGCATTATGAAAAAAATGTATAAATTTCAAATCTTTGGATATTAAATGCATTTAAAACCACTCAAATTCTCATATCACATTGTTTAAATTTCAAATTAACAATGCATTATGAGAAAAATGCATAAATTTTGAATCTTTGGATCTTAAATGCATTCAAAACCACTCAAGTTCTTGTATCACATTATTCTAATTTCAAATTTATGGTGCATTATGAGAAATGCACATAAATTTTAAATCTTTGGATCTTAAACACTTTCAAAACTACTCAAATTCCCATATCACATTATTTTAATTTTAAAGCCGTAATACATTATGATAAATTAGCATAAAGTTCAAATATTTAGATCTTAGATGCATTTAAAACTACTCAAGTTATCATATCACATTGTTCAAATTTCAAAGTTGTGATGTATTATGAGAAATGGGCATAAAATTTAAATCTTTGGATCTTAAGTGGGTTTAAAACCACTCAAGTTCCCATATCACATTATTCAAATTTCAAAGTTGTAATTTATTATGAGAAACATCCATAATATTTGAATCTTTAGATCTTAAACATGTTCAAAACCACACAAGTTTAATTATGACATTGTTCAAATTTCAAATTTGTGATGCATTATGAGAAGCATGCATAAATTTTAAATCTTTAGATCTTAAACATGTACAAAACTTCTCAAGCTCTCATATAATATTGTTCAAATTTCAAAGTTGTGATGCATTATGAGAAATGTGCATAAATTTTAAATTTTTTGATCTTAAATGCATTCAAAACTGCTCAAGTTCCTATATTACATTATTTGAATTTCAAAGTTGTGATGCATTATGAGAAACATGAGTAAATTTTGAAGGTTTAGATCTTAAACACAATCAAACCCACTCAAGTTCTCATATCATATTGTTTTAATTTAAAATTTGTGATACATTATGATAAACATGCTTAAAATTTGAATCTTTGGATCTAAACACATTCAAAACTGCTCAAGTTCTAGTATGACATTATTCAAATTTCAAAGTTGTGATGCATTATGAGAAATGCACATAACTTTCTAATATTTATAACTTATAAGCATTAAAAATTGATCAAGTTCCCATATTACATTATTCTACTTTCAATGTTACAAGTCATTATGATAAATGTGCATAAAGTTCAAATCTTTGGATCTTAAATGCATTCAAAACTACACAATTTTGTGTATCACATTATTTGAATTTAAAAGTTGCAATGCACTATGATAAATGTGCATAAAGTTTGAATCTTTGGATCTTAAACACATTGAAAATATCTCAAGTTCTCATATCGCATTATTATAATTTTAAAGTTATGATGCATTATGAGAAATGTGCATAAATTTTGAATATTTGGATCTTAAATGCATTCAAAATTGCTCAAATTCTCGTATCACATTGTTTGAATTTCAAAGTTACAATGCATTATTATAAATGCACATAAAGTTCAAATCTTTGGATCTTGAATGCATTTAAAACCACTTAAATTTTGGTATTACATTGGTCAAATTTCAAAGGTACAATACATTATGAGAAATGTGCATAAAATTCTAATGTGTGGATCTTAAACACATTCAAAACTACTCAAGTTCCCATATTACATTGTTTGAATTTCAAAGTTGTGATGCATTCTAAGAGACACACATAAAGTTAAAATCTTTGGATCTTAAATGCATTAAAAACTGCTCAAGTTCTCATATCACATTGTTTGAATTTAAATTTTTTGATGCATTATGATAAACATAAAGTTCAAATATTTGGATTTTAAATGCATTCAAAACTGCTCAAGTTCCCATATCACATTTTTTGAAATTCAAATTTGTGATGCATTATAATAAACATGCATAAAATTTGAATCTTTGGATCTTAAATGCATTTAAAATGTCTCAAGTTTCATATCACATTATTTGAATTGCAAAGTTGTGATGTATTATGAAAAATGTGCATAAAGTTTAGATATTTGGATATTAAACACATTCAAACCACTCAAGTTTTGTTATCACATTGTTTGAATTTCAAATTTTTTATGCATTACATGAAATGTGTATAAATTTTGAATCTTAAGATCTTAAATGCATTCAAAACTGCTTAAGTTCCCATATCACATTGTTTAAATTTCAAAGTTGCAATGCATTATGAGAAACATGCATAAAGTTTGAATCTTTGGATCTTAAACACGTTAAAAATTACTCAAGTTATCATATCACATTGTTTAAATTTCAAAAAAATTATGCATTACGAGAACCACACATAAATTTTGAATCTTTAGATCTTAAACACGTTTAAAACCACTCAAGTTCTCATATCACATTGTTTGAATTTCAAATTTATTATGTATTATGTGAAATGTGCATAAATTTGAATATTTGGATCTTAAATGCTTTCAAAATTACTCAAGTTATTATATCACATTATTTTAATTCCAATGTTACGATGCATTATAAGAAACATGTATAAATTTTAAATCTTTAGATCTTAAATTCATTCAAAACTACTCAAGTTCCTATATCACATTATTCAAATTTTAAAGTTACGATGCATTATGAGAAATGTGCATAAAATTTAAATCTTTGGATCTTAAATTCATTCAAAACTACTCAAGTTCCTATATCACATTATTTGAATTTCAAATTTACGATGCATTCTAAGAAACATGCATAAAGTTTGAAACTTGCAATCTTAAACGCATTCAAAACTGCTCAAGTTTCAGTATTATATTGTTTTAATTTCTAAGTTTTGATGCATTATGAGAAATATGCATAAATATATAATATTTGGATCTTAAATGCATTCAAAACTATTCAAGTTCCCATATTACATTGATCAAATTTCAAAGTTGTGATACATTCTGAGAAATGTGCATAAAAATCAAATCTTTGGATCTTAAACATGTTCAAATCCACTCAAGTTCTCATATCATATTATTAAAATTCCAAATTTGTGATGCATTATGAGAAATGTGCATAAAATTTGAATTTTTTGATTTTAAACACATTCAAAACTACTCAAGTTCCCATATCACATTGTTCAAATTTTAAAGTTATAATGCATTATGAGAAACATGCATACAGTTTTAATCTTTGGATTTTAAATGTATTCAAAACCACTCAAGTTCCAGTATCACATTTTTTAAATTTTTAAGTTATGATGCATTATGACAAACATGCATATATTTAATCTTTAGATCTTAAACACATTCAAAACTATTCAAGTTTCCATATCACATTCTTTAAATTTTAAATTTATGATGCATTATGGAAAACATCCATAAAGTTCAAACCTTTGAATCTTAAACATGTTAAAAAATTATCAAGTTTTAGTATCACATTATTTAAATTTTAAAATTATGATGCATTATGAGAAACATGCATAAATTTTGAATTCTTAGATCTTAAATGCATTCAAAATTGCTCAAGCTCCTGCATCAAATTTCTCAAATTTCAAAGTTACGATATATTATGAGAAATGCACATAGAGTTTGAATCTTTAGATCTTAAATGTGTTCAAAACCACTCAATTTCTGGTATCACATTATTTTAATTTTAATTTTTCAATGCATTATGAGAAACATGCATAAAATTTGAATCTTTGGATCTTAAATGCATTCAAAGCTGATCAAGTTCTCATATCACATTATTCAAATTTAAAATTTGTGATTCATTATGAGAAACACACATAAATTTCAAATATTTAGATCTTAAATGCATTCAAAACCACTCAAGTTCCCTATCACATTATTCAAATTTTGAATTTGTGATGCATTATGAGAAATACACATAAAATTTGAATCTTTGGGTCTTAAACACTTCAAAACTGCTCAATTTCCAGTATCACATTATTCAAATTTCAAACTCATGATGCATTATGAGAAACACACATAAATTTCAAATCTTTTTATCTTAAATAGGTTTAAAACTACTCAATTTCTTTTATCACATTATTTTAATTTCAAAGTTGTGATGCATTACGAGAAATGTGCATAAAGTTTGAATCTTTGGATCTTAAATTCATTCAAAACCACTCAAGATCTTGTATCACATTCTTTGAATTTTAATTTTATGATGCATTATGAGAAATACAGATAAATTTAAAATATTTGAATCTTAAACGCATTTAAAACCACTCAAGTTCCCATATCACATTTTTTAAATTTTAAATTTGTGATACATTATCAAAAACATGCATAAATTTTGAATCTTTAGATCTTAAACACATTCAAAACTACTCTTGTTTCTGTATCACATTGTTTAAATTTTAAATTTGAGATGCATTATGGGAAACATTCATAAATTTTGAATCTTTGGCTCTTAAATGCTTTCAAAACCACTCAAATTCCCATATCACATTATTTGAATTTTAAATTTGGGATGCATTATTAGAAATGTACATAAAGTTTGAATCTTTAGATCTTAAATGCCTTCAAAACTACTCAAGTTCCCATATCACATTGTTCAAATTTCATAGTTGAGATGTATTAAGATAAATTCACATAAAGTTTAAAACTTTGGATCTTTAAATGTGTTAAAAGCCACTCAAGTTCCTCTATCACATGGTTTAAATTTCATAGTTATGATCCATTATGAGAAACATGCATAAAGTTTAAATCTTTGGATCTTCAACATGTTCAAAACTTCTCAAGTTCCCATATCACATTGTTTGAATTTCAAAGTTGCAAATCATTATGAGAAACATGCATAAAGTTTGAATCATTATATCTTAAACACATTCAAAACTGCTCAAGTTTCCGTATCACATTGTTCAAAATTTAAAGTTGTGATGCATTATGAGAAATTTACATAAACTCTAATCTTTGGATTTTAAATGCATTAAAAATGATTCAAGTTCATGTATCACATTGTTTTAATTTCAAAGTTGTGATGCATAATGAGAAATGCACTTAAAGTTTTAATTTTTGGATCTTAAACACATTCAAAACCATTCAAGTTCTTATATCACATTGTTCAAATTTCAAAGTCACGGTGCATTATGAGAAATGTGTATAAATTTCAAATATTTGGATCTTCAATGAATTCAAAACCACTCAAGTTTCTATATCACATAATTTTAGTTTAAAATTTGTGATGCATTATGAGAAACCCATATAAAGTTTGAATCTTTGGTTGTTAAATGCATTAAAAACCATTCAAGTTCCCATATCACATTATTTGAATTTTAAAGTTGTGATGTGTTATGAGAAATGTGCATAAATTTCAAATCTTTGGATCTTAAATGCATTCAAAACCACTCAAGTTATTGTATCATATTGTTTAAATTTTAAAGTTGTGATGCATTATGATAAATGTGCATAAATTTTAAATATTTGGGTCTTAAACATGTTCAAAACTACTCAAGTTCCTATATCACATTGTTCAAATTTCAAATTTGAAATAAATTATGAGAAACATGCATAAATATCAAATCTTTAGATCTCAAATTATTTTAAAACTGATGAAGTTCTCATATCACATTGTTTGAATTTCAAAGTTGTGATGTATTATGAGAAATTTTCACAAAGTTTGAATCCTTAGATCTTCAATGTGTTCAAAATCACTCAAGTTTTTATATCACATTAATTGAATTTAGAAGAGGTGATGCATCATGAAAAACCCTCATAAAGTTTGAATATTTGGATCTTAAATGCATTCAAAACCAATCAAGTTACCGTATCACATTGTTCAAATTTCACTGTTGCAATGTGTTATGAGAAACACATATAAAGTTCAAATATTTGGATATTAAATGCATTTAGAACCTCTCTAGTTCCCATATCACATTGTTCAAATTTTAAAGTTGTGATGAATTATGATAAATGTGCATAAAGTTCAAATCTTTGGATCTTAAATGGGTTCAAAACTACTCAAGTTCCTATATGACATTATTCAAATTTTAAAGTTGTGATGCATTATGAGAAATTTGCATAAAGTTTAAATTTTTGGATCTTAAACGCATTCAAAACCACTTAATTTTTCATATCACATTGTTCAAATTTCAAACCTATGATGCATTATGAGAAATGTGCATAAATTCTAAATCTTTGGATCTTAAACATGTCAAAACCACTCAAGTTCCTATATAATATTATTTGAATTTCAAAGTTTGGATGCATTGTGAGAAATACACATAAATGTTTAATCTTTAGATCTTAAACATGCTCAAAACCACTCAAGTTCTTAAGTTACATTGTTCAAATTTCAAAGTTGTGATGCATTATGAGAAACACACATAAATTTTGAATCTTTGGATATTAAACACATTCAAAACCACTCAAGTTCCTCTATCACATTGTTCAAATTTCAAAGTTGTGATTTATTGTGAGAAATGCACATAAAGTTTGAATCTTTGATCTTAAAATCATTTAAAACCGCTCAACTTCTTGTATCACATTATTCAAATTTCAAAATGGGGATGCATTATGAGAAACACACATAATGTTTGAATATTTGGATCTTAAACACATTCAAAACCACTCAAGTTCTCATATCACATGTTTGAATTTCAAAGTTACAATGTATTACAAGAAACATGCATAAAGTTTGAATGTTTGGATATTTATCTCATTTAAAACCACTCAAGCTCATGTATCACATTATTTAAATTTCAAGGTTAAAATGCCTTTATACAAATGTGCATAAATTTCAAATCTATGGATATTCAATGCATTCAAAACTGGTCAAGTTCTTGTATCACATTGTTTGAATTTCAAAGTTGCGATGCATTATGAGAAAAACATATAAAGTTCAAATATTTGTATCTTAAATGTGTTCAAAATAGCTCAATTTTATTTAAAGTTTAAATTTTTGATGCATTTTGATAAACATGTATAAATTTCAAATATTTAGATGACAAACACTTTCAAAACTACTCAAATTCCCATATCACATTGTTTGAAATTCAAAGTTAGGATGCATTGTGACAAATTCGTATAAATTTCAAATCTTTGGATCTTAAACATGTCAAAAAATTCTCAAGTTTATGTATCAAATTATTTAAATTTTAAATTTGTGTTGAATTATGAAAAACACACATAAATTTTGAATCTTTGGATCTTAAACACATTCAAAACCACTTAGTTTTCCTTGTCACATTATTTGAATTTCAAAGTTGTAATGCATTGTGACAAACAGACAAAAATTTTGAATCTTTAGATCTTAAACACATTCAAAACTACTCAAGTTCCTGTATCACATTGTTTAAATTTTAAATTTGTGATGCACTATGATAAACACACATAAATTTCAAATCTTAGCATCTTATAGGCATTCAAAACTACTCAAGTTCTCATATCACATTATTGTAATTTTAAAGTTGTGATGCATTATGACAAACACACATAAACTTCAAATCTTTGGATCTTAAATGCATTCAAAACCACTCAAGTTCCCATATCACATTGTTTAAATTTCAAATTTGAAATACATTATGATAAATGTGCATAAAGTTTGAATCTTTGGATATTAAATGCATTTAAAACCACTCAAGTTCCCCTATCACATTATTTGAATTTCAAAGTTGCAATGCATTATGAGAAACATGCATAAAATTAGAATCTTTAGATCTTAAATGCATTCTAAACTACTCAAATTCTTGTATCACTTTATTTGAATTTCAAAGTTGTGATGCATTATTATAAATGTGTATAAATTTTGAATCTTTAGATCTTAAAAATGTAAAAATCACTCAAGTTCTCGTATCACATTGTTCAAATTTTAAAGTTATGATGCATTATGAGAAATGAGCATAATTTCAAATATTTTGATCTTAAATACATTCAAAATTTCTCAAATTCCCATATCACATTTTTTTAATTTCAAAGTTGCGATGCATTATGAGAAATGTGCATAAATTTTAAATCCTTGGATCTTAAATGCATTCAAAACCAATCAAGTTCCCATATCACCTTTTTCAAATTTCAAAGTTGTAATGTATTGTGACAAGCATGCATAAATTTAGAATTTTTGGATCTTAAACACATTCAAAACCTCTCAAGTTCTCGTATCATATTGTTCAAATTTCAAAGTTATAATGCATTATGAGAAATGTGCATAAAGTTCAAATATTTGGATATTCAATGCCTTCAAAACCACTCAAGTTCCCATATCACATTATTTGAATTACAAAGTTATGATGCACTATGAGAAGTGGGCATAAAGTTCAAATCTTTGGATATTCAACACATTCAAAACCACTCAAGTTCCTATATCACATTATTTAAATTTCATATCTATGATACACTATTATAAATTCACAAAAAAATTGAATTTTTGGATCTTCAACGCATTCAAAACCACTCAAGTTCTCATATCACATTGATCTAATTTCAAATTTATGATGCATTATGAGAAATGCACATAAATTTCATTGGATCTTAAACACATTCAAACTCACTTGAGTTCCCATATCACATTGTTCAAATTTCAATGTTATGATGCATTATGAGAAATGTGCATAAATTTTGAATCTTTAGATCTTAAAAATGTTTAAAACCACTCAAGTTCCTATATCACACTGTTCAAATCTCAAATTTATGATGCAATATGAGAAACATGCATAAAGTTTAAATATTTGGATGTTAAATGCATTCAAAACCACTCAAGTTCTTGTATCACATTTTTAGAATTTGAAATTTGTGATGAATTATGAGAAACATACATAAATTTTAAATCTTTGGATCTTAAACATGTTTAAAACTACTCAAGTTCCTGTATCACATTGTTTTAATTTCAAAGTTATAATGAATTATGAGAAATGTGATTAAAATTTGAATCTTTGGATCTTAAATGCATTTAAAACTACTATAGTTCCCATATCACATTGTTTGAATTTCAAATTTGTGATGCATTATGAGAAATGTGCATAAAATTTGAATCTTTGGATCTTAAATGCATTTAAAACCCCTCAAGTTCTTGTATCAAATTATTTGAATTTCAAATTTAGGATGTATTATGAGAAACGTGCATAAATTTTGAATATTTAGATCTTAAGTGCACTGAAAACTACTCAAATTCATGTATCACATTGTTTAAATTTCAAAATTTCAATGCATTATGAGAAATGCATATAAAGTTCAAATCTTTGGATCTTAAATGCATTCAATACTGCTCAAGTTCCCATATCACATTGTTTGAATTTCAAAGTTGTGATGCATTATGAGAAACACTCATAAAGTTCAGATCTTTAGATTTTAAATGTATTCAACACTACTCAAGTTCATTTATCATATTATTCCAATTTTAAATTTGTGATGCATTATGAGAAATGTGCATAAAGTTCAAATATTTGGATCTTAAACATGTTTAAAACTACTGAAGTTCATGTATCACATTATTTGAATATCAAAGGTATCATGCATTACAAGAAACATGCATAAAGTTCAAATATTTGGATCTTAAATACATTCAAAACTTCTCAAGTTCCCCTATCACATTATTATAATTTTAAATTTGTGATTTATTATGAGAAATGTGCATAAAATTAAAATCTTTAGATCTTAAACACATTCAAAACCACTCAAGTTCCCATATCACATTGTTAGAATTTGAAAGTTACGATGCATTATGATAAATTCACATAAATTTTGAATCTTTAGATCTTAAACACATTGAAAACCACTCAAGATCCTATATCACATTATTTTTATTTCAATGTTACAATGTATTATGATAAATGTGCATAAAGATCAAATCTCTAGATCATCAATGCCTTTAAAACCGCTCAAGTTCCCATATCACATTATTCAAATTTCAAAGTTATAACGCATTATGAGAGACATGCATAAAGTTTGAATCTTTGAATTTTTAATGCATCTAAAACAACTCAAGTTCCCATATCACATTATTTTAATTTCAATGTTATGATGCATTATAAGAAATGTTCATAAAGTCTAAATCTTTGGATTTTAAAATCAATCAAAACTTCTTAAGTTCATATATCACATTTCTTTAATTTAAAAATTGTGAAGCATTATGAGAAACATTTATAAATTTTTAATATTTGAATCTTCAATACATTTAAAACTATTCAAGCTTCCATGTCACATTGTTCAAATTTCAATGTTGTAATACATTTTGAGAAATGCAAATAAAGTTTAAATCCTTAGATTTTAAACACATTCAAAACTACTCAAGTTCCCTTATCACATTACTCAAATTTCAAAGTTTTGATGTATTATGAGAAATTTTCATAAATTTTGAATATTTGGATCTTAAACGCAATCAAAACTACTCAAGTTCTTGTATCACATTGTTCAAATTTCAAATTTGTGATGCATTATAAGAAGCAAGCATAAATTTTGAATCTTTGGATCTTAAACATGTTCAAAACCACTTAAGTTATCGTATCACATTATTCAAATTTCAAAATTGCAATACATTATGATAAATGTGTATAAATTTCAAATTATTAGATCTTATACACATTTAAAACTACTCAAGTTCTTGTATCACATTGTTTAAATTTCAAAGTTGTGATATATTATGAGAAATGCACATAGAGTTTGAATGTTTGGATCTTAAACACATTCAAAACCACTTAAATTCTGGTATAACATTATTTAAAATTCAATATTGTGATGCATTATGAGAAATGCAAATAAAGTTTGAATCTTTAGATCTTAAACATATTCAAAACTTATCAAGTTCTCATATCACATTGTTCAAATTTCAAAGTTGTGATGCATTATGATAAAGGAGCATAAAATTCAAATCTTTGGATCTTAAATGCATTTAAAACCACTCAAGTTCTCTATCACATTGATTAAATTTTGAAGTTGTGGTGCATTATGAGAAATGCATATAAATTTTGAATCTTTGGGTCTTAAACACATTTAAAACCACTCAAGTTTTGGTATCATGTTCTTCAATTTTCAAAGTTGTGATGCAATATGAGAAACATGCATAAAATTTGAATCTTTATATCTTAAACATGTTCAAAATGAATCAAGTTCTCGTATCACATTTTTTAAATTTCAAAGTTGTGATGCATTATGAGAAAGGTGCATAAAGTTTGAATCTTTGGATCTTAAATGCATTCAAAGCCACTCAAGTTCTCATATCACATTGTTTGAATTTCAAAGTTATGATGTAGTATGAGAAATGTGCATAAATTTTGAATCTTTAGATCTTAAGCACATTCAAATCTACTCAAATTCCCATATCACATTTTTATAATTTCAAAGTTGTGATGCATTATGATAAATGTTGATAAGTTTAAATATTTAGATATTAAACATGTTCAAAACCACTCAAGTTCCCATATCACATTGTTCAAATTTCAAATTTATAGTGTATTATGAGAAACATGCATAAATTTTGAATCTTTAGGTCTTAAATGCATTCAAAACTACTTAAGTTCTCATATCACATTGCTTGAATTTCAAAGTTATGATGCATTATGATAAATATGCATAAAATTCAAATCTTTAGATCTTAAACACATTCAAAACCAATCAAGTTCTTGTATAACATTGTTCAAATTTTAAAATTGTGATGCATTATGAGAAACATGCAAAAATTTTGAATCTTTGGATCTTAAATGTGTTCAAAACTACTCAAGTTCCCATATCACATTGTTCAAATTTCAAAGTTACGATATATTATGAGAAATACGCATAGAGTTTGAATATTTGGACCTTAAACATGTTCAAAACTACTCAAGTTCTGGTATCACATTTTTTTAATTTAAATGTTGTAATGCATTATGAAAAATAGGCATAAATTTTGAATCTTTGCATATTAAATGCATTCAAAATTGATCAATTTCTCATATCAAATTGATCAATTTTTCATATCAAATTGTTTAAATTTAAAAGTTGTGATGCATTATGAGAAACGTGCATAAAGTTCAAATCTTTGGATCTTAAATGCATTCAAAACCACTGAAGTTCCCTATCACATTGCTTGAATTTCAAATTTATAATGCATTATGAGAAATGTGTATAAATTTTGAATTTTTGGGTCTTAAACATGTTTAAAACCACTCAAGTTTTGATATCACATTGTTTAAATTTCAATGTTGTGATGCATTATGAGAAATGAGCATAAAGTTTGAATCTTTGGATCTTAAATGCATTCAAATCAATCAATTTCTCATATCACATTATTCAAATTTCAAAGTTACGATGCATTATGAGAAACATGCATAAAGTTCAAATCTTTGGATCTTAAATGCATTCAAAACGACTCAAGTTCCCTATCACATTGTTTGAATTTCAAAGTTGTGATGCATTATGAGAAACACTTATAAATTTTGAATCTTTGGGTCTTAAACACATTAAAAACCACTCAAATTTTGATATCACATTTTTCAAATTTCAAAGTTATGATGCATTATGAGAAACGCACATAAAGTTTGAATCTTTGTATCTTAAATGCATTCAAAACTACACAAGTTCCCTATCACATTGTTTAAATTTCAAAGTTTTGATGCATGATGAGAAATGCACATAAATTTCAAATATTTTGATATTAGATACATTCAAAACTTCTCAAATTCATGTATTGCATTATTCTAATTTCAAATTTGTGATGCATTATTAGAAATGTGCATAAAGTTTGAATCATTGGATCTTAAATGCATTTAAAACCACTCAAGTTCCCGTATCACATTTGCAAATTTCAAAGTTGTGATGCATTCTAAGAAATTCACATAAATATCAAATTGTTGGATCTTAAATGCATTCAAAACCATTCAAATTCTCATATCATATTATTTGAATTTTAAATTTGTGATGAATTATGAGAAATGCACATAAAGTTCAAATCTTTAGAACTTAAATACATTCAAAAACACTCAAGTTCCCATATCACATTTTTTAAATTTTGAAAGTTACAATGCATTATGAGAAACACACATAAATTTCAAATATTTGGATCTTAAACTCATAAATTTTGAATATTTTTAAATGTGTATAAAGTTTGAATCTTTGGATCTTAAATACATTCAAAACTACTCAAGTTTCCATATCACATTATTCAAATTTTAAATTTTTGATTCATTATTAGAAACACGCATCAAGATTGAATATTTTGATCTTAAATGCCTTCAAAATATCTCAATTTCCCATATCACATTGTTTGAATTTCAAAGTTGAAATGCATTATTATAAATGCAAATAAAGTTCAATTTTTTTGATCTTAAATACCTTAAAAACATTTCAAGTTCTTGTATCACATTATTCGAATTTCAAAGTTATGATGCATTATGATAAATGCATATAAAGTTCAAATTTTTAGATCTTAAATGCATTTAAAACCACTCAATTTCCCATATCACATTGTTCAAATTTCAAAGTTGTGATTCATTATGATAAACATGCATAAATTTCAAATTTTTGGATTTGAAACACATTCAAAACCACTCAATTTCTCTTATCACATTGTTTTAATTTCAAAGCTATGATGAATTATGATAAATGCACATAAATTTTTAAAAAAATGATCTTAAATGCATTCAAAACCACTCAAGTTCTTGTATCACATTATTCAGATTTAAAAGTTATGATGCATTATGAGAAAAGTGCATAAAATTTTAATATTTAGATCTTTAACACATTAAAACCCACTCAAGTTCCTATATCACATTGTTTTAATTTTAAAGTTGTGATGCATTATGAGAAAATTTGGATCTTCAACACATTCAAAATTTCTCAAGTTCTCGTATCACATTGTTTGAATTTAAAAGTTTTGATGCATTATGAGAAGCCCATATGAATTTCAAATATTTGGATCTTAAAAGCATTCAAACCACTCAATTTCCCATATCACATTGTTTGAATTTAAAAGTTATTATTCATTATGAGAAATATGCATAAAGTTTAAATCTTTGGATCTTAAACGCATTCAAAACCGCTCAAGTTTCATATCACATTGTTCCAATTTCAAATTTATGATGCATTCTGATAATCACACATAAATTCTAAATATTTGAATCTTACACACATTTAAATATGCTCATATTCTTGTATTACATTGTTTAAATTTCAAATTTATGATCCATTATGAGAAACATTCATAATTTTTGAATTTTTGGATCTTAACATGTTAAAAACTGCTTAAGTTCCTGTATCACATTGTTCAAATTTCAAATTTGTGATGCATTATGGAAATTTTTCATAAATTTTGAATCTTTGGATATTAAACATGTTTAAAATCACTCAAGTTTCTATATCACATTGTTTGAATTTTAAACTTGTAATGCATTATGAGAAATCTACATAAAGTTTGAATATTTTGATCTTAAATGCATTCAAAACCGCTAGAATTATCGTATCATATTTTTCAAATTTCAATGTTATGATGCATTATGATAAATTGACATAAAGTTTGAATCTTTGGATCTTAAATACATTTAGAATCAATCAACTTCCCATATCACCTTTTTTCAAATTTCAAAGTTGTGATGCATTATGACAAACATGCATAAAATTTAAATCTTTGGATCTTAAACACATTCAAAACCACTCAATTTACCATATCACATTGTTCAAATTTAAAAGTTATGAAGCATTGTGAGAAATATATATTAAGTTCAAATATTTAGATTTTCAATGCATCTAAAATTTCTCAAATTCACATATCACATTTTTCAAATTATAAAGTTATGATGCATTATGAGAAATGCACATAAAGTTTAAATCTTTGGATCTTCAACACATTCAAAACCACTCAAGTTCCTATATCACATTGTTTGAATTAAAAATTTACAATGCATTATTATAAATGTGCATAAAGTTTAAACCTTTGGATCTTCAACACATTCAAAAACACTCAAGTTCTCATATCACATTGTTTAGATTTCAAAGTTATGATGCATTATAGGAAATGCACATAAAGTTTGAATCTTTGGATCTTAAATGCGTTCAAAATCGCTCATGTTCTTGTATCACATTGTTCAAATTTTAAAGTTATGATACATTATGAAAAATGTTCATAAATTTTGAATCTTTGGTTCTTAAACATGTTTAAAACCACTCAAGTTCTTATATCACATTGTTCAAATCTCAAAGTTGTGATGCATTATGAGTAACATGCATAAAGTTCAGATCTTTGGATGTTAAATTCATTCAAAACCACTCAAGTTCCTATATCACATTGTTATAATTTTAAATTTGTGATGAATTATGAGAAACATACATAAATTACAAATCTTTGAATCTTAAACATGTCTAAAACCATTCAAGTTTCCATATCACATTGTTCAAATTTCAAAGTTGCAATGCATTATGAGAAGTGTGCCTAAAGTTTGAATTTTTGATCTTAAACACATTCAAAACTACTAAATTTCTCATATCACATTGTTTTAATTTTAATATTGCAATACATTATGAGAAATGCACATAAAATTTGAATTTTGGATCTTAAACACAATCAAAACCGCTCAAGTTCTCAAATCACAGTGTTCATATTTTAAAGTTGGGATGCATTATGAGAAATGTGCATAAATTTTAAATCTTTAGATCTTAAACACATAAAATATTACTCAAGTTCCCATATCACATTTTTTAAATTTCAAAGTTGTGATGCATTATGAGAAACACTCATAAAGTTTAAATCTTTGGACTTTAAATACATTCAAAACGACTCAAGTTTTTGTATCACATTATTCTAATTTCAAAGTTGTGATGCATTATGAGAAATGTGCATAAATTTTGAATCTTTAGATCTTAAATGTGTTTAAAACCACTAAAGTTCCTATATCACATTATTTGAATGTCAAATTTATAATGAATTATGAGAAATATACATAAAGTTTAAATATTTGGATCTTAAACACGTTCAAAACCACTCAAGTTCTCGTATCACATTATTCAAATTTCAAAGTCGTGATACATTATAAGAAAAACACATAAAGTTCTAATCATTGGATCTTAAATACATCAAAAACCACTCAATTTCCCAAATCACATTGTTTAAATTTCAAATTTACGATGCATTATGAGAAACACACATAAATTTCAAATCATTGGATCTTAAACACATTTAAAACTGCTCAAGTTCCATATCACATTGTTTGAATTTAAAAGTTATGATACATTATGAGAAACATGGATAAACTTAAAATCTTTGTATCTTAAATGCATTCAAAATTATTTAGGTTCCCATATCACATTATTTAAATTTCAAAGTTGCAAGTCATTATGAGAAACGTGCATAAAGATCAAATCTTTGGATCTTCAAAACATTTAAAACTGCTCAAGTTCTCATATCACATTATTTGAATTTCAAAGTTATGATGCATTATAAGAGACGTGCATAAATTTAAAATTTTTGAATATTAATATGTTTAAACCCACTCAAGTTTCCATATCACATTGTTTGAATTTGAAAGTTATGATGCATTATGAAAAATGTTCATAAAATTTAAATCTTCAGATTTTAAAAGCATTCATAACTATTCAATTTCTCATATCACATTGTTTAAATTTTATAATTATGATGCATTATGAGAAAAGTGCATAAATTTCAAATCTTTGGATCTTAAAAGCATTCAAAACTACTCAAGTTCTTGTATCACATCTTTTGAATTTGAATGTTGTGATGCATTATGAGAAACACATATAAATTTCAAATCTTTAGATCTTAAATGCATTCAAACCACTCAAGTTATTGTATCACATTATTCAAATTTGAAAGTTTCAATGCATTATGAGAAATGTGCATAAAGTTTAAATCTTTAGATCTTAAACATGTTCAAAACTACACAAGTTCTCATATCACATTATTCTAATTTCAAAGTTATGATACATTATGAGAAACGTGCATAAATTTTAAATATTTAGATCTTAAACACATTTAAAATATCTCAAGTTCTCATATCACATTGTTTAAATTTCAAAGTTGTAATGCATTATGATAAATGTGCATAAAATTTAAATATTTGGATCTTAAACGTGTTCAAAACCACTCAAATTCTCATATCATATTGTTTATATTTTGAAATTGTGATAAATTATGAGAAACATGTATAGATTTTGAATTTTTGGATCTTATACGTGTTCAAAACTACTCAAGTTCCAGTATCACATTGTTTAAATTTCAAATTTTTGATATATTATGAGAAATATGCATAGAGTTTGAATCTTTGGATCTTGAACATGTTCAAAACTACTCAAATTTCAGTATTGCATTGTTTTAACTTCAATGTTGTGATGCATTATGAGAAACATGCATAAAGTTCAATTTTTTGGATCTTAAACGCATTCAAAACTTATCAAGTTATCATATCACATTGTTTGAATTTCAAAGTTATGATGCATTATGATAAATGAGCATAAAATTCAAATCTGTGGATCTTGAATGCATTCTAAACCACTCAAGTTCCCCATCACATTTTTCAAATTTCAAATTTGTGATGTGTTATGAGAAATGTGCATAAAGTTTAAATCTTTGGGTCTAAAACACATTCAAAACTACTCAATTTCTGGTATCACATTATTCAAATTTCAAAGTTATGATACATTATGAGAAACATGCATAAAGTTAAAATCTTTTGATCTTAAATGCATTTAAAACTATTCAAATTTCCATATCACATTATTCAAATTTTAAAATTATGATGCAATATGACAAATACACATAAATTTTAAATCTTTGGATCTTAAATATTTCCAAAACTGCTTAAGTTCCCATATCACATTGTTTGAATTTCAAATTTTTTATGCATTATGAGAAATGCACGTAAAGTTCAAATATTTGGATCTTAAACACATTCAAATCCACTCAAATTCTTATATCACATTGTTCTAATTTCAAATTTGTGATGCATTATGAGAAATATCAATAATGTTCGAATCTTTGGATATTAAATATGTTCAAAACTGCTCAAGTTCCTGTATCACATTGTTCAAATTTCAAAGTTGTGATACATTATGAGAAAAATACATAAATTTCAAATCTTTGGATCTTAAATGCATTCAAAACCACTCAATTTCACATTTCACATTATTTGAATTTCAAAGTTGCGATGCATTATGAGAAATGTACATAAAATTTAAATATTTAGATCTTAAACACATTCAAAACCACTCAAGTTATTGTATCACATTATTCAAATTTCAAAATTATGATGCATTATGTGAAATGTTCATAAATTTTGAATATGTAGATCTTAAACACATTCAAAACTGCTCAAGTTCCCATATCACATTGTTTAAATTTCAAAGTTGTGATATATGATGAGAAATACACATAGTGTTTGAATATTTGGATCTTAAACGTGTTCAAAACCATTCAAGTTATGGTATCACATTATTTAAATTTTAATGTTATGATGAATTATGAGAAACGGGCATAAATTTTGAATCTTTGGATCTTAAATGCATTCAAAATTGATCAAGTTTTCATATCACATTGTTTGAATTTCAAAGTTATAATGCATTATGAGAAACACACATAAAGTTTAAATATTTGGATCTTAATTACATTCAAAACCACTCAAGTTCCCTATCACATTGTTTTAATTTCAAATTTATGATGCATTATGAGAAATACACATTAATTTTGAATCTTTGGGTCTTAAACACATTCAAAATTTCTCAAATTATGGTATTAGATTGAATGAATTCTAAATTTGTGATGCATTATGAGAAACATGTATAAATTTTAAATCTTTGTATCTAACATGTTAAAAACTATTCAAGTTCTTATATCACATTATTCAAATTTCAAAGTTATGATGCATTATGAAAAATGCACATAAAGTTTGAATCTTTATATCTTAAATGCATTCAAAACTGCACAAGTTCCCTTATCACATTGTTTCAATTTTAAAGTTGTGATGTATTATGAGAAATTTGCATAAAGTTCAATCTTTGGACTTTAAATGCATTCAAAACCATTCAAATACTTGTATCACATTGTTCCAATTTCAAATTTGTGATGCATTATGATAAATGTGCATAAATTTTGAAATTTTGGATCTTAAATGCATTCAAAATTGTTAAAGTTCCCGTATCACATTATTTGAATTTAAAATTTGTGATGAATTATTAGAAATGAGGATAAACTTCAAATCTTTGGATCTTAAATGCATTCAAATTCCTTTATCACATTGTTTTAATTTCAAATTTGTGATGCATTATGAAAAATGTGCATAAAGTTTAAATCTTTAGATCTTAAATGTGTTCAAAATCACTCAAGTTCTCATATCACATTATTCAAATTTCAATGTTGTGATGCATTATGAAAAATATGCATAAATTTTGAATCTTTGGATCTTGAACGCATTTAAAACTACTCAAGTTCCTCTATCACATTGTTTGAATTTCAAAGTTACGATGCATTATGGGAAATGTGCATAAAATTTGAATCTTTGGATATTAAATGCATTCAAAACCACTCAAGTTATCATATCACATTATTCAAATTTTAAAGTTGTGATGCATTATTAAAAATTTATATAAATTTTAAATATTTTGATCTTAAATACCTTCAAAACATCTCAAGTTCCCATATCACATTGTTCTAATTTCAAAGTTGAGATTCATTATGAGAAACACACAAAATTTGAATTTTTTGATCTTAAATGCCTTCAAAACATCTCAAGCCCACATATCACATTTTTTTAATTTCAAAGTTGCGATGCATGATGAGAAATGCACATAAAGGTCAAGTTTTTAGATCTTAAACACTTTCAAAACCATTCAAGTTCTCATATCACGTTGTTTGAATTTTAAAGTTGTGATGCATTATGAGAAATATGCATAAAGTTTGAATTTTTGGATCTTGGATGCATTCAAAACTACTCAAGTTCTCATATCACATTGTTTTAATTTCAAAGTTATGATGCATTATCACATTCAAAACCACTCAAGTTCCTATATCACATTGTTTGAATTTGAAAGATATGATGCATGATGAGAAAACTACATAAAGTTTGAATGTTTATATCTTAAACACAAAATTACTCAAGTTCCTATATCACATTGTTCTAATTTCAAAGTTGTGATACATTATGAGAAACACGCATAAAGTTCAAATCTTTGGATATTAAATGCATTCAAAACTACTCAAGTTCTCATATCACATTATTCAAATTTTAAAGTTGTGATGCATTAGGAGAAACTCAAATAAAGTTTGAATCTTTAGATCTTAAATGCACTCAAAATTGCTCAAGTTCTCATATCACATTTCTTAAAATTTAATGTTGTGATGCATTATGAGAAATATGCATAAATTTCAAATCTTTGAATCTTAAACATGTTTAAAACTAATCAATTTTTTGTATCACACTATTTAAATCTCAAATTTGTGATGAATTATGAGAAATGTGCATAAAGTTAAAATATTTAGATCTTAAATGCATTCAAAACCACTCAAGGTCCCATATCACATTGTTAAAATTTCAAAGTTGTGATGCATTATGAGAAACATGCATAAAGTTTGAATATTTGGATCTTAAATGCATTCAAAACCATTCAAGTTCACATATCACATTGTTTTAATTTGAAAGTTGTGATGCATTATGATAAATGGGTTGAAATTTTGAATATTTGGATTTAAAATACATTCAAAACCACTCAAGTTCCCATATCACATTGTTCAAATTTTAATTTTGTGATGCATTATGATAAATGTGTATAAAGTTTGAATTTTTGGATCTTAAACATGTTTAAAACTACTCAAGTTTTGGCATTACATTATTTGAATTTCAAAGTTTAATTTCAAAGTTGTGATGCATTATGATAAACACACATAAATTTTGAATCTTTAGATCTTAAACATGTTTAAAACCACTCAAGTTTCTGTATCACATTGTTTAAATTTATAAGTTATGATGCACTATGATAAATGCACATAAATTTTGAATATTTATATCTTAAAAGCATTAAAAATCACTCAAGTTCCCATATCACATTGTTTGAATTTCAAAGTTGCAATGCATTATGAGAAACATGCATAAAGTTCAAATTTTTGGATCTTAAATGCATTCAAAAATGCTCAAGTTCCCTTATCACATTGTTTAAATTTGAAATTTATGATGCATTATGAGAAACAAATAAATTTTTAATCTTTGGATCTTCAACTCATTCTAAACAATTCAAGTTCCCATATCACATTGTTCAAATTTGAAAGTTACAATGCCTTTATGAGAAACGTGCATAAATTTCAAATTTTTGGATCTTCAATGCATTCAGAACCACTCAAGTTCCCATATCACATTATTCAAATTTCAAAGTTATGATTTATTATGATAAACACACATAAATTTTGAATATGTGTATCTTAAATGCATTCAAAACCACTTAAGTTCTCATATCACATTGTTTGAATTTCAAAGTTGTGATGCATTTTGACAAATGCGCATAAAGTTCAAATATTTCGATCTTAACTAGGTTCAAAACCACTCAAATTATCGTATCACATTGTTCAAATTTCAAATTTATGATGCATTACGAGAAATTCAAATAAAGTTTAAATCTTTTGATTTTAAACTCGTTTAAAACCACTCAAGTTATTGTATCATATTGTTTAAATTTCAAAGTTGTGATGCATTATGAGAAACACATATAAAGTTCAAAACTTTGTATCTTAAACACTTTCAAAACCATTAAAATATATCACATTTTTTGAGTTTCAAAGGTGTGATGCATTATGACAAATGTGCATGAATTTTGAATCTTTAGATCTTAAACACGTTTAAAACTTCTCAAGTTTCTGTATCACATTGTTCAAATGTCAATGTTGTAATGAATTATGACAAATAAATAAAGTTTGAATCTTTAGATCTAAAACAAATTAAAAAATTCTCAAGTTCCCATATCACATTATTTGAATTTCAAAGTTTCAATTCATTATGACAAATAGGCATAAAGTTTAAATTTTTAGATCTTAAATGCATTTAAAACTCCTCAAATTCTCATATCACATTACTCAAATTTCAAATTTGTGATACATTATCATAAATGTGTATAAATTTCAAATCTTTGGATCTTAAAGGTGTTCAAAACCGCTCAAGTTTCTATATCACATTGTTTAAATTTCAAAGTTTTGATATATTATGAGAAATGCACATAAAGTTTGAATCTTTGGAACTTAAACCCATTCAAAATTACTCAAGTTCTCTTATCACTTTTTTCAAAGTTATAAGTTGTGATGCATTATGATAAATACACATAAATTTCAAATCTTTGGCTCTTACATGCATTCAAAACTACTCAAATTCTTATGTTAAATTGTTTGAATTTTAAAGTTGTTATGCATTATGAAAAACATGCATAAAATTCAAATATTTGGATCTTAAATGCATTAAAAACATCTCAAGTTCCCATATCACTTTGTTAAAATTTGAAAGTTGTGATGAATTATGAGAAATGCACATAAGTTTTGAATATTTAGACCTTCAACACATTCAAAACCACTCAAGTTCCTATATCACATTGTTTGAATTTCAAAGTTGTGATGCATTATGAGAAACATGCATAAAGTTTAAATATTTGGATCTAAAACACATTCAAAACCACTTAAATTGATGTATCACATTGTTCAAATTTCAAATTTGGGATGCATTATGAGAAATGTGCATAAAGTTTGAATCTTTGGATCTTAAACATGTTCAAAACCACTCAAGTTCCCATATCACATTATTCAAATTTTAAAATTGTGATGCATTATGAGAAATGTGCATAAAGTTATATTAGAGGTACAATAAATGAGAGGGGGTGAATTATTAAATCAATATATTCAATCCAATTCCAAACTCTTTAGACCCTTAATCATTCAACACATACATTCATGTAGCATACACATCATTCATAATAATGAACAAGAAATATAATGCAATATTAAGCACACAACACAAGTATTATGTGGGAAACCCTCATGGGGGATAAAAACCACTCTCAATCCTACAAGCACATAGACAAATTGTCTTATAATTTTATTATAAACATGAGACTTTAGTGAAGCACCCACTTCACAAGGAGCATCAACCCTAAGGATGGACAAACACCTCTTTCCCTAAACGTTGAACACCCACAATAACACCTATGAAATAAACATCTCCTAATCTATTATTTCTTGCCAATATGATGGAGATACAATGAATATCATCTCTCTTCAACCCTGCACACTCTCTCTAGCCTTCACATCTTCTCAATGCATCTAAAACCACCTTTTGGATCACCTACACTTATTCATACATAATCAAAAAACCTACAAAAACTCTATTATGATATCAAAATTATGACCTTTAGGTCATGCACACAATCCTCAACCTATTATACTCTTAAATGCATCCACTAGGCACACTCACACTTTTCTATCCTTTGCATCTCTACTTTAGAAACCATCACCTTTGATTTTACTCTTTATAGAGTCTTCATGATTTCCATATTTTTGGTCAACCATTAGACTTGCCTTAACCTTTAATGCTTCTATAAAACTAAGACATATCTAAATACCACCCTCATAGGTTGACCATATCATCCATGGGTCACCCTTAAGTAACTGCACCTTTGAATTAGGCCTTCATAGCCCTTATAAGTCTCATGGAGACCTATTCACCCCTTTAGCACTTCATTAAGCAAATTAGGAACATAAGACCAATTATAAATGCATAAGTCCACAACACATGACCCATAAGACACATTAAAGTTATTAAATTCATCCCTACTCACCTTTTCATATGCAAAACTACTCAACATTAGCCTTGTACATAAGAACACCATGAATGAACAAACAGTCAGCTTCCAAGCATTTGTTCATACTAAAGATGGATTGGTCAAACCTCTAAAATCCATAAAGATGTGCTAATGGAGCATAAACACTCTCCAATTTATAATTCACCTTGAAACATAAAAACACCATCAATACAAACATAAACATCCTTCTTGGGTCACTTGTAAGAGATGGTTAAACCCTCAGTCAACTTTGGAGCTCAATAATTACAATTATATAAACAATCAAACCTTTTAATCAATTTTGATGGATATTCCTTGGAGTCTTTTACAACTTTTATTTTTATACCGTCTTTTACAACTTTTATTTTTATACCACCATAAAATTAATCTTACATTAAAATATATATCCAAACAAACAACACTTGTTTTCCTTTGTTAATTTGAAAATTCAAATTCCAACAATCACTGTTTAATGCAAAATTGGCTAAGTATGGAAAACATAGAAATCTACCTGGGAGGCCAACTTTGCAACACCATAACTTTGATACACACATATTTATGACTTGAAACTTGGACCATATGATCTTGGCACAAAATTAATCAGACCCATGTGACTAACTTCTTCTGACACTTAAACACATGTGAATGTTGACTTCATCAATCAACTCACTCAATTGAATTTACCACCTAAGAACATTCTTGGCCTTGACTTTGTGCTTTCCATTAATATTTGATCTAGTCTTAAAATATTATGAAATTTTACATCCCCATGTGCCTTATGTGTAACCTAATATTATTCTCCATTCAGTTAATGCTCTTACACCATGTGGAGGCCTTGCGTGTAATCTAGGCTTATTGACTTATTGACTCAATTTGCACCATTAACATCATCTACATGATTGAATGCACACCATCAATATTTAATTTTCATGATTAAATGCTTACCATTGATCTAATACTAATTCACCTTTATTTTAACACATGGCACCATTGCATTCAATCTCTGGATCCTTTGACCTATTGACTTCATGCTCACTGTTAAATCTCTGATTTAGTAACTTCAAGTGATCATCCACATGCCATTGATCCTTGATCTGATTAAGAAATATTTTGACACTTGGCATCCATACATTAAATTCATACCTTGACATCATTGACAACACCTTAACACATATATTTTTCAAGGCTTAAATTTAATGGTCTCTTCCACATCATAGTCTACTAGAACAACTTCGAAGGTTTATAACTTAAGCTAAGAAACACTTCAAGACACAAAAAAATTAGGGTACCTTCTTGGAACTATAGAAAAAATCACCATGAAAAAGATTGACCAATTTTGAATTTTTTATTACCTACAATAAATTCATTTACTTCTGGGTTATTCATATATCCATGATGTGTAGTGGCAGTCTGTCTTCTCTTAATCTAGAATGATGCATTTTTCTCTCTCTAAAGGTCAATATGAGGTAGAAAATCCTCACCAAGACATCTATTGATGCCTAAAATATTTAATTTATCCTTAATAACCTACATGGATATCCCTATCCTATCCTATCCTATCCTATATAATAGATGGGGATGGGGATGGGGATGGGGATAGGGATTAATCTAATTGGGTATGGCAGATATATCCCCTTAGATAGATCTAAACCAAATAGATATATAGGGCTTGGGGAGGGGGGGTGCGGCTCCCCCTCCTCTCTATAGGGGATCTGATCTACTCTATAGATTGGGGCTAGATAGGGTGGGGGGAGGGTCTCGTCAAGCCCTATAGATAGATATGGCCCTCAATCTCCTCAACCTTCAGGTCAAGGGCCTAAAGGCACATATGCCATATACTCTCCAAGCTATTAAACACAACTTCTTTGTCATTAATGTACTAGTACCTCATATTCTTCTTAACATTAATGATAACCTAAGACAACAATGACCATGCTCAACAATATCCCCCTTTATCATTGACGGCAAAACACTCTCAAAATGTCTTCTTACCCATTTTAACTCCATTATTATATTTCAACCCCTTTGAAATTAATGATAAAGGATCTTCTACAAGCTTGCCAATTGATCCTTGGACCTATTCTTTAACAAACCATGCCATGCAATCATGAAACATCTAAAATAAGATCCCTCTTTGACACAATGACAAAGTGGGATATTTTTTTGATCCTAAGGACCTAAAAAGGATTTCAAGAAAAATAATAGGAAATAACCACCTCTGAGAGATTATACAAACTCCCCCTAACATTGTGCATACCACTTCTTACCTTGAGCTTCTCAAACATGCTTCAAACACAACACTCTTTTTGACCATACACATCTCTTAAGAAGATAAAACACACGTGAACACTATAAAATAATTTAAATCACCTTGAAAACATTAATAGGGACTCCCCCTAAGTCACCTAAGCTTAATCATCCCTTGAGCACGTTCAAACCATCTCTAACCATGAAGAAATTTCATATTTGCCTTCAAATTTTATCTCACAAGCTAACCCCATGATCATCAATAAATGAAAAATCCAATATTCAAATAGGAAATATTCACAAAAATAAGTTAAAACTCATTTAGTAACAACATACCTTTTTCATTTGGAGAAAATGACCAAAAACCACTCTTTTCTTCATTAGCCTTGCCTAGAGGCCTAGTAGCCATACCTGAACCTTGAAACACCCATATATTTTTGTATAGACACCTTCAAGAATTTAAATTTCATATTTAAATTATACTCATTTTCCCCATCAAACATGATAAAAATCAGCATCCAACTTTGCCTTTGCACCATAGCTTCTTCACAAACTGACCTACTAATTAGGCCTCTAATTTGATAAAAACTCATCTATGGAAGACACCACACACTTTCAAATCACTATGAATCACTTTTTAAGGACCCATTTAACAATTTAAACCTATTAAGTAACCTTATAACTCAACTCCTTAGGGAAGACAACTTACCATCATGATAAAAAACACTATATTTATAAGAGAAACTTGATCAACACACCACCTTCTAGTCAATGCCCACCTCTAAACCTTATCTCACACCTGGAGGTCATCAATACACACTTATAGACCATATTTTGAAGTTAGAATAATTTGGTAACCCATATATTCTTGAAATGGATTTTGACTCGCAACCCTTCATGCAAGAACTAGGAAATCTAAGAGCACTCAAAATTCTTCAAAAGTCACATAAAAGATCTTCAAGACTTGAAACCACCTAGAACACACTAAAACAAGATCAACACACCTTTCTATGAAAATAAAAAATCTTGACAACTCACCATCATTGATTAGACACCTGAAAACTTCCATACTCTATCTTTAGGACCAAAGTCTCTAAAATAACAAGAGCACACATGCTTTCTTCTCCAAATGAAAGATGTATCCTAAGAAGTATAGGTAGAAACAACCTAACCCACAATGTCCTAAAACAATGTGAAACCAAGAGTTGCCCACATCTCCTCTATTACTTCCATGATCCTCTTATAGCTATAGGACTGATTATTATTCTTCTTCTTCTTAGGCTTAATAGAAACAACTTACTCATCCACTACAATATTCTCCTTCTCTTCTAAGATTGAATTGACAACACATGGAGATAACATAGATTCATGACATACCTTTTCAATTGAAGAAAGAACTTCGTCACTAGGCATTGACAACTGATGTTGTTTGCATGAAACTTGATCAACAATAGTAGGATGTTCTTTTGAATCCATACACACCTTAGAAATAGCCTCAACTATCACTTTGGTCTTCTCCTTGAGCTTGGTCTCTTCATTCATAACATGAGAAAATAATGAGATATTTTGGCATTCTTCAACCTCTGTAGCATTTTCCACCATAACAAATAGTCAACTTGGACCTATAGACTCATCATGGCTTACACTTTCCAATTTTAGTTTCCATGAGTTAACTAGCCTTCTTTTTTGCACTTTAGGAGCCTAAAAGAACTTGTTTAACTTGATAACATTTTATTACAGAACCTAGCAATGTGACCAATATTCAACTTCCCTTACTTTATTTAGACAATGTTTTGCAAAGTGTCCCACATCATGATAATTGAAGAACTCAACCTTGCTCATACCACTTTACTAATGATTCCACTCATTTTTATCAGGTCTTTACACTCTCTATCCCTATGGCCAAATTGATTATAAGTGTAACAATAACCATTGAATTTGGCATACCTCATGGCATTTGATTGTTTGATCTGATTTGTTTTCATTCTAGCAACATCTTCATTCCATGATTGATTGTTGACCTTCAAGATCTAATTGTCTTTGTTCACATTAGTCTTTGCCTTGTCTTGAGTTACTATATTTTGTTCTTGTTTGTAACCAAGTCCAGTTCTATCACTAGCATGAATTTGACTATTCAAAATGTTGTCTAGATCACTTGATATCTTTTACAACCTCAAAAATGACTTCACCTTACTATATGTCTTCTCTAACTCATCTTTCAATGACTCAATGTCAATCATATACCTTTAACACTCATATTCTTTAGATTTTAGGCTTGTAGATAAGATTTCCAATTGACAACTGAGCTTCTTGACTATACCTTCATGCTCTTGGTTCATTCGTTCTTGCCTCAAACACACTAAATTACTCCTTATAATCCTTGATTTATGACTTCATCTTCTTGTTAATCTTCTTCTCAATCTTCATTTCTTCAAGATCATTCCTTAGTTCAATCTCACAGTCCTTATCTTATTCATTATCTATATCACACCAAGCAGACTCTTTTTTATATAAGCAACTTCCTTTTTCTACCATGAAGAGGACTTCATCTTCAATAGGCCATCATCTTCATGATCATACTCTAAGTCACTACCTTCACTCTCATCTGATGTATTACATTCTTATTTGGTGTAGAGAGTCTTCTTATCCTTGAAATACTTCTTGTTGTCATACTTTCTAAATCCTTTCTTCCTCTTATCAAACTTGAATGTCTTATTGCCTTCATCTTGGCCTTGACAATGCTCTTCATCATCATTATTCTTATGTTTATGATGGCACATGTTAGTAAAGTGTCCTTCTCCATAATTGAAACATTTTAAGGGTACTTTACCCTTATACTTGCCTGAACCCATTTTCAATTTCATTATAAACAAAGTAAGTAGTTAATCATTATCAATATCAGATATGTCATACTCCTTAATTTTCTTACCTTATAACTTCTTCTTTGGCTTCTTTTCTACCTTAAATATATCTTTTTTTTTGGTGGCTTATCTTCATTGACTCTCATCTCATAGGCTTTGAGAATACCATGCATTTCATCCATTTTCATCTTTATGAGATCATGACACTCTTATATGGTAGAAACCTTTGAATCAAATTTGATGGTAAGAGACCTTAATACCTTTTTCACAATAGTATCTTCTTCAATCTCCTCTCCAAGACCTTTGATGATGTTCACAATATCATCAACTCTCTATAGATATGATTTCACTTAATCCTTTTCCTTCATTTTGAGACTCTCAAATTATTTTTAGTGAGTCTACAACTTGGCCAAATTAACCTTTGAATCCCCTTCATAAATGATTTAAAATTTGTCCCATATCTCTTTGGTAGATTTATAATGGATTACCTTGGTGAACTATCTATGAAAGACCACAAGTGATGGCATTCATTGCCATAGAATTTCTCTCATATAGATTCTTATCTTTAGTACTATTTAGAGGATTAGGGGATGAAGAATAACCATCCAAAATATATTTCCAAATGTCAAACCCTAGTCACATGATGTAGGTATTCATCCTCACACTCCAAAAAGAATAATTGGACCCATTGAACATCAGTGCTTGCTTAGTGGAAAATCCTCCTTGCATTTGATGACTACCCATATTATACCTTAGACCACCTTTAAGTTGTCAAGCCTTCATAAAAGGACCTGATATGATACCAATTTTTAGAGGTATAATAACTTATGGGGGTGAATTTATGATTTAATATATCCAATCAAATTCCAAACTCTTCAAACCCTTAATCATTCAACACATACATTCATGAAGCATACACAACATTCATAACAATGAACAAGAAAGATAATGCAAGATTAACCACATAATACAAGGATTATGTGGGAAACCTTCATGGGGTATAAAACCCACTATCAAGCCTAAAAACACATGGAATACTTATCTTCTAATTTTATTATAAAAATGATACTTTAGTGAAACACCCACTTCACAAGAAGCACCAGCACCTAAGGATGGACAAGCACCTCTTGACCTAGATGTTGAGCACCCACAACAACACCTATGATATGAAAATCTCCTAATCTTTTATTTCCTACCAATCTGATGGAGATATAATTAATATCATCTCTCTTTAACCCTACACACTCTCTCTAGCCTTCACGCCCTCTCAATGTTCCAAAACGACCTTTTGGATCACTCTATACTTCTTTACACATAATCAATAAAGAAACCTAAAATAACTCTATTATGACATTAGAATTATGACTTGTAGGTAATGCACATAGTCCTCAACCTGATCTACTCTTCAATCCATCCACTAGGTATACTCACACTTCTCTATCATTCACATCTCTACTCTAGAAACCATCACATTTGATTTTACTCTTTATAGAGTCTTCATGATTTCCATCTTCTTGGTCGGACATAAGACTTGAATTAACCTTTAAGGCTTATATCAAACTAATACATCACTCAATATCACCATCATAGGTCTACCATAGCATCCATGGGTCACCCTTAAGTAGCAACACCTTTTAATTAGGCCTTAGTAGCCCTTATAGGTCTCATGGAGACCTATTCACCCCTTTAGCACTTCATCAAGCAACTTAGGAACACAAGACCACTTCCAAATGCATAACTACACTCCACATGACCAATAATACACCTTAGAGTGATTAAATTCATCCATACTCACCTCTATATATGAAAACCCTACTTAAAAACTAGCCTTGTACATAAGAACACCATGAATGAATAAACAATCAACTTCCAAGCATTTGTTCATACTAAATATGGATTGGTCAAATCTCCAAAATACATACATGATATTCTCATGGAGTTTACAACACTCTCCAATTTATAATTCACCTTAAAACATCAAAACACCATCAATACAAATACAAACATCCTTATCGGGTCACTTGCATAAGATGGTCAAACCCTCAATCAACTTTGGAGCTCAATAACTAAAATTATACAAAAATTCATATTTTTAATAAATTTTTTAGATGTCCCTTTAATTCATTTACAAATTTTTTTTATACCAACATAAAATTATTCTTAAATAAAAATATATAGCTCAAATAAATAATGTTAGTTTTCCTTCGTTAATTTAAAAATTCAAAATCCAACGGTCACTATTTAATGTAAAATTGGCTATAGAAAACATAGAAATTTGCCTAGGAGACCAACTTTGAAACACCATAACTATTTATAAACACATATTCATGACCTAAAAATTAGACCATATGATCTTGACACAAAACTAATCAGACCCATGTGACCAACTTTTTTTGACACTTCCACACATGTGAATGCTAACATCATCAATCTATTCACTCAACCTAATTTGCCACCTCAAGAACATTCTTGGCCTTAACTTTGTGTTTTCCATTAATATTTGATCTATGATTCAAATATTTTTACACTTGGTATCCCCATGTGCCTTCTATGTACCCTAATTTAAGTCTCTATTCAGTTAATGCTCTTACACCATGTGGCAGCCTTGCATGCAATCTAGGCTTATTGACTTATGGACTCAATTCCAATCGTCAATCTCCATCTACATAGTTGAACATGCACCATCAATATTTGATTTTATGATTAAATTATCACCAGTTATCTAATACTAATTCACCATAAATGTGACACATGGCACCATCATATTCAATCTCAGAATCTTTTGAGCTATTGACTTCATGTCCACCATTAGATCTTTGATTTATAGACTTTGGGTGATCACCCATGTGTCATTAATCCTTGATCTAATTGAGTGATTTTTAAACACTTGGAATACCTAAATTTAATTTTTACCTTTACATAATTAAAAACACCTCGACACATCTATTTCTTGAGGCTTAAATTTGACAGTCTCTAACACATCACAATCTGCTAAAGTAATTTTGGAGGTTTATAACTTGAGCTAGGAAACACTTCAGGACACCAAATTTTTAGAGTACCTTCTTGGCACTATATAAAATATCACTATGAAAACATTTTACCAAGGTTAACTTTTTGAGAACCTAAAATAAATGCACAAACTTGCTAGGTTATTCATATCTCCATGATGTGCAGTGATGGTCTAGCTTCTCTTAAGCTAAAATGATGCATTTTTCTCTATCTAAAGGTCAATATAAGGTACAATATCCTAACAAAGACATATATGGATGCCTCAAAATGTATTCTTTTTCCTCAATAACTTACACATATGCCATATACTCTCCAAGCTATCAAACACAACTTCTTTATCATCAATGCACTAGTTCCTCATGTTCTTCTTGACCTCAATGACAACCTAAAACACCATTGACCATGGTCAACAAGTTAAAATATTTGGATCTTAAATTCATTCAAAATTTATTAAGTTCTCACATTGTTTAAAATTCAAAGTTGTAATATATTATGAGAAACACTCATACAGTTTGAATCTTTAGATTTTAAATGCATTTAAAACTGCTCAAGTTCCCGTATCACATTGTTCCAATTTCAAAGATAAGATGAATTTTGAGAAATATGCATAAAGTTGAAATATTTATATCTTAAACACATTCAAAATTAATCAAGTTTCCATATCATAGTGTTCAAATTTCAAATTTATGTTACATTATTAGAAACACATATAAAGTTCAAATCTTTGGATCTTAAATGCATTCAAAACTGCTCAAGTTCCCATATCACATTGTTATAATTTTAAAGTTGTGATGTATTATGAGAAACGTTCATAAATTTCAAATCTTTGGATCTTAAAGGCATTCAAAAATTCTCAAGTTCTCATATCACATTTTTCAAATTTAAAAGTTGCAATGCATTACAAGAAACGAACATAAATTTTGAATCTTTGGATCCTAAAAGTGCTCAAAACCACTCAAGTTCCCACATCACATTGTTATAATTCCAAATTTATGATGAATTATAATAAATACACATAAAGTTTGAATCTTTGGATCTTAAATGTGTTTAAAACCACTCAAGTTCTTGTATCACAATGTTTAAATTTAAAAGTTGTGATGCATTATAAGAAATATGCATAATGTTTGAATATTTGGATATTAAACACATTAAAAATTGTTCAAGTTCCCTATCACATTATTTGAATTTCAAAGTTGTGATGCATTATGACAAATATGTATAAATTTTGAATCTTTACAAATTAAACACATTCAAAACCACTCAAGTTCTCATATCACATTATTCAAATTTCAAAGTTGCAATCCTCTACAAGAAATGTGCATGAATTTCAATTTTTTACGATCTTAAACACATTAAAAACTACTCAAGTTCATGTATCATATTGTTCTTATTACAAAGTAATGATGCATTATGAGAAATGTGCATAAAGTTTGAATCTTTGGATCTTAAATGTGTTCAAAATAACTCAAATTTTTATATCACATTACTTAAATTTTAAATTTGTGATGCATTATGATAAATATGCATAAATTTCAAATCTTTTGATCTTAAATGTATTCAAAAATTCTAAAGTTCCCATATCACATTTTTCAAATTTCAAAGTTATGATGAATTATGAGAAATAAGCATAAAGTTTGAGTCTTTGGATCTTAAATGCATTCAAAATTGAAAAATTTCCCATATCACATTTTTCAAATTTCAAATTTGAGATGCATTATGACAAACACACATAAACTTTAAATCTTTGGATCTTAAACACATTCAAAACCACTCAAGTTCTTGTATCACATTATTCAAATTTTAAAGTTCTAATGCATTATGAAAAATGTGAATAAAGTTCAAATATTTGGATCTTCAATGCCTTCAAAACCACTCAAGTTCCTATGTCACATTGTTTGAATTACAAATATGTGATGCATTATGAGACACATGCATAAATTTTAAATCTTTAGATCTTTAATGCATTCAAAACCACTCAAGTTCCCATATCACATTGTTTGAATTACAAAGTTGTGATGCATTATGAGAAATGTGCATAAAGTTTGAATCTTTGGATCTTCATTACATTCAAAACCACTCAAATTATCGTATCACATTTTTTTAATTTCAAAGTAGCAATGCATTATTAGAAATGTGCATAAAGTTTGAATCTTTAGATCTTAAACTCATTCAAAATTACTCAAGTTACCATGTCACATTGTTCAAATTTAAAATTTGCAATTCAATATGATAAATGTGCATAAAATTTGAATCTTTGGATTTTAAATGAATTTAAAACCTCTCAAGTTCACATATCACATTGTTTGAATCTCAAATTTGTGATGCATTATGAGAAACATGCATAAATTTCAAATCTTTGGATCTTAAATGTGTTTAAAACCACTCAAGTTCCCTTTTCACATTGTTAGAATTTGAAATTTGGGATGAATTATGATAAACACACATAAATTTTGAATCTTTAGATCTTAAACACATTCAAAACTTCTCAAGTTCATGTATCACAATTTTCAAATTTCAAAGTTACAATGCATTATGAGAAATGTACATAAAGTTCAAATCTTTAGATCTTAAACGCATTCAAAATTGCAAAAGCTCTTATATCACATTATTTAGATTTCAAATTTATGATAAATGTGCATAAATTTTGAATATTTATATCTTAAATGCATTTAAAACCACTCAATTTCCCATATCACATTATTCAAATTTCAAAGTTGTGATTCATTATGACAAACATGTATAAAGTTCAAATCTTTAGATCTTAAACATGTTCAAAACCACTCAAGTTCCCATTTAACATTGTTCAAATTTCAAATTTGTGATGCATTTTGAGAAAGATGGATAAATTTAGAATCCTTGGATCTTAAAAGTGTTCAAAACCACTCAGTTTCCCATATCACATTATTTGAATTTCAAAGTTATGATGCATTATGATAAATACACATAAATTTTGAATCTTTAGATCTTAACACATTCAAAACCACTCAAGTTCCCCTATCACCTTGTTTAAATTTCAAATTTATGATGCATTATGATAAATTTGCATAAATTTTTAATCTTTGTATTTTAAACATGTTCAAAATTTCTCAAGCTCCAGTATCACATTATTTGAATTTTAAAGTGTTGATGCATTATGAGAAACATGCATAAATTTTGAATCCTTTGATCTTAAATATGTTCAAAACCACTCAATTTCTTGTATCACATTATTTAAATTTCAAATTTTTGATGCATTATGAGAAACATGCATAAAGTTTGAATATTTGCATCTTAAATGCATTCAAACTCCTCAAGTTCCCATATCACATTATTCTAATTTAAAAGTTACGATGCATTATAAGAAATGTCTATAAAGTTTGAATCTTTGGATCTTATAAGAATTCAAAACTACTCAAGTTCTCATATCACATTTTTATAATATCAATGTTACAATGCATTATGTTAAATTTGAATAAAGTTCAAATCTTTGGATCTTCAACATGTTCAAAACTACTCAAGTTTTCATATCACATTGTTTGAATTTCAAAGTTGTGATGCATTATGATAAATGCACATAAAGTTCAAATCTTTGGATCTTCAACACGTTCAAATCCACTAAAGTTCCCATATCACAGTATTCAAATTTCAAATTTGAAATCCATTATGATAAACACCCATGAATTTTGAATCTTTGGATCTTAAATGCATTCAAAACTGCTCAAGTTCCCATATCACATTTTTAAATTTCAAAGTTGTGATTCATTATGAGAAAAGCACATAAATTTATAATCTTTTGATCTTAAATGCATTCAAAACTACTTAAATTCTCATATCACATTGTTCAAATTTCAAAGTTGTAATGCATTATGAGAAATGCATATAAAGTTCAAATATTTGGATCTTAAACACATTCAAAAATACTCAAGTTTGCATATCACATTATTCAAATTTCAAAGTTATAATGCATTATGAGAAATGCCCATAAAGTTTGAATATTTGGATCTTAAATGCATTAAAACCACTCAAGTTCCCATATCACATTGTTTGAATTTTAAAGTTATGATGCATTATGTGAAATGTGCATAAAGTTTGAATCTTTATATCTTAAATACATTCAAAACTACTCAACTTCCTATATCACATTGTTCAAATTTCAAATTTATGATGCATTATGAGAAATGCGCATAAAGTTCAAATATTTGGATCTTAAAAGCATTAAAAATTACTCAAGTTCTCATATCATATTATTTAAATTTCAAAGTTATCATGCAAATCTATGGATCTTCAATGCATTCAAAACTGCTCAAGCTACCATATCACATCATTCTAATTTTAAATTTGCTTTACATTATGATAAATATGCATAAATTTACATATTTATATCTTAAATGCATTTAAAACAACTTAATTTCTATTATCACATTATTCAAATTTTAGAGTTTCAATTCATTATGAGAAACACACATAAAGTTTGAATCTTTGGATCTTAAATGCCTTTTAAAACCACACAAGTTCTTGTATCACATTATTTAAATTTCAAAGCTGTGATGAATTATGAGAAACACAAATAAATTTTGAATCTTTTGATCTTAAACATGTTAAAAACCACTCAAGTTCCTATATCACATTATTTGAATTTCAAAGTTATGATGCATTATAAGAAATGTACATAAGGTTTGAATATTTGGATCTTAAATGCACTCAAAACCACTCAATTTATTGTATCACATTGTTTGAACTTCAAAATTATGATGCATTATAAAAAAATGCACATAAAGTTCGAATATTTAGATCTTAAATGCATCTAAAAATATTCAATTTTCCATATCACATTATTTGAATTTTGAATTTGTGATGCATTATGAGAAATGTGCATAAAGTTAAAATCTTTAGATCTTAAATGCATTCAAAACCAATCAATTTCTCATATCACATTATTTTAATTTTAAAGTTGTGATGCATTATGAGAAATGATCATATAGGTTAAATCTTTGGATCTTAAATGCATTCAAAAGTACTCAAGTTCCCATATCACATTGTTCAAATTTCAAAGTTAGAATGCATTATAAAAAATGCACATAAATTTTAAATCTTTGGATCTCAAACTCATTCAAAACCACTCAAGTTCCCGTATCACATTGTTTAAATTTCAAAGTTGTGATGCATTATGATAAATGCACATAAATTTTGAATCTTTAGATCTTAAACCCATTCAAAACCATTCAAGTTCATGTATTACATTATTTGAATTTCAAATTTGTGATGAATTATGAGAAACATGCATAAATATTGAATCTTTGGATATTAAATGCATTCAAAACTTATTTATTTCCCATGTCACACTATTTGAATTTTAAAGTTATGATGCATTATGATAAATGCACATAAAATTTGAATCTTTGGATCCTTAATGCATTTAAAACCACTTAAGTTCCCATATCACATTTTTCAAATTTTAAAGTTGTGATACATTATGATAAACGTGCATAAAGTTTGAATCTTTAGATCTTAAACATATTTAAAACCACTCAAGTTCTTAATTCACATTTTTTAAATTTTAAAGTCATGATGCATTATGATATATGCACATAAAGTTCAAATATTTAGATCTTAAATACATTCAAAACCACTCATGTTCCTGTATCACATTATTTAAATTTCAAATTTATGATGCATTATGAGAAATGTGCATACATTTTAAATCTTTAGATCTTAAACATGTTCAAAACTACTCAAGTTCTTAT
Organism: Torreya grandis; assembly: GCA_037957365.1. Taxonomy (NCBI): domain Eukaryota; kingdom Viridiplantae; phylum Streptophyta; class Pinopsida; order Cupressales; family Taxaceae; genus Torreya; species Torreya grandis. The sequence continues at coordinate 989,944 of JARHVA010003897.1, forward strand.
ATCACATTGTTTGAATTTCAAAGTTATGATGCATTATGTGAAACTCGTATAAAGTTTTAATCTTTGGATCTTAAATGTGCTTAAAATTTATCAAGTTTGAGCTCATATCACATTGCTCAAATTGCAAAGTTGTGATGCATTATGATAAATACGTATAAATTTTGAATCTTTATATCTTCAATGCATTTAAAACCACTCAAGTTCCTGTATCACATTGTTCAAATTTTAAAATTATGATGCATTATGAGAAACATACATAAATTTTGAATCTTTGGATCTTTAACACATTAAAAACCACTCAAGTTCCCTTATCTCATTGTTCTAATTTCAAATTTATGGTGCATTATGAGAAATACATATAAAGGTCAAATCTTTTGATCTTAAATGCATTCAAAATCATTTATGTTCCCATATCACATTGTTTAAATTTCAAAGTTTTGATGCATTATGAGAAATGCATATAAATTTTGAATATTTTGATCTTAAACACATTTAAAACCAATCAAGTTCATGTGTCATATTATTTGAATTTAAAATTTGTAATGCATTATGAGAAATGTGCATAAAGTTTGAATCTTTGGATCTTTAACACGTTTAATACTACTCAAGTTCTTATATCACATTATTCATATTTCAAAGTTATGATTCATTATGAGAAACGTGCATAAATTTCAAATCTTTAAATCTTAAATGTGTTTAAAACCACTCAAGTACTCGTATCACATTTTTTAAATTTCAAAGTTGTAATGCATTATGGGAAATGCACATAAAGTTCAAATATGTGGATATTAAATGCATTCAAAACTGCTCAAGTTCTTGTATCACATTATTTGAATTTCAAAATTGTGATGCATTATGATAAATTCAGATAAATTTTGAATCTTTGTATCTTAAATGCATTAAAAACCCCTTAATGTTCCTATATCACATTGTTTTAATTTCAAAGTTATGATGCATTATGAGAAATGTGTATAATTTTCAAATGTTTGGATTTTTAACATATTCAAAACTTCTCAATTTCCTATATCATATTATTTAAATTTTAAAGTTGTTATGCATTATGAGCAATGCACATAAATTTCATATCTTTGGATCTTAAATGCATTCAAAACCACTCAAGTTCCTATATCACATTGTTAAAATTACAAAACTATGATTCATTATGAGAAATGACATAAAGTTCAAATCTTTGATCTTAAATGCATTTGAAACCACTCAAGTTCCCGTATCACATTGTTTAAATTTCAAACTTATGATGCATTAAGAGAAGTGCACATAAAGTTCAAATATTGGGATCTTAAATGCATTTAAAAACACTCAAGTTCCTGTATCACATTGTTTGAATTTAAAAGTTGTGATGTATTATGAGAAACAAGCATAAAGTTTGAATCTTTAGCCTTAAATGTTTTCAAAACCATTCCATTTACCATATCACATTGTTAAAATTTCAAATTTGCAATGCATTTGACAAATGTGCATAAAGTTTGAATCTTTAGATCTTAAATGCATTCAAAACCATTCAAGTTACCATATCACATAGGTTAAATTTCAAAGTTGTGATGCATTATGAGAAAAGTGCATAAATTTTAAATCTTTGGATCTTAAACATGTTCAAAACCACTCAAGTACCATATCACGTTGTTCAAATTTCAAAGTTGTCATGCATTATGAGAAATGTGCATAAAGTTAGAATATTTGGATCCTAAACATGTTCAAAACCACTCAAGTTCTCATATCACATTATTTTAATTTCAAAGTTGTGATGTATTATGAGAAATGCATATAAATTTTGAATCTTTGGATATTAAACGCATTCAAAACCATTCAAGTTCCCATATCACATTATTCAAATTTTAGAGTTATGATGCATTATGAGAAATGTGCATAAATATTGAATCTTTAGATCTTAAATACATTCAACATTGTTGAAGTTCTTGTATCACATTGTTCAAATTTCAAAGTTATGATGTATTATGAGAAATGCACAAAAAGTTCACATATTTGGATATTAATCGCGTTCAAAACCATTCAAGTTCTCATATCATATTTTTCAAATTTTGAAGTTGTGATGCATTATGAGAAACACACAAAGTTTAATTATTTGAATCTTAAACACTTTCAAAACCACTCAATTTCTTGTATCACATTGTTTAAATTTTAAAGTTGTGATGCATTATGAGAAATGCACATAAATTCTGAATATTTGGATCTTAAATGCATTCAAAACCACTCAAGTTCTCATATCACATTTTTCTAATTTTAAAGTTATGATGCATTATGAGAAATTCACATAAAGGTCAAATTCTTTGGATCTAAAACACAATGTAAACAACTCAAGTTCCTATATCACATTGTTTGAGTTTAAAAGTTGTGATGTATTATGAGAAACATGAATAAAGTTTGAATATCTGAATATTAAATACATTCAAAACCACTCAAGTTTCTAAATCACATTGTTCAAATTTCAAATTTAAGATGAATTATGAAAAATTAACATAAAGTTTGATTCTTTGGAACTTAAAAGAGTTCAAAATCACTCAAGTTCATGTATCACATTATTTGAATTTTAAAGTTGTGATGCATTATGAGAATGCACATAAAGTTCAAATATTTGGATCTTAAACACATTAAAAGCCACTCAAGTTCACATATCACATTATTTGGATTTTAAAGTTGTGATGCATCATGAGAAACACTTATAAAGTTTAAATTTTTAGATCTTCAATGCATTCAAAACTGTTCAAGTTCCCATATCACATTATTTGAATTTTAAAGTTGTGATGCCTTATGAGAAATGTGTATAAAGTTTTAATAATTGGATCTTAATATTTTTAATATGTTATAAGGTATGCATGAATTTTTCATTGGTGTCATAAAATTATCGTTGATGTCATTTTGAGTTTTCTTTATTATTTTTGAAGTTGAGTTCAAGAGCCATGTACTTGAGAGACATAGTGAAAAGGCATAATCTTGGCAACATGTTAATGTGAGTATTATGAGAACTATTTGAAGAAGGTTGGAAATTTTTTTGAATGGTATGAGGTTTTATGACATGAGGATGAAGTATTTAGAGAATTACAAGAGGTTCTAAGGTATGTTCAAAGTCTAAGTATGACTAGCAATTCAAAGCCTAATATGCAAAGAGACCTAGAATGGCCTAATAAGGGTTCAAGGTCAGTTTCCATATCACATTATTTGAATTTTAAAGTTGTGATGCCTTATGAGAAATGTGTATAAAGTTTTAATATTTGGATCTTAATATTTTTAATATGTTATAAGGTATGCATGAATTTGTCATTGATGTCATAAAATTATCGTTGATGTCATTTTGAGTTGTCTTTATTATTTTTGAAGTTGAGTTCAAGAGCCATGTACTTGAGAGGCATAGTGAAAAGGCATAATCTTGGCAACATGTTGAGGTGAGTATTATGAGAATTATTTGAAGAAGGTTGTAATTTTTTTTGAATGGTATGAGGTTTTATGAGATGAGGATGAGGTATTTAGAGCATTATAAGAGGTTTCAAGGTATGTTCAAAGTCTAAGTATGACTAGCAATTCAAAGCCTAATATGCAAAGAGACCTAGTATGGCCTAATAAGGGTTCAAGATTAGTTTCCAAGGTGTCATAGCTCATTATAGAATTTACATAGGTGTAATAGGTTGTGTCAAGTTTTTTAATTGATTCTAAAGTAATAGCCTAAATAATAAAGCATGAAAATTAGTGTTGAATTTTTTTGTGTACACAGAATGAGGTGTTGTAGACTCAAAAAAGATATTTTTATGCTCATTGTCATGTGCAACCTTTTCATGAGGATATAAGTATTTCATGGTAGTTGAGGAAGGGTCTTATCTTAAATTTTTTGGCATTGGTTTTGTAGTTGAGAGGCAATTCTTTATGAATAATTGCTAAGAATGGAAGGTAGTCTAAACCCTCCTAAAACCCTCATAATGACTCGATATGAAAGATCTTGTTGAAAATGTATTAGAATGGATTGGATGACCTATTTTGATAGGTTTATCCAAGTGGATTTGTTATGTGAAAATAATGAGTGGAAGCTATAGGTAACCCCTTATTTATCAATTTTTTTATGTAATAGGTAGGGTTGACTAGGGCAAAGCATGCAAATGAATGGAGGATGATGTGTGAGAATTGTAGTTTATTCCCATGTATTTTTTTGATTAGGTTATAGACCTTAAATATGTTAAACCAATAATGGAATTTGACCTATTGCTAAATAGGCCTAATGAGGAAGACAGTGAGAAAACTAGGTAGAAGTGAGAATGAGATTAGGGATGGGTTATTATTTTATTCTTTTTGAGAATTAGGTGTGTAATTCCTAAGTAAATAAAGGTATAATTAAATTTAAATTAGTAAATAAATGTGTCTTAATTATATTACTAATTTTTGTAAATATATATGTATTTTACCTTTTCTAAAAATAGTAAGAAGTGTAAAGAAATTGAACTTTGCTTAATCTGGGCTGAAATAGATGAGGTAAGATCTAGAAATTGTTATGTAGGGATGGAAAACTATCATAAATAGGACCCAAAACTCTATTTTTAGATTGGATAGGAGTTTGAAACTCAAGACACCCTACTACTTGGCACTATAGTCCATTTTTTGGAACTATTGTCCACTTCTAGTGTTGTTGTCCACTTTTGACATTGTTGTCTTGGTGATCTATTTTTTTTAGGTTTTGTTCAACATGCCTTTGACACCCTAGCACTGAAATATCAAAGCCTAAGTATAGCTATGAAAATACCACTATGTATCTAATTCAATCTTTAAAACCCTTAGGATCTCTTGGTACTTTTACTTGAGTGGCAACTTTGGGAAAGAGAGAAGGGGTTAGTGTGTAAAGGATACATTTGACACACTTCACACCATGTGTGTGGGCACATTACCTACATACCTATAATCCAAAGAGGGATCAAGCTAATGTAGTTCTCCCATTTGAAGTGCTTGGTGTAATTGTGTGATGTATGCAACTATAATGCCAAATTGGAATGTACTTTAGATGACTAGGGACTGGTATGAGTGCTTGAATAGGCATGAATTGGTTTTGGAAGGCTATATGTAGAGAATAGGGAAGAGTGCTTGAGTGTACTTACTTCTTTATTTTGAATGAGGGCCAACCCTTATAAATGTACATTGAAATGCCTTTTATAGGGAAACTAATTATCATGGGTTAGATGAGCTTGTATTAGGCTAATAGGAGAAAGATAAGGAATCAAGAAAATATGATTTTTTGAGGCTAAAGTGAACTTAGACAATAATTCCAGAAATAAGATACCCATAAATGTTGGCACTCCTATCCAAGTTAAGTACTATTATCCTAGGAGTATGAGACCTAGGGGGATGGATCTAGGTTTAAGAGGGCTACTTGGGTCTCAAAAAGCTAAGTCTAGGAAGTTATGGGTGAATGGGAATCAATGAAAGTCTAGCCAAGAAGGGTTAAGTGAGCAAGAAAGAGGACATATAGGTTGGGTGCTATTAGTCATGCCTAAGTCATCCAATTTTTCATTTTATATGATTATATTTCCTCCACTTTATTCTAGTGATGCAAAAAAGTGAAATATTAGGATAAAGGAAAAATAGAAAGCATACCTAAACTTACCTATAAGGGAAAAGCTCATGAAGTTGTGTGATGCTAGATGTGCATATATAAAGCACATTATGATGTGTGAATCTACAAATAAAACATGAATTAGATAAATTCTTACTAGATACACTATATATAAAATAATAACATACAAAATCTAAATAAATGAAGAGAGAGGAATGAATACACCTCATCAGGTACGTGAACCAATACAAAACATGTTGTAATGCTAGATTATGTTGAGTATGTGATGAATCAAGAGTAATATCATGAATGGATTTAAGTTCTCAATTCCATAGAATGTGACTTAATAATTCAAATGTTATCCCTTTAGTTCTATCATCACCAACTAAGTGAAGTTAACAAATCATGCATGTGTTAATAGATGTTTGGACTATGTGTCCAATCCCTCTAAATAGGTGGCTCAAGAATACAAGAATTGGCCCTTTGGCTCCATCATTGCCCTGTGAAGTGAAGCTATGAAGTGATACCAATATATAATATATGTTATATGATATGGCTCATGGATCCCATGAATCTGATATAAATATAACACTATGGTGTGGATAGTCAAATCTGTGCTAGAAACTAGGCCACTCTTGGCCATTTTGAAAGATGGAGATTAAGCTTGTATGAAAGCCACTCCAAAACTGATGTACTAGGCTTATATGAAATCCAAGTCAAGAACTCTAGTACTCAAAAAGCTAAACTTTTATGAAATTTTAACTTGAATGTGATGCCAACCACTTGCAAATGGAGTAAGGTACGTAATTGTTGAGAATACCTAAAATAAATTAAACTCAAAAATAAAAGAAGATCAATGTGTCATGCACATTACCCCAAATCATTGATGTCTAGAACATGGATTCTAATTTGGAAGTTATGCCAACTGCCCAATTTGAAATGCAATTGAGAACTATCATGTCGTGCATGATAACCCCCTATATCTGAGAAAACTATGTTGAAATTGTTGAATTTGAAGGATCTAGAAGTGCAAAAATTATCCCTAAACTGAACTTTTTACCTATTTATAAAAACCCTAAGAGTTTTTATACCTAGATAAGAGTGCCAAACTATGGACACCCCTATTTTTGTCACTACTAGCCATTTTTAACACTACTATCCATTTTTGGTGCTACTGTCTGGTGTGAAAACTGACTGCTAATCTGAGACTATTCTTATTTTTCTACTCTAATTTGACTAGTTTGACCTCTAGATTTTGTGCTGACTATTTTGAATGCTATTATTTTGATTTTCAAGAGGTTTTATCTTTGTGACAAATCCCCTATTTGATTCCCCCTCTTTTGAGGGTAGAAATGATAAACCTACAATGACTACCCTCAAAAGAAAAAAGTCTTACAAGTGTGTTAATTCTAAAAAGATATATGATATAGCATTTGATGTTTAACAATATGTTTCAAGATATATCAATGTTTGTACAAAGAGATTGTTAGATCAATAGGGGTATGCCTATATATATATATATATATATATATATATATATATATATATATATATATATATATATATATATAACAATGTGAAAGCATGTATAATGTACTGAACTAGAACTAGAAATGTTAATTGTTAGTTGTTAATTGGAGGGATGGAGCATGATGTCCATCATGGCATCCAATAAAGTGAATAAAATGCATGATATGGATCATGACATTGTACACATTTGACATGCAATAAGCAAACATGCGACAATCAAGAAGAAAGAATCATACTAGATGGTCCAACGGGCCATACAAACAAGGGACATGGGCATATGTCACTCAAATTTGAAATAATCATGGAAGGCATGTTCAAATGCCACATACACATACAAAAAAACTAAACAAAGTTAGCACATAGGCCATAGACACATAGAGAATTACAAATAAAGGACATTGGTAAATGTCTTAAGGCACACACATTAAAAAGAAGCAAAGGACATTGGCACATGTCCTAAGGAACAAGTAGGAGTCAAATAGGAACTAGAAAATTCAATCACACAAGCTACGCTAAGCAAGCAGAGAAAGCATGTAATAGCTAGAAGGATACAAGCACCAAATCAAAATGTGAAAGTATGTAAAACATGTGTATTACAAGACTAGGTATATACTAAGAGATACACAAGTGATAAATACTAGTTAAATGTTGATATAATATTTTGTGTAAGCTATAAAGTAATGTACATCAACATGATAACTTAGAGTGTGTAGTGTAGGAATGACAAACCTGGATGGTGTAGTCATGTAGAAGATGCCCCCAGTGGGTATGTATAACAATGTATGTATTGAATGTAGAATTAGGAATTCCCCCTCTATAGGTATAATGAAGTAATCAAATAATTGGATGTCACTACACACACTCAAATAAAATCAAGTGAAGCATGGTAATGCAAAAAATTGGCATACAATAGCATGAAACAACAAATGTAAGTCCTAGCATGATAATAGTGATGTAAACCATGGATGATGCATACAATCAAAAAAAATTGGCATTTATGAAAAAATTTGAATGTCTTTATATATTTTTTTGAAAATGTTTAAACAATGTACAGGAAGTGCAAGAGACAATATGTATAATAAATGTGTAGAAAGAACCTACTATATATGGAATTTGTGTAGATGCATAATGTTCATTGAGTTTTTCATTTTCTTTCCTTTGAGTGATGTTAGATGATACACTTTAGGGCTAAGCTATTTAGTAATGATGTAGGGACCTATCCAATATGGTCTAAATTTTCCTTTAGTTTCTTCCTTAGCATTGACATTGTGAAGGTTTTCTTTTAGAAAAAGATCATTAACTTCAAATTATATGATGTGAATGCGCTTATTGTAGGCTCATTGTATATTTTGTTTGTATATTTTGAGGTGTTCTATAACTTGAATATGTGTATGGTATAATTTTTCATACTGGTGTAAACACTTTTATTAGTACTAGTCAATAATACCTTTTAGGGATACATGAAGGCATGGAATTTATAATTCTAATGGTAGAATTACCTCTATGTCATAGATGAGTGAAAAGGGAGTAGCCCCAATGGTAATAATAATACGTGTGTGATAGGCCCATAGTGTGAAAACTAGTTGATTATGCCAATCATCACCAAACTTGGTTACTATTTTACTCAGGACATTGTTAATTGTTTTGTTAGTGGCTTCTACTTGAATATTTCCTTGTGGATAGTATGAAGTGGAGAATGTGTGTTTGCTTTTTTATTTGGTACAAAAAAATTTGATAGTTTTATTTTTGAATGATGTTCCATTATCTAAAATTATAGTAGTAGGTAGGTTAAAGCATGAAATAATATGGGTCATGATAAAACTATAAATGTCTTTACCTATGGTAGATTGAAGTGGAATTGCTTCCACCCATTTAGTAAAGTATTATGTGGTAGTGATTATGAATTTATGTCTATTGGTAGACTCAAGGTTGATTTTTCCAATGAGATCAAATACCCATAACATGAATGGCCACAGAGAGTAGGTTTTAATTGTTGTGATGGTGCATACTACATATTATTGTGTCATTAGCATTTGTAACTTAGCTTTGTGTATTGTAAACATTCATCTTCTATGGTAGGCTAGTAGTACCCCTATCAAAGAAGTTTGTGTGACATGGCTTTTCCACTAAAGTGACCACCACATTCATTATCATGTATTTGAGTTAGATAAATTTTGGCTTCTGTGAAGGTTAAGCATCATAGTAAATATCCATCAAAGGATCATTTTAAAATGTCCCCACCAATGATTACATAATAGAGTGCTTGTTTTTGTAACTTACGTTTGTCATTTTGGGAGAAAGTGTCTGGTGTAATAGATTTGTTGAGAAATTTGTAAATGTTAGTAAACCATTTAGGGGTTGTAGAGGTTCATGTGGTAGCTAAAATGAAGAGAGAAATCAAATCTGCATTATATATTGATGGTGATTGTAATTATTTAACTATAAAGATTGCTTAATCATCATTGATATCAATGGAAATGAGAGATGTCATGCTAACTATTACATCTGCATGTTTGTTGTGTTTTCAAAGAATGTTATCAATAGAAAAATAATCAAATTATGAGGATAGACACTGTACTATATTTCTATATGGTATGTTATTGGTGCATGAAAAACTTAACCGGTATGCTATATGAATTGTATGGTTGGAGGGATCGATAAAGACAATGCCCACTCCTACACTAGATGCACATCGAGAGCCATTAAAGAGCATGGTACAGGTATCTAAATGATTTGAATATGCAATGAAATCATCTCTAAATTTGTCTCTTAAAGGGTTGATATCTAATAATTGGGCTACTACCAAATGGTCTAAAATGATTTGGCCCTTAATCTATTTTTGGAGGGCTATTTTTAAGTCAAATTCTATCAATAACATAACCCATTTTATGATGCATCTAGAAAGATGTGGTTTTGTTGGTAAGAAATTTAGAGGGCCTACTTTTGTGATTATGTGATTTTCATTATTGACCATGTAATGCCAAAATTTTTGTGTGGAAAAAACTAATGCTAGACATAATTTTTCTATTGGGGAATAATTTTTTTCATAATCAACCAATGTCTGACTGATGTAATAAACTGTGTGTTTGGTATTTTGATCATCAATCATGTTGTACTAAGAGTGTTCCTAATGCATGACTAATTGTAGAGATATAAAGGAGGAAATGTTTGTTTTGGATAGGTGGGACTAAAATAGGTGGATTAAGGAGATATTTCTTGATTGTGTTGAAACTATTTTGATAGGCTTGGTCCCAAATAAACTTTGTATCTTTCATTAGGAATTACGTAAAGGACTAAGTTTTATCAACAAGTTGAGCTATGAAATGGTGAATTACTTGGATCTTACCTTGGAGGGATCAAATTTGTTTTATATTGGTATGGGGTGGCATATCAATAATAGCTTTGGCATTCTTAGGATCAACTTCTATGCCACGTTGAGATATAATGAAACCTAGGAGTTTTCTTGACATAAATCTGATTACACTTTTCTTTGGGTTTAATCATATGTTATATTTTTTGAGTCATGTAAAAATATTTTGTAGATAAATAGCTTGATGTTGTCATTATTTTCATTTATCTAGTATATCATCAATGTAATCCTTGATAGTATGGTGAATTAAGTCATGAAATATGTGCATCATAGTATGTTGATATGTGGCCCCAACATTCTTTATCCAAACGGCATAACAATGTAACAAAATTGCCCCATGGGTTGTGAAAGATGTTTTTCCTTGATCTTATTTAGTAATTTTTATTTGATTATAACTAGAAAATCATCCATAAATGATAGCATTTCATATCCAGGTAAGGAATCTATGATCATGTTAATATTGGGTAAAGGGAAATCATCTTTTGGGCATGCTTTATTTAAATCTCTAGAATCGGAACAACATCAAATTTACTTGTTAGGTTTGATGATGGGAACTATATTAGAAATCCATTCAAAATGTGCTACTAGGTGAATGGAACTAGTGTCTAAGAGGTATTGGATTCATGTTTGACTAAAAGACCACCTTAGGATGCATTTTATGAATTTTTTGTTTAACTAGTTTAGCATCAGGGTATAAAGGAATCTAGTGGACTGTTATAGATGTATTAACTCTTGATATATTAGAATATGACCAAGCAAATATTTTGGGGAATTTTTCTAAGGCTTGATGAATATCAACATCTTCATCATGTTTTAGAGTAGTGGATAATAAGACAATGTGAGGATCCATGTTGGTCCCAAAATTAAAATTCACTATTTCTTCATTAAGTAATGTGGAATGATCGACTATGTATGGATTTGTATGGATAGTATCATCTGAGTCAACTAGTATATCAAGGGAGGAGTTGATACTTTCTCCAAAGTATGTGTGGTTTGGAAATTGGTTTTTATGGTAACAAGACGGGATATCCTCATATGCACTAAGAAATTAGAGGAGGGATTCATCATTAGAGAATTCATCTAATGAAAATATGTTGGGTGAAGCTATGTTTTCAATAAGATTAGGGTAGATTAATGATAGTGTAGAATTATGATTGACTGTATTATCAGTGTATGCAATTGGTGGGCAGAAATTTATGTGTTGCAAAAGAGTGGGAGAGGATTTGTTATCATTAACATAGAACTAGTTTCTTAGCCCCTACAATTTATGTTGTGTGGATGCCTTGATTTGATTGATTATTATTTTTTCATGTTTTCCAAGTCCTTTGCCTTGATAGCCCATCTTATTCAGATATTTGAATGTAAATGGTGAAGTAAATTGGTTCTCTGGTATGGGTGTTATGACAAAGTTTGGAATTGTCTAATTTTGTGTATGGTTTAAGGGTGTATTAGGAGTAATTTATTATGTAGGTATACTATCTATATTAAAGTGTATAATATAATTCTATGTAGATTCAACTACTTAACAATATTTAAAAGGTTCATGGTCTATTGGGCACCTGTATATGTAACCTTTGTGACTAAATTTTAGACAATCATGGAGTGTGGAATGAACTACATGCATATCATGAATTTAGGTCTGACCAAGTAATAATTTATAATTAAGGTCATTTAGCATGACTTGGTATGTGGTTGGTAATGTCTTGGGCCCTAGGGTAAGATTAAGTGTTATTTGACCCATTACTTTTTATGGGATGTTATCAAAACCTCTGATGTTCATATCATAATGGTCTAAATCATGAGGTTGTATGTTAAGATTCTTAAGAAATGAGATTTTATAAATGTTAAAGCCTGAACCATTATCCACCATTACTCTTTTTACCCTGACATCAATAATTTATAATTGAATATACAAAGGTATATGTTGTTCAATAATGTGTTGTGGGGGTAAAATCCTCTTTTTCAAAAGAGAAATGCTCTTCAATCCATTGCATTATATTGAGGATGGATGCAACATAGGCTAGTTCAATGGAGATAGGGATTCTATTAATATGAAGGGCTACATACAATACATCCTTGTAAGCATTTGATCATTGGAGGAGTTCAAGAATAGAAATTGTGTCTGAAGGGGAACTAACCTAAGTAGTAAATCTATGGGCCTGGGTAATATCAACCTACATATCTCTGTAAACTTGGATGATAGCATGGACCACATGATCTACTATAGGCATAAAGCTAGTATTAGGTGTGGGATAAGAGCTAGATATACCAATTTTGAAAGAGGGAGGGATGGATATAACTACTAGTGTTTGTTGTCATCTACCAATGATAAGAAGATACTTAAAAATAACCAATGAGTTATATATAATGAGGCAAAAAAATGAATGTGAAGTTAAATTCATGTAATTTAGGTGATTATGTGTGAAAAGACATACTTATTAAAATTATGGCACATGCAAGATACCAAGTAGGAGGTAGACAATGTTACATTATACATGAATATATAAAAAATTTTGAATGCAACATAACAATTTTAATTTGTTGAGCATAATGAGTCTAGAAACATTTCCATTTGACAAATAGAGAGTAAAAGATAAAGAGAATGAGTTTATGTCTAACTGCATATAGAGATTTGATTTGTAACATAATATTACTTACATGTTGAACATAATAAACTTGAAGATTATTCCGTAGTAGAGATATAGAATATGTAAAAGGCATGTGGAAATCTTGTATAATTATTGCAATGAATGTTGTAATATCATCCCTTAGTATGAACATTAGGTATGAAGTGCACAAAATGAAACTATGTACTAACATATGATAGACTTCCTCATTCATGTACATGATAGGGCCTGTTATGGTTTCTTTGTTATTTGTAAGAAACATAAGAAGAATATGTAAATAATTGAGCATCATTTTTGCAATTTTTGTATGAATGTCAGTTGATACCTCAAATAGAAAAAAAAGAGCTAGTACATGTAACTAAGGATTTTTCCAAAATATTATTTGAAACATGCTATAGACTTTTTAATGTGAAATTGATTTTTTGAGTTTGATATGCAACTAAATTTTTAGAAAATTATGTGAAAAGTATTGAAGAATAACTAAGAATGTATTTGATGCAACTAGGGTTTTGAATATTTTTTTCCAAAATTAGTGTATTAATTTGAAAATTTTATAGAAAAATTGTAGTTCTAATTTTGAAAAATTGAGAAAAAATCTAAAAATATTGCTAAAATTAGCAATATATTTTTCTTAGTGGTTTGAAAGTGTTTGTATGCACATAGGACCTAGTATGTGCAAACTAGGGTTTGGGTGAATTTATTGAAAATATTTTAATTAATTTGTAGTTTTTTTATTTTTAAATTCAATAAAAATTAGGAAAAAAATTGTAAAAAATCAAAAATAATTAGTCCTAGGGTTTTTAGGGGTTTTGTATAGATATTTAAAGTAAGTTAGGTTCACCAAATGTTTTATTATTTTTGGGAATTAGGTGATTAATTCCTAATAAATAAAGGTCTGAGTAAATGTAAATTAGTAAATAAATGTGTCTTAATAAGCCTACTAATTTATGTATACAAATATGTATTTTACCTTTTCTAAAAATAGTAAGAAGTGTAAAGAAATCAAACTTAGCTTATTATAGGCTAAAATGGATGAGGCAGGATCTGGAAATTGTTGTGCAGGGATGGTAGACTATCATAAATAAGACCCAAAACTCTATTTTTGGATTAAATGGGAGTGCCAAACTTAGTAAACCCATCTATTTGGTGTTTTAGTCCACTTTTTGACACTTTTGTCCATTTCTAGCATTGTTGTCCACTTCTAGCACTATTGTCTTGGTGATCTAGGTTTTCTAGGTTCTGTTCAGTAGGCCTGTGACACCTTGGTAGTGAAATATCAAAGCCTGAGTCTATGCATAGTTTAATATGTATCTAATTCAATATTAAAAACCCTTAAGATATCTTGGTACTTAAACTTGAGTAGAAAATTTTGGAAGAGAGAAGGGGTTAGTGTGTAAAAGATACACTAGACGCACTTCACACCCCATGTGTGGGCACGCTACCTACATACCAATACTCCAAAAAGGAATCAAGCTAATGTAGTTATCCCATTTGAATTTCTTGGTGAAATTGTGTGATATATGTAACTATAATGCAAAACTATAATATACTTTATATGACTAGGGATTGGTATAAGTGCTTGAATAGGCTTTAATTGGTTTTTGTATGTAGAGAATAGGGAAGATTGCTTTAGTGCACAAGTTTGTATTCTTTCTTATGAATGAGTGTCAACCCTTATAAATGGGCATTTAAAGGCCTTTTATATGGAAATTAATGATCATGGGTTAGATGATATTGTATTAGGTTGATAGGGGAAAAGATAAGGAATCAGGAAAATCTGACCATTTGAGGCTAAAGTGAACTTGGACAACAATGCCAAAAATATGACACCCCTAAATTTTGATGCTCCTATTTACATTGGCCATTGTTGTCCTAAGAGGATGAAACTTGGGGGGATGGATCTAGGTTTGAGAGGGCTACTTGGGTCTCAAAAATATAAGTCCAAGAAGCTATGGGTGACTGGGAATCAATGAAAGTCTATCCAAGAAGGGTTGAGTGAGCAATAAAGAGGACCTATAGGTTGGGTGTTATTATCCATGCCTAAGTCATCCAATTTTACATTTTATATGATTATAATTACAGTGTATTAGAGATTGATCCAAATACATGGGTTTATTTTTCAATACCTATATTTCATATCCCCTTTGATTATAAGTTTTTAATATGCTCATATATAATCAAAAAATTATTCTCAAAGTGACTTATCTAACACAGTGAAGTTTGTGTAGGTGAAGACATGAGATTGGTGTATAAGACCAATATTGATATTAAAACTTGTAATATATCTATTTAAATATGTTATAAGGATACTAAAATATCATATAAACCCATTTTAATTTCATAAACATGTTCCCACAAGTGTTCTAATACTTGGTTTTCATGACTATGGTTTTAGAGTTACAAGTAGTTTTTTATGTGTGAGTGAGAATTATGTTGCTAAGTATTTTTCAATAGATTTGAAGAATATAATGCACATTAAGTTTTTAAATATATCTCATACATTATTTTTAATTTATTTATATGCATGATAAACTTTCATGAAGGTGTGATAAATTCAAAGACAGCTGGACTGGTTTTTTGGAGCATGTATGCAGTTCTGAGTGACCATACGAAGATGATCAATTTGAGGTATTTCACCATATATTGTGAAATATAATGGAATTTTTTATGACACTAAGTTAATTTAGGTTATATCCATGTGATTTTTTTTGTTTTTATGTGTAAAATTTGAGTGTATGCATTATATTTTCAAGACAGACTTTTTGGCAGTGAGAATTCCTAATTGTGAGTAGACCTAATTATGTGGTTCAAGGAGTGAAATGAGATGAATGGTGTTGGGTACCTAAGGTGAGATTATAATGGGTATAATTTTAAAAAAAATTAAGTTTAAAATCCATTTTTTAAGGCTCATGGTGTTCCAAGGTGGTCAAGGTGAAATGTGTGCTTTGAGAAGGCCTAATTGCATTAGGTCTCTATTAGGCCTACAGGTGGTTTTAGTCCATATGGGTGGTGACTAGCCTATGTAGTGTGTGTTTAAATTTTGAAAAATTCTTTTTGATATATTAAAAGGGTGATCCAATTATTTATAGTTTCTTGGCTGACCAAGATGGGTGAGAGTATGCGTCAAGTATAAAGAGAAGGTCTAATAGGCCTAATTTGATTAGTTAGAATATTGAGGATATGAGCGAATGATTTAGAGTTTTGGAAAATAGGTATAGGGTTTGAATACCATAATATAGGTATTTTTAACATGTCATGAATTTTTAATAGTGATCCTAAAGGTGATGAACAAGGTCATATGACCTAATTCTACCAAGGAAAGGGCTAGTTGAGCGAGAAGGCCTAATAGGCTATTTGAGAGAGATAGAAGAGTGAGAAGAGAAAAAGAAGGTGGTCATATTTATTTGAGTGATAAATATTTTTTCAAAGTTTATCATAGTTTTAATCTATCTTATTTGGTTCTGAGTTACCTAAGGGGTTGGTGCTTCCTTACAAGTTGGTGCTTGCTAAAGGACTAGTTGAGTTGGTGCTTGACTAGTGAGGGGTTAGTGCTCCTTGTGGGTTTGGTGCCTCACTAAATTTTGATTAATTACTTATATGAATGTATTTCAAGATATGTGTCAGTTAGTTTCATCCCCCATTAGGGTTTCTCACATAGGTCTTGTGTTTATGTGTTATGTTCCTACTTCATGCTCATTTGAATGATTGATCATGCATTATTATATCTCTAGATTTGTTTGAATGATTAATGAATGATATATGGAATTTAAATAATATTTTTCACACTGATTCACCCCCCTTTTAATGGTTATTATTCTAATAATTGGTATCAAATCAAGGTCCCTTGTGTAGGCCTAACAATATAAGGGATATATTTGGAGCACATTTATGGATTTTGATAATGAAAGTGTTTTTTATGATTGAAATGAGGATATATGCATATTCATTAAAACAACTTGTGAATGTTGTTTAAAATATAAGAATCATATGGAATAATGTACCTATTTTAGAATGAAAGTAAAGACTTTAGAGGCACAAGTTGAGCAAGATGCAATCAAGATAAGGACTTATCAAAATTTTGAGGAGAGTACTATAAAGCTTAACAATATTTTGGATATTCAAAGGTCCTTTTATGATATGAAAAGTCTTGGCTTCAAATAATAAAAAAATGAGTTCAAGGAGATTTAGTTTACAAAATTGATTAATCAGTTAAGGAGTGATAAAGATGGTAAAGGTAAGACCTATGTAGAAGTGGTCAAGTTTGAAGTCAATCATCAACAAGCTAAGAAGGGTTTTGCTCCATCAAAGGATATCAAAGGTAGTGGTGTATCATCCAATAATCATCAAAATAAAAATAAGGTTAAACCATCATAGTATGTGGATTATTTCATTGGTTATTGTCTCTCTTGTGGTAAATTTGAACATAGAGCTATTGACTATAGATAGAGAAGTAAAATATTGTGTTATAATTGTAACCAAAAAGGACATATTGAAAGAGAGTGTAAGAAAATATATATAAATAAAATAGGTCATGTTAATAATACATATAGTCATGATACTAAAGAATGGATCAAGAAAGCAACCATATGGATAAGATGAAAGAGAAGCAAGAATCTAGAGAAGAAGAATCTATGATAGCCCAAACTACCTTTCATACTCATAATTAATATTTGAAGTGGTACATATACAATGGATAGTTGAGTCACATGATAGGACATAAGATCAAATTCATCACTTTGAATAAGAATGTCATAGGTTTAGTGAGGTTTGGAGGTAACATATCTGCTAATATAGTTGGCAAAGGTGTTTTGAGCTTGGACAATGGGAAGACCAAGATAGAAAATGTATTGTATATAGATGGCTTGAAACACAAATTATTCAGTATAATTCAAATGTGCACCCAAGGGCATACCCTAACTTTTCATGAAAAGAGATTTGATATAAGGAGAGTAAAATTAGGAAGGTTGATTTCCAAAGCCATGAGTACTGAGAACAATCTATATGCAAAAGAGAAGTACTTAATGATCAAGGTTGATGAAATTTGGCTATGGAATAGGAGGTTAGGTCATATGAACTTTGAAAATATTATCAAGATCAGCTTCAAGGGATCTATGAAGAACATGCCCGAAATTTCCAAACTTGTAGATGTTCTTTGCAAGGCATGTTAACATGGTAAGTAGACTAAGAGGAGATTAAAGTCTAAAGAATACTCTAATACTAGACCTTTAGAACTAATTCATACCGATCTATGTGGTCCTATAAGGATTCAAAGTATTCAATGTGATAGCTAATTCATGTTGCTTATAGATGACTTCAAAATAATGACTTGGGTAGCATTCTTGAAAGAGAAGTCAGAAGCGCTAGGTAAGTTCAAAACTTTCAAAGATTTGGTTAAACATGAGATGAATTTGATGACCAAGTATCTTAGGTCTAACAAAGGAGGAGAGTTTTGTTCAAATGAATTTGATGAGTTTTTTTATGTCAATGGAATAAGAATATAATTCTTAGCTACTAGAACACCTCAATTTAATGGGGTAGTTGAAAGAAAGAATAGAATAGTTCAATAAATGGCAAGGACCATGTTGAATGATTCAAAGTTATCTGATGGCCACTAGAGAGAATTTGTGGGTATTATAGTTTACACTTTGAATAGAGGACAAATTAGGATCAATAGTGATAAGACTCCATATGAATTATGAAATGTTAGACCTATAAGTGTTAAACATTTTAAGGTATTTAGGAGTAAATGTTATATCAATAGAGATGATGATGACATAAAAATTTTGACTCAATGTCAGATGAAGGTATTTTCTTGGGATATTCATCAGTAAGTGTCACCTTTAGATGTTACAATAAGAGGTTGCAAAACATAGTAGAGAGCACAAATGTGAATGTTGACGAGACAAATAAATCATATTCTCAGTAAAATATTAATGAAGGAGAAATAGAGATAGATGAGGATGAATAATAAATTAAGGAGAGAAAGGACTCAAAAGGTCCTTCTAGGTAGATTCAAAAACATCACCCTAAATCTTAGATCATTGGAAATAAAAGTGTAGGTCTACAAATAATGAAAAGAATGGTGAGTGATGTTAATCAAGAGAATAATTCCATACTATCAAAATTTGAACCTAAAATATTTATAGAATCAAGTGAAGATACGTTTTGGATAAATTCCATGAATGAGGAGTTCAATCAAATTGAGAAGAATGAGACTTGGGAGCTAGTACATAGGCCTAAAGACAAAAATATCATTGGTACAAAATGGGTATTCAAAAATAAGTTGAATAAGAATGGAGAAGTTACCAAAAATAAGCCTAGAATAGAATGAAAAGGATATGCTCAAGTATAAGGAGTGGACTTTGAGGAAACCTTTGCTCCTATATTAAGGTTAGAGGCTATTAGGATGTTTATTGCCTATGCAAGTTTCTAAGGATTCAAGATGTACCAGATGGATGTCAAGCTATCTTTCCTAAATGGGAAATTGAAGTAATAATTATACATTGATCAACCTGAGGGTTTCTTATTGATTGATAACAAGGAATATGTCTGTAGGTTTAATAAGGCCCTAGAGCTTGGTCTACTAGACTAAACATGTGTCTTTAGATCAAGGTTTCAAGAGAGGAGTTGTAAATAGTAACTTGTATAACAAGATTGAAAATGACCATTAGTTGATAGTGGTGGTGTATGTGGATGATATAATATTTGGTGGAATTAATGAGAATATTACCAAGGCCTTTGTAGAGGTGATGAAGTCAAAATTTAAAATGTCTATGCTTAGAGAACTATCTTCTTTCTTAGACTTCAAATCAGTCAATCTAAAAAAGGTATGTTCATTTCATAGGTCAAGTATATAAAAAAGATGTTAAGAAGGTTTGAAATGGAATATTTCAAGGCCATAAATACACCTATGGTTACAAGATGTAATCTAAACAAGGAGGATGAATCTTAAAAAGTCAATCAGATAAAATATAGATCAATGATTGGGAGTTTGTTGTATACTATTTCATCTAGACTAACATCATGTAAGTAGTAGGTCTTGTGGGATGATTTCAAGAATATCATAAGGAAATTCATCTACAAGCAGTTAAAAGGATACTTAGGTATATCAAAGGAACTATAGAGTATGTATTATGGTACCCAAGGAGTAAGAAGTTTGATATAGTAGCCTATACATATGCAGATTAGGTTAGGAGTCTAGATGATAGAAAGAGCACTAGTGGAGGAGTTTCCTTCTTAGGTAAGTGCCTAGTCTCATGGATAAGCAAGAAGCAACCATTAGTGGATTTATCTACTTGTGAGGCTGAGTACATTGTAGTAGCTTTAAGTTGTACTTAGGTGTTATGGATGAGACAAACCTTAAGAGACTACAAGGTGGAATTTGATGGTCCTAATATTATTTTTTATGATAATACTAGTGCCATAAGTGTTTCAAAAAATCTTATCATGCATTCAAGGACCAATCACATTATTATCAAGTATAATTTCTTAAGAGAACAAGTAAGTGAATAAAGTATTAAGCTTGAATTTATGTCTACCAAGGATCAGATTGCAAATATCTTGAATAAGCCTCTTCCAAAGGCTACTTTTGAACATCTAAGATAGGAATTGGGTGTTATTCCTATTCCTATTAGTCACTAACTAAGTCAAATTTATTAGGGTGAGCTAATAAGGAGGTGCTTTAGATCCAATAATAGGAAAAAAGTGCATAAGTTGTGAGGTCAAACAAGAAATCATATTAGTTTGTTAAGAAGAAGATGTATGAGGTATGCAATGAGATAGGGGCTATTTTTTATATGATATTTCATAAATTTTTATTGAGTTTTTTTATAGGTAGTGTTTTTAATTAATGTCAAATGGTGAGATTGATCTATATGGGAGAGATGTATTTGAGTAAGAGAAGCTTCTTTAAATGATTGTCATCAATGAGTGGTTGCCTTTAGTGACAAAGAGGGAGACTATCGAGAATGTGTTCTAAGGTATGTATGAATTTTTCATGGATGTCATGAAATTTCAATTGATTTCATATAAGTTGTATTTTTTTATTGAATTTATTCAATAGAGATGTACTTAAGAGACCTAGTGAGAAGGCATAGACTTGGTAGCATGTTGAGGTGAGTAGTATGAGACTTATGTGAAGAACGTTGTTAATGTGTGATCATGATATGAGGTTTTATTATGTGAGGATGAGTTATTGATAATATTATAATAGGTTTCAAGTGTGTTTAAAGTTTAAGTGTAATTGGAAGTTCAAGGCCTAATATGCAAAGAGACCAAGTATGGCCTAATAAGGGGTAAAGATCAATTTCCAAGGTGCCAAAGCTCATGAGATAATTTGTAGAGGTGTGAGATGTTGCATCAAGTTTTTGACCAAGTCTAAATTCATATCCTAAATAATAAATAATGAAAATTGGTGTTGAATTTTTTTGTGTGCACAGAATGAGGTGTTGCAAACTCAAGAAGGAATTTCTTATGCTAGTTGGCACATGAAACATTTTCATGAGGATCCAATTAGTTCATGGTAGTTTGGGAATGGTCTTGGTTTAAATTTCATAGCATTGGTTTTGGAGTTGAGGGTAAATCTTTCATAAAAAATTTCCCACAGGTGTTCTAATACTTAGTTTTCATGACTAGGTTTTTGGAGCTACAGACAATTTTTTGTGTGAGTGAGAATGATGTTCCTGAATCTTTTTGAATAGATTTGAAGAATAAAATGCACATAAATTTATTATATAGGTATAATAGGATATTTTTAATTTATTTATATTCATGATAAACTCTTATTAATGTGTGAAATTTTAAAGACTCTTGACTGGGTTTTTGGAGCATATGTGCAGTTCTAAGTGAGTATCTGAAGATGATCAGTTTGAGGTCTTTTACCTATATTATGAAATATAATGGAATTTTTTATGAAACTAATTTTATTTATTTTATATAAATGTTATTTTATATTTATGTTATGTGTAAAATTTGAGTTTATGCATCAAATTTTTAAGATAGACTTTTTGGCAATGAGAAGGCCTAATTGCAAGTAGACCTAATTGTGTTGTTCAAGGAGTGAAATGAGTTAAATGGTGTTGGTATCCTAAGGTGAGATTATCAGGGGTATAATTAAATCATGTGTGAATTTTTTTGTCCATTTTTTGAGGATCATTGTGATCCAAGGTGGTCAAGGTGAAATGTGTGCTTTGAGAAGGCTTAATTATATTAGGTCTCTATTAGGCCTAATGGTGGTTTTGGTCCTTCGGTGGTGAGAGACATATGTATTGAGTGTTTAACTTGTGAAATTTGTTTTTTGATCTATTTCAAGGGTGATCCAAGTATTTAGAGATTATTTTTTGACCAAGATGGGTGAGATCAAGAGTCAAGTATAAAGAGAAGGTCTAATAGGCCTAATTTGACTAGTTAGAATATTAAGGATATGAGCGAATAATTTAGAGTTTTGGAAACTAGGTAAATGGTTTTAAGACCATTTTATAGGTATGTTTAAAATTTCATGAAGTTATAATAGTGATCTTATAAGTGATGAGCAAGGTCATATGACTTAATTCTAACAAAGAAAGGGCTAATTGAGCGAGAAGGCCTAATAGGTTGTTTAAGAGAGATAGAAAAGTGATAAGATCAAAATAAGGTGGTTATATTTAGTTGAGTGAGAAACAAGTGTTCAAAGGTGATAAAATTTTCAAGGCATCTGATTTGGTGTTGAGTTACCTAGGGTTTTGGTGCCTCCTTGCAAGTTGGTGCTTGACTAGTAAGGAGTTGGTGCCTCACTAAATTTTGATTCATTGATTATAGGACTATAGTACAAGCTATTTCTCAGTGGGTTTTATCTCCCATGAGGTTTTCCCACATATATCTTGTGTTTATGTGTTATGTTCCTACTTCATGCTCGTATAAATGATTGATTATGCATTGTTATGTCTCTAGATTTATTTCAATTATTAATGAATGATATATGGAATTGAAATAAGTGTTTACACACTGATTCACCCCCCTTCTTAGTGGTTATTTAACCAACATTGCAATACGTTCAAAACCGCCTAAGATCCCATATCACATTGTTCAAATTTTAAAGTTATGATGTATTATGAGAAATGTCAATAAAGTTCAAATCTTTGGATCTTCAATACATTCAAAATTGTTGAAGTTTCGGTATCACATTGTTTGAATTTTAAAGCTATGATGCATTATGAAAAACATGCATAAAATTTGAATATTTGGATCTTAAACATGTTCAAATCTCTCAAGTTCTTGTATCACATTATTTAAATTTCAAAGTTGCGATGCATTATGAGAAATGTGCATAAAGTTAAAATCTCTTGATCTTAAACACATTCAAAATTGCTCAATTTCCCATATTACATTGTTTTAATTTTAAAGTTGTAATTCATTATAATAATTGTGCATAAACGTCAAATATTTGGATCTTAAACTCATTCAAAACCACTCAAGTTCTCATATCACATTATTTTAATTTTAAATTCATGATGCATTATGAGAAAGGCACATAAAGTTCAAAAAATTTGTATCTCAAATACAATTGAAACCAATCAATTTCCCATATCACATTATTCAAATTTAAAAGTTGTGATGAATTAAGAGAAATGTGCATAAAGTTTAAATCTTTAGATCTTAAATGCATTCAAAACTACTCAAGTTCCCGTATAACATTGTTTAAATTATAAAGTTGTGATGCATTATGAGAAATGTGCATACAGTTCAAATCTTTTGATCTTAAATGCATTCAAAATTGATCAATTTCTCATATCACATTTTTCAATTTCAAAGTTGTGATTTATTATGAGAAATGTGCAATTTTTTTGAATCTTTGGATATTAATCGTATTCAAAAATGATCAAGTTCCTATATCACATTTTTCAAATTTCAAAGTTGTGAAGCATTATGAGAAACATGCATAAAGATTGAATCTTTGGATCTTAAATCCATTCAAAACCACTCAAGTTCCCATATCATATTATTCAAATTTTAAAGTTACAATGAATTATGAGAAATGTGCATAAATTTCACATCTTTGAATCTTCAACACATTCAAAACCACTCAAGTTCCCATATCACATTGTTAAAATTACAAAGTTACGATGCATTATGAGAAATGCACATAAAGTTTGAATATTTATACCTTCAACATGTTCAAAACCACTCAAGTTCTCATATCACATTGTTCACATTATAAATCTGGGATATGTTATGATAAATGCACATAAAACTCAAATCTTTGGATCTTCAACGCATTCAAAACTACTCAAGTTCTAATATCACAGTGTTTAAATTTAAAATTTGTGATGCATTATGAGAAATGTGCATGAAGTTTGAGTCTTTGGATCTTAAATGTGTTCAAAATTGCTCAAGCTCTCATATCAAATTGTTCAAATTTCAAAGTTATGATGCATTATGATAAATGTGCATAAATTTTAAATATTTGGATCTTAAACACATTTAAAACTGATCAAGTTCCCATATCACATTATTTAAATCTCAAATTGTGATGCATTATGAGAAACATGCATAAATTTCAAATCCTTGGATATTAAATGTGCTCAAAATAGCTCAAGTTCCTCTATCACATTGTTAGAATTTGAAATTTGTGATGAATTGTGATAAATTCACATAAATTTCAAATATTTAAAACTTAAACACATTCAAAACCACTCAAGTTCATGTTTCACATGTTTCAAATTTTAAATTTGTGATGCATTATGATGAATACGCATAAAGTTTGAACCTTTAGATCTTGCATTCAAAACCACTAAAGTTTCCAAATCACATTTTTTGAATTTCAAAATTATGATGCATTATGATAAATGTGCATAAAGTTCAAATATTTGGATCTTAAATGCATTCAAAACTGCTCAAGTTCCCATATCACATTGCTCAAATTTCAAAGTTGTAATGCATTATGATAAATGCACATAAAGTTCAAATATTTAGATCTTAAACACATTCAAAACCACTCAAGTTTCCACATCACATTGTTTGAATTTAAATTTTTTATGCATTATGATAAATGTGCATAAAGTTAGAATCTTTTAATCTTAAATGCATTCAAAACTGCTCAAGTTCCCTATCATATTATTTTAATTTCAAAGTTACGATGCATTATGAGAAATGCACATAAAGTTCAAATATTTGTATTTTAAATGCATTAAAAGCTACTCAAGTTCCCATATCACATTTTTTGAATTTCAAATTATACATGCATTATGAGAAATGTGTATAAAGTTCTAATCTTTTGATCTTAAATGCATTTAAAACTACTAAAATTCCCATATCACATTATTTGAATTTCAAATTTGTGATCCATTATGAGAAACATGCATAAAGTTTGAATCTTTGGATCTTAAACAAGTTCAAAACCACTCAATTTCTTATATCACATTGTTAAAATTTTAAAGTTGTGATGCATTATGAGAAATGCCCATAAGTTTGAAGCTTTGGATCTTAATAGTGTTCAAAACTGCTCAAGTTCCTATATCACATTGTTTGAATTTCAAAGTTGAAATTCATTATGAGAATCGTGCATAAAGTTTGAATTTTTGGATCTTTAAAATGTTCAAAACCTCTCAAATTTCCATATCACATTGTTTAAATTTCAAAATTATGATGCATTATGATAAATGTACATAAAGTTCAAATCTTTAGATCTTCAACGCATTCAAAATCACTCAAGTTCAAGTATCACATTTTTCAAATTTCAAAGTTGTGATGCATTATGAGAAACATGCATAAAGTTTTGATATTTAGATCTTAAATGCATTCAAAACCACTCAAGTTTCATATCACATTAATTGAATTTCATAGTTGTGATGCATTATGACAAGCATGAATAAAGTTTGAATCTTTGGATCTTAAATTAATTCAAATCCACTAAAGTTCCCATATCACATTATTTGACTTTAAAAGTTGTGATTTATTATGAGAAATACACTTAAAGTTTTAATGTTTAGATCTTAAACACATTCAAAACTGCTCAAGTTCCTTTATCACATTGTTTAAATTTCAAAGTTGTGATGCATTATGAGAAACATGCATAAGTTTTGAATCTTTAGATCTTAAATGCTTTTAAATCACTCAATTTATTGTATCACATTATTTTAATTTCAAAGTTGTGATGCATTATGATAAATGCATGTAAATTTCCAAAATTTTGATTTTAAACGTGTTCAAAATTTCTCAAGTTCTAGTATCACATTGTTCAAATTTCAAAGTTGTAATGCATTATGATAAATGCACATAAAGTTAAAATCTTTGGATTTTAAATGCATTCAAAAACACTCAAGTTCATGTATCACATTGTTTAAATTTCAAAGTTGCAATGCATTATGAGAAATATGCTTAAAATTTGAATCTTTAGATCTTCAACACGTTCAAAACCACTCAAGTTACCATATCACATTGTTTGAATTTCAAAGTTGTGATGCCTTATGATAAACACACATAAATTTTAAATATTTGGATCTTCAATACATTCAAAACCATTCAATCTCTCATATCACATTTTTTAATTTTCAAATTTGTGATGTATTATGGAAAATGTGCATAAAGTTTGAATCTTTAGATCTTCAACGCATTTAAAACTACTCAAGATCCCATATCACATTATTCAAATTTCAAACTTGTGATGCAATATGAGAAATGCACATAAAGTTTAAATATTTAGATCTTAAATGTGTTCAAAACTACTCAAGTTCATGTATCACATTATTCAAATTTTAAAGTTGTGATGTATTATTAGAAATATGCTTAAAGTTTGAATCTTTGGATATTCAACACCTTTAAAACCACTCAAGTTATTGTATCACATTTTTTTAATTTTAAAGTTGTGATGCATTATGAGAAATGCACATAAAGTTCAAATCTTTTGATCTTAAATGCATTCAAAATCTCTCAAGTTCCTATATCACATTATTCAAATTTCAAAGTTATGCATTATGAGAAATGCACAAAAATTTTGAATCTTTGGATCTTAAATGAATTCAAAATACTCAAGTTCCAATATCACATTGTTTGAATTTTGAAATTGTGATGCATTATGAGAAACACACATTAAGTTTGAATCTTTAGATATTTAATGCATTCAAAAGCACTCAAGTTCCCTATCGCATGGTTTGAATGCCAAAGTTTTGATGCATTATGAGAAATGAGCATAAATTTTGAATCTTTGGATCTTAAACGTGTTCAAACCCACTCAAGTTCATGTCTCACATTGTTTGAATTTGAAAGTTGTAATGAGTTATGAGAAATGCACATTAAGATCAAATCTTTAGATTCTAAACACAATCAAAACCACTCAAGTTCCTGTATCACATTTTTTGAATTTCAAAGTTATGATTCATTATGAGAAATGCACATAAAATTTGAATCTTTAGATCTTAAAGGAGTTTAAAACCACTCAAGTTCCCATATTACATTGTTCAAATTTCAAAGTTGTGATGCATTATGAGAAATGTGCATAAATTTTAGATCTTTAGATCTTAAACACATTTAAAACTACTCAAGTTTTTGTATCAAATTGTTCAAATTATAAATTTATGATGCATTATGAGAAATTCACATTAAGTTCAAATCTTTAGGTCTTAAATGCCTTCAAAATTGTTCATGTTCTCGTATCACATTGTTCAAATTTGAAATTTGTGATGCATTATGAGAACCACACATAAATTTTGAATGTTTTTATCTTAAACACATTCAAAACCACTCAATTTCCCATATCACATTATTCAAACTTCAAACTTTCAATGCAATATGAGAAAATTGTATAAATTTCAAAACTTTGGATCTTAAACACATTCAAAACCACTCAATTTTTGATATCACATTGTTCAAATTTCAAATTCATGATGCATTATGAGAAACATGCATAAAATTTAGATCTTAAAAGTGTTAAAAACTAATCAAATTCTCATATCACATTATTCAAATTTCAAATTTGTGATGTAATATGAGAAACATGCATAAAAGTTCAAATCTTTAGATCTTAAACGCATTCAAAACCACTCAAATTCCCATATCACATTGTTCAAATTTCAAACTTGTGATGAATTATGAGAAACATTCATTAATTTCAAATATTTGGATCTTAAACATGTTCAAAACCATTCAATTTCTCCTATCACATTATTTGAATTTGAAAGTTATGATGCATTATGAGAAATGTGCATAAAGTTCAAATCTTTATATCTTCCATGCATTCAAAACTGATCAAGTTCCCATATCACATTATTCAAATTTAAAATTTACAATGCAATATGAGAAATTCTCATAAATTTTGAATCTTTTTATCTTCAACGCATTCATAACTACTCAAGTTCCCGTATCCCATTATTCAATTTTCAAAGTTGTGATGTGATGTAGAATCATTAGTTTTAGGGAGATTTTTTATCTAATTTTGACTTGTTTGAATTAAATTAGGTTTGATAATGCTTTGGATGGATTTAAAATACCCCAAGCATGCTTATAATTCAAATTGGTAGCTTAGGGTTACAAATAGGTAGTCTAAATTTCAAATTTAAGGTTTTCCTGCCAAAACTAGTTGTATTAAAAATTTGAAATTTGTCTTGTTGTAGGACTTATGAGGGTAATTGAATGGATTGTAAAGGTATTTTAAAATTTTATAAACACCATTATGGTCATCTTGAAACCATATCAGGCATCCAAAGATTCATTTGTATGAAAAATTCATGTTAGACCAAATTTCATACTTAGTAACTCACTTTGTGACCATTGGTGGTGACCAAGGTAGTTAAAATGGTTAATCTCCATATAAAAAGTGAAGATTTTAAAAGATAAATAGTTGGATGAATATTTTTTTTGAGAAAATACTTTTAAGGAATAGAGGAAAAAAAGTGTAATATAGACCCTTGCCTTGAGTAGTTTGGCTTGGTTGTAAACTATATCTTTCATGATAGATAATCAAATGGAATTTGATAATTGTTATACATGTTCTTGAAGGATTATTGAATGTGTTTTATTTTATGAGTTTCTAGTAATATTAATTAAAACATCTGGCGTTTAGATATATTTATAAACAGACCCCTATTTTGGGGTTTGTTCTTTGCATATAGACTATGTTATGTTGTTAAGGGGTAAAAGACTTTGAAATTGTATTGTCAAATGTGTCTAAAGGTTAATGTTCATTTATAGTGGCCAATTTTCAAGAATGAATCCAATTAATCTTAAGTATCATTAAATATTGATATATAAACTTTATGTTTTCTTGTATCATTCCTTGTTTATATAGACTGTGTATTGTTCTATGCAAAGAACTGATCAAAAATTTGGTTGCATGAGCTTTGGTATGGGTTGGTAAGTCATTTGATTGTTTTTATAGGGTCATTTAAAATTCCTTTTTTCATTTTATTGTGTTTACTTACCCTAAAGGAGCACAAACCTATAGTTTCATTATTTTTCTTGCATAGTCATCAGTAAATTAGACAAGAAAATGTTAGCAGAGAATTGGAAAGTACTAACTAATGATTGGATAAGATTCATAAGGTATATATAAGCATATTAAACCTTTCAAAAATCTTAAAAACACTTTAATACATTCACAATTTAATTTTTTCTACTCTCAGGTAATGATAGGGACCAAAAATCCCTAAACTAGGGTTTCTTACATATCTCCAATTTTAACCATAAAAAATTCACAAATTTTGGTAGTCTGATCAATTTTAATATGCCATAACTAAATCACATGGTTTAAATAGTGTATAGACCCATTTTTATTTAATTTAGTGAATTTTGTTGTGCAAGGGCTAGAAGAGGCCTAATTAAGTAGGCCTAAAGCATGAAAGTAGACCTAGGCAAGGAGTTAGTCCACCAAAATTCACACATAGGTGTGTATTAATATGGAAAAGAATAATACACATTTTTTAAGTCATAAATAATTGTACTTTTTCTTTACTATCAATAAAATAAGGATAAAGGGCTAGTAGGAAGGGTCAAAAGCATAAGACTCCAAGTTGAGACTTTTGTTAAGTAACTTCTGCATCATTTTGGTATTAGAGCCAACATAAATACCAAAGACTAAGTGGGAGAGAGAATATCCTTTAAATAAGATAAAAATAGGTACTTATTTTATATATTTCTTGAATAAGGATAAAAATGGCACTTAGGAGAAACAAATGAGGTGTTGTAAGGAATCAAGGGAATCAAGATGCTATGTTGGTAGAGTTAAGGGACTTTAGAGTTAGCTTGGATGCTAGGTTGACTACTGTAGAACAAAACCAAAGAATAGGAGTCATAATAGGAGACTTGAGTGATAGGGAAGATGAGACACAATATCATGCGGAAGGAAAGGGAGAAGAAATAATTGAAGGTGATCATGGGTCAAGGATCCAAACCAAAGGTGGATTTACCCACTTATGTAAGTGGTCTTGATGGAGAAGAATTCATGGATTGTGTGAATGAATTAGACAATTATTTTGAGTATGAAGAGGTACTTGATGAGAAAAAATTAAAGTTTTAAAGAACCAAACTAAAAGGGCATGCTTCATTATGGTGGGATTTCATACAATATGAGAGAAGAAAGAAGGGGAAGAACAAGATAACTTCTTGGGATAAAATGGTTGCCAAGATAAAAGGCAAATTCTTGTCAAGTGACTATGAGATAAACCTATTTAAATAATTGTAAAATTTGAAGCAAAAGGAAATTATAGTGAAGGCATATACACAAGAGTTCTGTAAGCTAACCATCAGGTCAAGACATGTTGAGGAAGACAAAGAAAAGATTAAAAGGTATTTTAATGGCCTAAGGTATAACTAAAATATGAACTAGCACTTGTTATCCCAAGAACACTAAAGGAGTGCTACCAATTTGCACTCAAGGTTGAAGATAAGTTGAATAGGAAACATAATCAGTAGAATAGAGGAAGGGGCAGAAATTTTAGAGGTAGAAGATAGCAAGCGGGTAGAAGTTTCTCACAAATAATCCATCAAGGTGAGTCAAGAAATTCACAAGAGTAGCCCACTAGTTCAAGAGTTGTCTTTAGAGTTAAGAGACCTTTCAATAGAGGTGGTTATGCATCAAGGGGTATAAGATCAAATATATTTTTAAGAAAGTGTTTTAAGTGAAATAGTTTACTAGCCATAAGTCATGGGAGTGCCTAAAGGACCAGCCAATAAGAATTCTAAAAAATGAAGGAAGAAATCAGATTACACAAGGAGGTGAGGAAGAGAGTGTTTGATCTCCATCACATATAGAAGATCCTGAAGTGAGAGAATCATTTCTCATGAGGAGGGTGCTAATCAATCCACCCAAAGAGAAGGACCCACCACAAAGGAAAACCCACCACAAAGGAAGACTCTCTTTAGGATATCTTGCAAATACAAAGGTAAGTGTTGCAAAATGTTCATAGATTTAGGAAGCATGGATAATCATGTTTCAATAAAAATGGTTAACAAGCTTGGGCTAAAGAAACTACCTCACCCCACTCCATACAAGGTCACATGGTTGAATAAAGGTCAACAAGCCTTGGTGAGTAAACAAAGTTAGGTAGACTTTAAAATTGGAGGGGATAAAGATAAAGTGCTTTGTGATGTCATTATAATGGTTGTGTTCCATGTGATTCTTGGAATGCCTTGGCAATATGATAGGCAAACCACTCATGATGGAATAAGGAACATGTACACTTTGCCTTCCCTTGAAGGATGAGGAAAGTAATCAACAAGTTTACTCACATGTGATGTTGGTAAGTGGAAAGGAATTTTTTAATCCCATGCATAAAGAAGAGATAGGCTTTGTTTTGGTAATCAATCCTAAGATGGTTATAAAAACCACTAAGATCAATGAGATGCCCCAAGAGATCCAATAAATATTGGAAAAGTATGAGGACATAGTTGTTGATGAGCTACCAGACACATTGCCACCTATGGGAACATAACACACCATATAGAATTTAAACATGTATCAAGTCTACCTAATAATGTATCCTACAAAATGACCCCATAAGAGAATGTTTAGATCAAAATACAAGTGTATGAGTTACTTTACAAAGGGATAATTAAAGAAATATTGAGTCCTTGTGTAGTGCCCATAGTGTTGGTGCCAATAAGGAAGGTGAGTGGAGAATGTGTACTGATTCTAGGGCCATAAAAAAGATCACCATAAGATATACATTTCCACTTCCCAAGATGGAGGATTTGATGGATTTCTTGAGTGTAGCAAGATACTTTTCCAATATTGATCTCAAGATTGGATATTAGTAGATAAGAATCAAGCAAGGTGATGTGTGGAAGATTGATTTCAAGACAAATGAAGGTTTGTATGAATTTCTAGTTATTCCATTTGGTTTGACTAATGCACCAAGCACTTTTATGATATTAATGAATGAGGTACTAAAATATTTCATAAGTAAGTCTGTAGCAGTATACTTGGATGACATACTAATATATAG
This sequence comes from Torreya grandis, assembly GCA_037957365.1. Lineage (NCBI taxonomy): Eukaryota > Viridiplantae > Streptophyta > Pinopsida > Cupressales > Taxaceae > Torreya > Torreya grandis. The sequence continues at coordinate 1,022,449 of JARHVA010003897.1, forward strand.
CCAAAGCAAGGAGGAACATCTTCACCATTTGGAGTTGGTTATGAGAAGGTTGTAAGAAAAGAGGTTATTGATCAACCTCAAGAAGTGTGATTTTATTAAATCAAATCTATTGTACCTTAGATTTATCATATCAAAAGGAATACTAAAAATGGATAAGAACAAGGTGAAGGCAATCATGGAGTGGCTAATACCTAGGACAACAAGAGAGGTAAGAAGTTTTCATGGTCTTGCAAGTTTATATAGGAATTTCATAGGGAATTTTAGTGGAATATGTTCTCCCATCATTGACACCATCAAGGGAGACAATAAAAAAATTTTGTGGAATGAGAAGGTAGAGAAGAGCTTATAATACTTGAAGCAAAGAATCATGGGGCAGCCAATACTAGAATTTCCAAACTTCAACAAGGTGTTCCAAATAGAGTGTGATATAAGTGGTGTATCCATAGGGACTATCCTAATCCAAGAAGGTAGACCTATAGCTCATTTTAGTGAAAATTTGAATGATTCCAAGAATAATTATTCATCCTATTATTTGGAGTTTTATGCAATGGTACAAGCATTGAATAAATGGAGGCATTATCTCATTCCAAAAGAGTTCATAGTATAAATAGATAATCATGCACTTTAGTTCATCTCTAATCATCCCAAACTGAACCAAAGACATGTGAAATGGGTGGAGTACATGCATAATTTCACTTTCACCATCAAGCATAAACCAGGAAAAAGCAATAAGGTTGTAGATGCATTGAGCAAGAGAGTCTTATTGGTGCATAAAATTCAGCTATAAATTATTGGGATTGAGGCACTCAAATATTTGTATGAGGATGATGAAGACTTAAAGGAAGCATACCATGCCTACAAGCACCCAAGTGCACTCAACAAAGAGTCATGTTTGGAATTTATACTTTAATATGGATTGTTGTTCAAATTAGTATAGATGTGTGTGCCAAAAATCTCTATAAGAAGAAATATGATCCAAGATAATCATAGTAGAATCATGGTAGGCCACTTTGGGCTTGACAAGACATTGGAATTGCTCACTAGGCACTAATATTGGCCTAAAATGTAAGCAAAAGTAAGGAGGTATGTGGAAAGGTGAAAGATTTTTCAATTGAAAAAAGGTAAGAGCACTAATTCAGGTTTGTATCAACCCTTACCAAACCCAAATAGGCCTTGGGAATCCATAAGTATGGATTTTGTGATGGGATTGCCTAGGACACAAAGGGGTTTTGATTCAATTTTTATAGTTGTTGATAGATTCTTTAAAATGACACACTTCGTACCATGTATAACCACTAATGATGCCACATATGTGGCCAATTTGTTTTTCAAAGAGGTAGTGAGGATTCATGGGCTGCCTATGAGCATTGTTTTTTATAGAGATACCAAGTTTTTTGGTCACTTCTAAAGGACATTATGGAAGAAGCTAGGCAAAAACTTGAGTTTCAGTTCAACTTACCACCCTTAGATATATGGGAAAATTGAGGTGGTGAATAGAAGCTTAGGGAAATTGTTGAGGTGTTTATCCATAGACCATCCCAAATAGTGGGATCTTTTATTGCCTCAAGTAGATTTTGTTTATAATGAATCTACCAATAGGAGCATTGGTATGAGCCCATTCTGGGTAATATATGGCATGTAGCCTAGAGTTGTATTTTAGGTAAATAATATCAGCCATATGGATAAGAGAAGTTTTGAAGGTGAAGATTTTGTAAAGGCAATAAAGGAGGTACATGAATAGGTAAGGAAGCACTTAGAGTCTAGTGTTGACAAGTACAAGAAATAGGTATATTTTAGTAGAAGAGAAGTGAATTTTGTAGGTTGGAACCTTAGTATTAGATCATTTTAGGAAGTAACGGTACCCAAGGGGTGAATATAACAAGATAAAGATGAAAAATATAGGTCCCTATAAGATTCTTAGAAAGTTTTCAAAAAATGCATACAAATTAGAGTTGCTTAGAGGGGTAGGAACTCCACCTATCTTCAATGTTACATACTTGTACCCTTAAAAATAAGGGAATGAAGGAGGAAACATAGTATAGGATGTATCTATAGAAAACCTATAATGGGAAACATAGTTTTCTAAAGCCAAGATAAAAGAGATAAAATGCATATTGGATAAGCAGGTGATCAAAAAGACTAGAGACAAGTAGTACTTTAAGTACCTAGTCAAATGGAAGAATCATCCAGTAGAATATGCCATGTGGATGATTTTTCATGACATACATTATTTTGGGAGTACTTTGGAATCACTCATGAACAATAATAGTCCATGAGTTCTTTTTCCTTTCCCTTGGAGTATGATGTAGGAGCATCATTCTTAGGGAACATTTTTGTCTAATTTTGGTTTGCCTACATTAAATTAGGTTTGATAATGTTTTTTATGGCTTAAAAATCCCCTAATAATTCTTATAATTCAAATTAGTATCTTAGGGTTACATGTAGGTAGTCTAAATTTCAAATTTAAGGTTTTCTTTCCAAAACTAGTTGTATTCAAAATTAGAATTTTGGCTTGTTGTAGGACTTGTAGGGGTAATAGAATGGATTTACAAGGTATGTGAACAAGTTATAAACACCGTTATGGGAATATTAAAACCATATCAAGTTTAAAAAGACTCTTTTATATGAAAAACTCATGTTAGACTAAATTTCATACTTGGTAACTCACTTTGTGACCATTGGTGGTGACTAAGGTAGTACAATGAATTATCTCCATATAAAAAGTGAAGATTTTAAAAGATAAATAATTGTATGCATGTTTTTTTTGAGAAAATACTTTGAAGGAATAGAGGAAATAAGGTCCCTATTCAATAAAGTGTAATATAGACCCCTACCTTGAGTATTTTGGCTTAGTTTTAGACTCTATATTTCATGACAGATGATCAAATAGAATTCAATAATTTTTATACATGTTCTTGAAGGATTTTTGAATTTGTTTGAGATTATGATTTTTTAGGAATATTAATCAAAACATCTAGTGTTTAGATATATTTATAAATAGACCCCTGTTTTGGGAGTTGTTCTTTGTGTAAAGACTATATTATGTTGCTAAGTAATAAAAGATGTTGAAATTGTATTTCCAAATGTGTCTAAAGGTTAATATTCATTTCTAGTGGCTGAGTTTCAAGAAGGAATCCAATTAAGTTTAAGGATCATACAAGATTGATAGATAAGCTCTGTATTTTCCTGTATCCTACCTTGTTTACATAGACTGTGTATTGTTCTATGAAAATAAATGATCAAAACATTGGTTGCATGAGCTTTCGTGTGGGTTGGTAAGTCATATTTTTAAATTTATAGAGTCCTTGAAACTTCCTTTTGGCATTTTATTTAATTTACTTACCCTATAGGAGCACAGACCGGTAGTTTCATTATTTTTCTTGCATAGTCATCAGCAAATTAGATAATAAAACCTTAGCAAAGAATTTCAAAACACTAATTAATGATTTGAAAAGTTGCACAAAGTCAATATAAATCTATTAAACCTTTCACAAATCTTTGAAACACTATGAGACATTCAAAATTGAATTTTATCTACTCTCGGGTAGTGACATGGACCAAAAAGCCCTAAACTAGGGTTTCTTGCATATCTCCAATTCCAACTATCAAAAATTCACAAAATTTTGGTATTCTAATCAATTTTAATATTCCATAACTGAATAACATGGTTTCAAGATTGCATGGACCCATTTGTATGGACTTTATTGAATTGTGTTGTGCAAGGGCTATAAGAGGCCTAATTGAGTAGGCCTAAAGCAAGAAAGTGGACCTAGGTAAGGAGTTAGGCCACCAAAAATGACAAAAAAGTGTGTCTTAATAGGTCAAAGAATAATCTACCTTTGATAAATCATAACTGACTTTAATTTTTATGTACTAGCAAGAAAACATGGACAAAGGGATAGTAAGAAAGGTCAAAAGCTTGAGACTTTTGTTAAGAAATTTCTATAACATGATGAATTATGAGAAATGTGCATAAATTTCAAATATTTGTCTCTTTAACATGTTCAAAACTATTTAACTTATTGTATCACATTGTTTGAATTTTAAAATTATAATGTATTATGAGAAACATGCATAAAGTTCAAATCTTTGTATCTTAAACATGTTCAAAATCACTCAAGTTCCTATATCACATTGTTAAAATTTCAAAGTTGTGATGCATTATGAGAAACATGAATAAATATTGAATCTTTGGATCTCAAATGCATTCAAAACCACTCAAGTTCCCTATCACATTGTTTGAATTTCAAAGTTGTGATGCATTATGAGAAATGCACATAAAGTTTGAATCTTTGGATGTTCAATGCATTCAAAACCACTCAAGTTCCCATATCACATTGTTTAAATTTCAATGTTATAATGAATTGTGATAAACATGCATAAATTTCAAAAATTTGAATTTTAAATTCATTCAAAACCACTTAAGTTCCCATATCACATTGTTTGAATTTTAAAGTTATGATGAATTATGAGAAACATGCAAAAAGTTTGAATATTTGGATCTTCAATGCATTCAAAACCACTCAAGTTCCCATATCACATTATTCTAATTTCAAATTTATGATACATTATGAGAAACACGCATAAATTTTTAATTTTTGGATCTTAAATGCATTCAAAACTACTCAAGTTCCTGTATCAAATTTTTTAAATTTCAAATTTGATATGCATTATTAGAAACACACATAAATTTTTAATCTTTGTATATTAAATGCATTGAAAACCCCTCACTTTCACGTATCACATTATTCAAATTTCACAGTTATGATGCATTATGAGAAATGAATAAAGTTCAAATATTTTAATCTTAAATACATTCAAAACTTCTCAAGTTCTTGTATCACATTGTTTGAATTTCAAAGTTATGATGCATTATGATAAACACACATAAAGTTTAAATCTTTGGATCTTAAACACATTCAAAACCACTCAAGTTCCCATATCACATTGTTCAAATTTCAAATTTGTGATGCATTATGATAGATGCACATAAAGTTCAAATCTTTGAAACTTAAATACATTCAAAACCACTCAAGTTCCTGTATCACATTATTTTAATTTCAAATTTGTGATGCATTATGAGAAACATGCATAAATTTTAAATCTTTGGATCTTAAACGTGTTCAAAACCACTCAAGTTACCATATCACATTGTTCAAATTTCAAAGTTATGATGCATTATGAGAAATGCACAAAGTTCAAATCTTTGGATCTTAAATGCATTCAAAACCACTCAAGTTTTTGTATCACATTGTTTGAATTTCAAATTTGTGATGCATTATAATAAACACACATAAAATTCAAATCTTTGGATCTTCAACATGCTCAAAACCATTCAAGTTCCCCTATCACATTATTCAAATTATAAATTTGTGATGCATTATGAAAAATGTGCATAAAGTTTGAATCTTTGGATCTTCAATGCGTTCAAAACTGCTCAAGTTCTTGTATCACATTGTTCAAATTTCAAAGTTACAATGCATTATGAGAAATACGTAGAAAGTTCAAATCTTTGAATCTTAAATGCATTTAAAACCACTCAAGTTCCCATATCACATTTTTTTAATTTTAAATTTGTGATGCATTATTATAAATGCACATAAATTTTGAATCTTTAGATCTGTAATGAAACCGCTCAAGTTCATGTGTCACATTGTTTGAATTTCAAAGTTACAATGCATTATGAGAAATGTGCATAAATTTCAAATATTTGGATCTTAAATGCATTAAAAATAGCTCAAGTTCTGATATCACATTATTCAAATTTTAAAGTTGTGATGCATTAAGAGAAACATGCATAAATTTTGAATCTTTGGATATTACATGGATTCAAAACAGCTCAAGTTATCATATCACATTGTTCAAATTTCAAAGTTGTGATGCATTATGATAAATATGCATAAATTTCAAATCTTTTGATCTTAAATGTGTTCAAAATACTCAATTTCCCCCATTATATTGTTTTTATTTCAAAGTTGTGATGCATTATGAGAAACATGCATAAAGTTTGAATCTTTGGATCTTAAACATGTTCAATTCTGCTCAAGTTCCCATATCACATTGTTTGAATTTTAAAGTTACAATGAATTATGTGAAATGCACATAAAATTTGATTATTTGGATCTTTAACACATCCAAAAATGCTTAATCTATTGTATCACATTGTTTGAATTTCAAATTTGTGATACATTATGAGAAACGTGCATAAAGTTTGAATCTTTGGATCTTAAACATGTTTAAAATTGCTCAAGTTCTCATATCACATTTTTTGAATTTCAAATTTGTGATGAATTATCATAAATGTACCTTAAGTTCAAATCTTTGGATCTTAAATGTATTTAAAACCACTCAAGTTCCCATATCACATTATTTGAATTTCAAAATTGCGATGCATTATGAGAAATGTGTATAAAGTTTGAATCTTTGGATCTTAAATGCATTTAAAAATACTCAAGTTATCGTATCACATTGTTCAAATTTAAAAATTGTGATGCATTATGAGAAACATGCATAAATTTCAAATCTTTGGACCTTAAACACATTCAAAACTGCTCAAATTCTCACATCACATTTTTTGAATTTCAAAGTTGTGATGCATTATGAGAAATGCACATAAATTTTGAATGTTTTGATCTTAAACACATTCATAACCCATCAAGTTCCTATATCACATTATTTAAATTTTAAAGTTACAATGCATTATGATAAATGCACATAAATTTTGAATCTTTCGATCTTAAATGCATTCAAAATTACTTAAGTTCTCATATCACATTATTTGATTTTTAATGTTGCAATGCATTATGAGAAACACACATAAAGTTCAAATATTTGGATCTTAAACACATTCAAAACCACTCAAGTTCCCACATCACATTGTTCTAATTTCAAATTTGTGATGCATTATGAGAAACACAAATAAATTTCAAATCTTTAGATCTTAAATGCATTTAAAACCACTCAAGTTTGCGTATCACATTGTTCAAATTTAAAAGTTGCAATGCATTATGAGAAATGCACATAAAGTTCAAATCTTTGGATCTTAAATGCATTAAAAAACACTCAAGTTCTTATATCACATTGTTTGAATTTCAAAGTTGTGATGCATTATGAGAAATGCACATAAAGTTTAAATTTTTAGATTTTAAATGGATTTAAAACCACTCAAGTTCTTGTATCATTTTGTTTTAATTTAAAAGTTGTGATGAATTACAAAAAATGTCCATAAATTTGGAATCTTTGGATTTCAAATGCATTAAGAACCACTAATGTTTTTGTATCACATTGTTCTAATTTCAATGTTATGATGCATTATGATAAATGTGCATAAAGTTTAAATCTTTGGAGCTTAAACACGTTTAAAAATGTTCAAGTTCTTGTATCACATTATTTAAATTTAAAATTTACGATGCATCATGAGAAACATGCATAAATTTAAAATTTTTGGATCTTAAATGTGTTCAAAACCATATATGTTCCCATATCACATTGGTTGAATTTCAAAGCTATGATGCATTAACAAGAAATGTGCATAAATTTTGAATCTATGGATCTTAAAGGTGTTTAACATTGCTAAATTTCATGTATCACATTATTCAAATTTCAAATTTGTGATTCATTATGAGAAACATGCATAAATTTAAAATCTTTGGATTTTAAACATGTTCAAAACCATTCAAGTTTTGGTATCACATTGTTTGAATTTCAAACTTGTGATGTATTACAAGAAATGTGCATAAAGTTTGAATCATTGGGTCTTAAATGCATTCAAAACCACTCAAGTTCCTATATCACATTATTGAAATTTCAAATTTATGATCTATTATGAGAAATGTGCATAAATTTTGAATATTTAGATCTTAAACACACTCAAAACCTCTCAAGTTCATGTATCACATTGTTTGAAATTCAAAGTTGCAATGTATTATGAGAAATGCACATAAAGTTTGAATTCTTGGATCTTAAATGCATTCAAAACCACTCAAGTTCTAATATGACATTGTTCAAATTTCAAAGTTATGATGCATTATGAAAAACATACATAAAGTTTGAATATTTGGATCTTAAATGCATCAAAATAGCTCAAGTTCCTGTATCACATTGTTTGAATTTCAAAGTTGTGATGCATTATGAGAAACCCACATAAATTTAAAATTTTTGGATCGTAAATACATTCAAAACTGCTCAATTTATGTATCACATTGTTCAAATTTCAAAGTGATGATGCATTATGAGAAACTTGAATAAAGTTCAAATCATTGGATCTTAAACACGTTCAAAACTGCTCAAGTTTCTATATCACATTGTTCAAATTTAAAAATTGTGATGCATTATGAGAAACGTGCATAAATTTCAAATCTTTGGATCTTAAATTCAATAAAAACCACTCAAGTTACCATATCACATTATTCAAATTTCAAATTTATGATGCATTATGAGAAATGTGCATAAATTTTGAATCTTTGGATCATAAAGGCTTTAAAAAGAGCTCAAGTTTCTATATCACATTGATCAAATTTCAAATTTATGATGCACATTATGGGAAACACACAAAATTTTCAAATATTTGGATCTTAAATGCATTCAAAATGGCTCAAGTTCCCATATCAGATTGTTTTAATTTCAAAGTTGTGATGCATTATGAGAAAGGGGCATGAAGTTTAAATCTTTAGATCTTAAACACATTTAAAACTGCTCAAGTTCTCATAGCACATTGTTTGAATTTCAAATTTGAAATGCATTATGATAAATGTGCATAAATTTTGAATCTTTCGATCTTAATCACGTTCAAAACCACACAAGTTTCCATATCACATTGTTTGAGTTTCAAAGCTATGATGCATTATGAGAAATGCGCATAAATTTCAAATCTTTAGATCTTAAACACTTTCAAAACCGCTCAAGTTCACCTATCACATTATTCAAATTTCAAAGTTATGATGCATTATGATAAATGCAAATAAATTTCAAATCTTTAGATCTTAAACACTTTCAAAACTATTCAAGTTCTTGTATCACATTGTTCAAATTTCAAAGGTGTGGTGCATTATGAGAAATATGCATAAAGTTCAAAACTTAAATAAATTTCAAATGTTTAGATCTTAAACACTTTCAAAACTATTCAAGTTCTTGTATCACATTGTTCAAACTTCAAAGGTGTGGTGCATTATGAGAAATATGCATAAAGTTCAAAACTTTGGATTTTAAATAAGTTCAAAATCGTTCAAGTTCTTGTATCACAATATTTAAATTTCAAAGTTATGATGCATGATGAGAAACACACATAAAGTCAAATCATTGAATCTTAATTGCATTGAAAACCACTCAAGTTCTTGTATCACATAGTTTGAAATTCAAAGTTGTGATGCATTATGAGAAACACGCATAAAGTTTGAATCTTTAATGCATTCAAAATTGATCAAGTTCTCGTATCACATTGTTCAAATTTTAAAGTTACAATGCATTATAATAAATTCATATAAATTTAAAACATTTGGATCTTAATTACATTCAAAACCACTCAACTTTTCATATCACATTGTTCGAATTTCAAAGTTGTAATACATTATGATGAACATGCTTAAAGTTCAAATCTTTTGATCTTAAATGTGTTCAAAAAATTTAAAATTCCTATATCACATTATTTTAATTTTAAATTTGCAATGAATTATGATAATTTACCATAAATTTTTAATCTTTGGATCTTAAAGGCATTTAAAACCACTCAAGTTCCCTATCACATTATTCGAATTTCAAAGTCATAATACATTATGAGAGATGCGCATGAAGTTAAAAATCTTTGGATCTTAAATGCATTTAAAACCAATAAATTTCACATATCACATTATTATAATTTCAAATCTGTGATTCATTATGAGAAATGTGCATAAATTTCAAATCTTTGGATCTTAAATGCATTCAAAATTGCTTAAGTTTTGTATCACATTGTTCAAATTTTAAAGTTGTGATGCATTATGAGATATGTGCATAAATTTTGAATATTTTGATCTTAAATGCATTCAAAACCACTCAAGTTCTTGTATCACATTTTTTGAATTTCAAAGTTGTGATTCATAATGAGAAATGCACAAAACATTTGAATCTTTGGATATTGAATGTGTTCAAAATCCATTAAGTTCCCATATAACATTTTTTAAATTTCAAAGTTACGATGGATTATGAGAAACATGCATAAATTTTGAATATTTGGATCTTAAATGCATTCAAAACCACTCAAGTTCCCATATCACATTATTTGAATTTCAAAGTTATGATGCATTATGAGAAATACGCATAAAGTTCACATCTTTGGATCTTCAATGCATTCAAAACCACTCAAGTTCCCATATCACATTGTTTGAATTTCAAAGTTACAATGCATTATGAGAAATGCATATAATGTTCAAATCTTTAAAACTTTAATGCATTGAAAACCACTCAAGTTTCCATATCACATTTTTCTAATTTCAAAGTTGTGATGCATTATGAAAAACATGCATAAAGTTTAAATCTTTGGATTTTAAATGTATTCAAAACCACTCAAGTTCCCATATCACATTGCTCAAATTACAAATTTGCAATGAATTATGAGAAATTTGCATAAAGTTAAAATCTTTTGATCTTAAATGCATTTAAAACCACTCAAGTCTTTGAATCACATTGTTTGAATTTCAAATTTTTAATACATTATGAGAAATGTGCATAAATTTTAAATCTTTATATCTTAAACATGTTCAAAATTACTCAAGCTCTTGTATCACATTGTTCTAATTTCAAATTTGTGATGCATTATGAGAAATTCACATAAATTTTGAATCTTTGGATCTTAAACGCATTTAAAATCAGTCAAATTTTTGTATCACATTGTTCAAATCTCAAATTAATGATGCATTATGAGAAACATGCATAAAGTTCAAATCTTTGAATCTTAAACATGCTCAAAACTACTCAAGTTCCTATATCATGTTGTTAGAATTTGAAATTTGTGATGAATTGTGAGAACTGTGTATAAATTTTAAATCTCTAGAACTTAAACACATTCCGAACTTCTCAATTTACCTTATCACATGTTTTTAATTTTAAATTTGTGATGCATTATGATAAATGCTCATAAAGTTCAAATATTTACATCTAAATGCATTCAAAACCGTTAAAGTTCTCATATCACATTGTTCAAATTTTAAAGTTACGATGTATTATGAAAAATGCACATAAAATTTGAATCTTAAATGCATTCAAAACTACTCAGGTTCTCATATCACATTGTTTGAATTTCAATGTTGTGATGCATTATGATAAACATGCATAAAATTCAAATATTTGGATCTTAAACACATTCAAAATCACTCAAGTTTTCGTATCACATTTTTCAAATTTTAAATTTGTGATCCATTATGATAAACACACATAAAGTTTGAATCTTTGGATTTTAAACGCATTCAAAATCACTCAAGTTCCCATATCACATTGTTTTAACTTTAAATTTATGATGCATTATGAGAAATGCACATAAAGTTCAAATATTTGGATCTTAAATGAATTCAAAGCCACTCAAGTTCCCATATCATAATGTTGACTCAACACACTCCATTGATCTCTATGGATCAACCAAGTCTTTAATGATCAATGCTCACCATTCAATCAATCTATATGAACACCCGCTTGCTATTGGATCCTTATCCTATACCTTTTCTTAGCCATTAAACATCATTCACCTATCTTCATCTTGTTACTTCCTAACTTCTTGGAATAATGCACATCATTGATATTGATCAAGCTTTAACTCTTTCAGAAACGACTAAGTATGGAGACCCTTTCAATATGCTTGGAAGGCCAACTTTGTACCTCAATAAATTATTTTACGCTGACTTACATTATCTAAAAATTAGACCATATGATATCCTTACATAGGATAATAAAAACATAAAATAATCATATCCTATAACACTCATGCATGTGAGATATAACATCATTAACAAGCATTCTCAAAAACTTTTGTCACTGAGCCAACTATGTCAAAACCTACCTGGGAGACTAACTTTACTCCTGTATAAATTTTGTTTTGCTTCATTGCATGATCTCAAAATTATCTCAAAACAACCATGCTAAAAATTTAATAAACTTTTATGGTCAATTTCCCTTGACGCCTTCACACGTATAGGATATAACACCATCAAAATACTCATTCGGCTCTTCTTGCCACAATGCAAAATCGGCTATATATGGAAAAACATAATCAAATTGCCTGGGAGCCCACCTTTGCATAATCATATCTTTTGATGCACTTCATCACATGAACTAAAAATAAGAAAAAATAAATTAGGCCTAAAATTGAACAAACCCATATGATCACCTTCTCTTGAAATGTACATATGTGTGAGATATTCCATCATGAAATTACCTACTCATATTTTCTACCACTAGACCCAAACTATTTAGATGAAAACTATGGACTACCAAATGAATTACACTTATGAACACAAGCTATTAAAGCATAGATTAAATCTTATGGACCTCTTGCACATGCTCTAACCACCATACTCATCCTTGTACATCTTTAATCATGCCAAAATTGAAGATCAACCAAACCAACTAAAGCATTCTAGAACAAGCACAATGCACACTTTGTCATTATTACTTAGGATATCAAAGCACTTCATCCACTCACAATAATACCTCTATGAAATCATTTAAAATAATCTAACAATATCCCCCTTTGTCATTAATGTCAACAAACATCATATATAGCAATATATAGCTCACCTTCTCTCTCTTCAAGCACTCCCACAATAAGAACATTCTCCCTCTTTGACATAATGATAAAATGGGCACCAACTGATCTTGAGGACATAAAAAGACCAAAAATAGGAAAGGACCATCATAAAAATATGATACAAACTCCCCCTTACCTTGAGCCTACTTTTGCTTATCTTGACAACTTCCTCTTTCTCCATGTCAACATTCTCTTCGATTAAGCACAACAAACAAAGAAAAAAGAACACACAAAATAATATAAATTGATGTAACTTATCAAGAAACATCTGAGAGGGATCCCTCATAAGAACTCTAAGAAATTTCATCACTTGAGCATCTTCAAAACTCCACACACCATTAAGAACCACCATGTAGACTTACCAACCTTCTTTCTCCAGACACTTCCATGACCACCAATAGAGGATCATGTCACTCGCCAAAATATGAAACATGCACTAAACCATCTTGAGAAATCACCTTGAAACACACATACCTTTCTCTTTTGGAAAAACTAAACAAAGAGTACAACTTCAAGACTATGTTTGTCTAGACTCCTTATAGCCCAACTTGGAACTTGCAGAGCCCACAACTTCAGGACTTAAAAATTCATATATAGATCACTCTTATATTCGCACTTAAGGACCAATTTTCAATGACTATCTCATCTTTTGTAATATACTTCCTTCACAAACCTACTACCTAATTAAGCCTCCAATCTGACAAAAACTTGAATAAATTGAGAACCACAAACCTTCAAAACTTTGTAAAAATTGATTTGACAACCCATTTATCCAATTCAACATATTAAGAAGCCTCAGACCTCAACTCATAAATCAGACCAATTTTTTAGTAGGGCCCAAAACCCTACAATCTTAAAACAAACAAAGTCAACACAGCACCTTCCAGTCAACATCCACCTATAAAACCTCATGTACACTTGGAGACAATCGTTACACACATCTGTACCAAGATTTGAGCCTCCACACTATTAGGTTGTGGAGCTAAAAGCTTCACCAGGATGCAAACAGGAGAAGTTACGGAGGATGCAGTGTTGCAGAATCAGTTGCAGGAGAAATGGCATCGGTCTGATCAGCCGACGTCGGTCAGATAGCAAGAGGAAGCAACCGGTGTCGGTTACCAGTCAGCTGACATCGGTCTTGGAGGTGCCGATGTCGGCAGCCTGTGCGAGAATAGGCAGTTTGCATGACGAATCTGGGAGAGTCTATTTTGAGACTGTTAGTTTGCATGTTGAAGGCTAGTCATAGTCTTGAGTTGCGAGTCTAATTATTGTAATTAGGTTAGTCTAATTATTGTAAGCATGAGATCTATATATGGACTCATGGGCTGTATTGTAAAGGCGTGCTAGAAAGCCATAGAGCTTTTAGAGAGAGCTAGTGTAGCTCCTCCTAGTTCCAAAGGGGTGCTGAGTGTGTATGATCAAGGAGAGTTGCAAGGTCTACAAGGTCAAGGAGCTGATCCACTGGAGTACTGGTTGAAGAATCATAAGGACTTGGTGAGGCAAGGACAAGGGTTCTTCAGGGGTGTAGAGATATCTACACGATGAGTAAGGTCTAGTGATTTGCAGGTAGCAGAGAGCAGGGGATCTACTTGGAGTACGGTTGTGTACTTGGTGAACTGGCAGCGTGTTACTGACTGGTTAGAGAGGTGAACATCAATTCTGTATTGGAGTTGATTGTTGGGACTGAGAGAGAGAGGGAAAAAGGTCTTGAGGTGTGGCGAACCTTTGAGGTGGAGGAAGAAGTGGCATCTTCCTTATTGTATATTCTTCTATGTATATAATACAATTGTGTATTGTCTCTTAATTCTTGTGTTGTTTCATATTTCTAGTTACTTATTGATTCTGGTATAATTCCATGTTTAGTTGCTAATACAAGAAGTAATCACATGTGTTCTAATTGGTAGAGCAAGATCCTGACTCAGTAGGGATTGGAGCATGTTTATTGTTCTGGGGGTTTCCCTGACAAGTGGTATCAGAGCTTTTGGTTGGGTTACTAACAGGTGGTTTCAGATCTGGTAGTGTTTGTTGATTACAGGTTGCTCACAGGGGTTTCTGATTGAGTGGGAGTATAGCAATGACAGAAGGAAGTAAGCTATGAATGGAGAAACTAAATAGCACGAATGGTCTGATTGATGGAAAGAAAGAGCAGAGAAAAAGATATTATTGGTTGGTAGCAGATCAGCATGAAGGAACTGAAGATGCAGATGTTGCAGGTGTTGTTGCACAGGATGCTTTGGAAGGTTTCTTGGATAAAGTTGAATCTTGGATAACAGATTATGTTGCCTCTTTCCATGCAGCCCCAGGTTTAGGAGCTGGAGAGCCTTGTCAAATTATTGGCGAAGGGGAAGTGAAGCTGAAATTGCAGATAGATGACACACAGTGGTTGAAGGAAGTCATGCAAGTACCAGTCTTGGAGATGAGTCTAATTTCTTCAGGAAATTTGGGTGATGAGAGATGCTCTGTAACTCTCACAATGGACACACTTGAATTAGATGGTGGTAAGAAAATAGGTATCCTTTATCTATCTACTTATATTGTTGATTCACCTTCTGTTGCAGAGATGTGGCTTCATAGGCTTAGTCACATATGTAGAAGGAGAATGCAAGTTCTGAAGCAGAAGACAGATGTTTTTGACAAGCTAAAGAACTGGAAAGCCTTGGTGTTCATGGAGGAGATGATGGACAGAGATCAGGTGAGAGAACTGAATTATTCTGAGCAGAGCAGGGTTGATCTGATTAGGATTTTGATCCATGGAGAGCTCGTGGGTAAAAAGTTATCACTCACAGGCGAACACAGGTATCGGCATCAGTCACACAATAACTGACGTTGGCAAAAGGAAGACCGACGTTGGTCATGAAAGAACTGACGTCGGCAGAAAGGATACCAACGTTGGCCAGGGAAACGACGTCGGCAGTTAGGGTCAGTACAAGGAACCGACATCGGTCGGGAGCAGACTGGGAGATGGCCGAGATCGGTCACTGGAACAGATATTGGGCAGATAGCAAGTCTCAAATGCTCATGTGGAGGTCAGGAAGGGTAAGTGAACCTCATATTCATTGTTCACCTTCTTTATATTGCTTATTGATGGTCAAGAACCAGGAAGATGGAAGAAGCAATGCAGGTAGAGTCCAGATACAGTGGGAGCTTGACATGGATGAGGAGTGTGAGTCTTTAGAGAATAATCAAACAGGTATTTGTTGGTAGAGTTGTCAGCTGGAAGTAAGCACTGAGAGAGATGGATTCCCATTTTAGAGAAGAGAGTGGATGGATATAAGAGACGAAAGGCCAAGGCATATGGTCTTGAGGAAGCTGCAAGACAGTGGTATAGGGTTTGACAGGTGGATGACTAAGCATGGCTTCAGTCAATGTCAGTGTAACTATTGTGTTTATCTTACTAGGTGGATGATGAGTCATGACATCATCTTGTTACTGTATGCGAGTGATTTACTAGTAGGTTTGTACATACAGGTATTTGCTGAGCTAAGGGTAAGGTTAGTTTAGAGGTGTGTCATGAAGAATTTGGAGCAACAAAATTCTTTGGCATAAGAGACATGGAGATTTTATTTCCAGTGGGAGCTGATGTGAAGACGGTGTTGGCGAGGTTCATTACGTAGGATGCAGAATCGGTAAGCACACCAATGGCTGGACTGTTCAAGCTTAGCTTGAAATAGGGTTCAAAATCACATGAGGTCTAGTGTAGGCCTGAATTTTCCCAATCAGTGGGGGTTGTCGGAAAGTATGGAGCCAATTCGGGGAAGGAGTACTGGAGGGTAGTTCAATGGGACTAGCAGTAGGGTTTCTTGTTATGCAGGGTCAAGTTCTTCACTACATGGATTTGTAGGTTCGGATGTGGCAGGTTACTTGAATGACAGGTATAGCATCACAGTTGTGTGGTGGTTGGTCTTCAAGATGGATCTTGAAGAGGGATACAAGCCAGGGAATAATTTAGATGGTGTATAGGTACAGGTACAGGTATAGCTATTTATCTCCAAGTGGGAGATTGTTAGGTTGTGGAGCTAAAAGCTTCACTAGGATGTAAACAGGAGAAGTTACGGAGGATGCAGTGTTGCAGAATCAGTTGCAAGAGAAATGGCATCGGTCTGATCAGCCGACGTTGGTTAGATAGCAAGAGGAAGCAACCGAGGTCAGTTACCAGTCGGCCGACATCGGTCTTGGAGGTGCTGACGTCGGCAGCCTATGCGAGAACAGGCAGTTTGCATAACGAATCTGGGAGAGTCTATTTTGAGACTGTTAGTTTGCATGTTGAAGGCTAGTCGTAGTCTTGAGTTGTGAGTCTAATTATTGTAATTAGGTTAGTCTAATTATTGTAAGCATGAGATCTATATATGGACTCATGGGCTGTATTATAAAGGCGTGCTAGAAAGCCATAGAGCTTTTAGAGAGAGCTAGTGTAGCTCCTCCTAGTTCCAAAGGGGTGCTGAGTGTGTATGATCAGGGAGAGTTGCAAGGTCTGCAAGGTCAAGGAGCTGATCCACTGGAGTACTGGTTGAAGAATCATAAGGACTTGGTGAGGCAAGGACAAGGGTTCTTCAGGGGTGTAGAGATATCTACATGGCGAGTAAGGTCTAGTGATTTGCAGGTAGCAGAGAGCAGGGGATCTACTTGGAGTACGGTTGTGTACTTGGTGAACTGGCAGCGTGTTACTGACTGGTTGGAGAGGTGAACATCAATTCTGTATTGGAGTTGATTGTTGGGACCGAGAGAGAGAGGGAAGAAGGTCTTGAGGTGTGGCGAACCTTTGAGGTGGAGGAAGAAGTGGCATCTTCCTTATTGTATATTCTTCTATGTATATAATACAATTGTGTATTGTCTCTTAATTCCTGTGTTGTTTCATATTTCTAGTTACTTATTGATTCTGGTATAATTCTGTGTTTAGTTGCTAATACAAGAAGTAATCACATGTGTTCTAATTGGTAGAGCAAGATCCTGACTCAGTAGGGATTGGAGCATGTTTATTGTTCTGGGGGTTTCCCTAACACACACCATTGGGATCCTTGAATTCCTATAACCCATTTTAGGACCTGCAATTTCTTAAGCATAAACTGGGAAACCTGAGAGCTAACAAAAATCTCTAAAATGACTTTAACATATCTTCAAATCAAAAAACCACCTAGAGCAAGATAGAATAAGGTCAATATACCTTTCTATGTATAAATATTACCTTGAAATATCAAAAATCCTCCTTTTCCATCTGGGAACCTTCAATCTGACCCTATAGAGTATTCTAACTAAAAAACACCACAACAACACTTACTTTTCCACTTGAAAGGAGTCTCTTAAGAAGCATAGATAGAGACACCCTATATACCTCAATGCTCTAAAATAGATAAAAATCCTTATATTCCTCTTCCTCCTTACTTAGATGATACTTATATTTCTTCTTCTTCTTCTTTGGCTTGATAGAAATAACTTCCTTTGTAATATTCTCCTTTTCTTCTATGATTGAATTATCAATACATGGAGACAACATAGATTCATGGCATACCTCTTCAACTAAAGAATATTCATTGCAATTTGGATCTTCATCACTAGGCACTTGTTCAACAATAGTAGGATGTTCACTTGGATCCATACATACCTCATAATTAACTTCAACCAACACCTTGGTCTTCTCCTTGAGCTTAGTCTCTTCATTCTCAACATGAGCAGATAATGAGACCTCTTGAGACTCTTCAAATTCAAAATTATTATCCACCATATCAAATAGATTACTTGGACCCCCAACCCCATCATAATTCCTAATTACCACATTTAGTCTCCATGAGTTCACTTGCCTTATGTCTTTCACTCTAAGAGCCTAATAAAACATATTCTATCTTTTAGGCCTTTGCTTACAAAATCTAGCAATGTGACCTCTCTATTCACAATTGAAGCACACCATATTTTTTGCAAAAATCTCTTTTTGTCTTTCCATATTTGGACAATATCTTATAATGTGTCCTAGTTCATAATAATTATATCACTCAATATCTCTTGAAGGAAACTCAACTTGCCTTACCTTGAATGGACAATGTTTTACAAAGTGTCCCACATCATGATAGTTGAGAAACTCACCCTTGATTACACCTTTTAACTTATGACCCCATCATAGTTCTAAGAAAATTCATTCTTAATCGATATTATACATTCTCTAGCTCTGTGTCCAAACTAATTACAAGTATAGCAGTAACCATTGAGATTTGCATACCTCATGGCATTTAGTTGTTTGATCTATTTTGTATTCATTCTACCAACACCTTCATTCCTTTTCTGATGATTTTTATTTTAAGGAGGATTGTCCTTGTTCACATTAGTCTTCATCTTGTCTTGAGTTGTAGTCTTTGGTTCTTCTTTGTATCCAAGACTAGTCTTATCACTTGCATGTTTTTGATCATTTAGAGTGTTGTCTAGATCACTTGAGGTCTTTTCAAATCTCACAAATGACATAAATTTACTAGATACCTTATCTAACTTAGAATTTAATGACTCATTTTCAATTACATACCTTGCACATTCATCTTATTTAGCTTTTAAGCTTGTAGATAAGATTTCCAATTGACAACTGAGAGTTTTTACCATATCTTCATGCTTTTTGGCATCTTCATCCATTCTTGCCTTAAACACATTGAATTGTTCCTCAAATTCCTTGAGTTTATATTTCATCTTCTTATTGATCTTACTCTCAATCTTTAGTTCTTTATGAACATTTGTCAATGCAGTCTCATAGTCCACCTCATATTCATCATCATCTAAATCATTCCAAGTATACCCCTTTTACTATGATCTACTTCCTTTCTCAATCATGAACAGAGCTTCATCTTCAACAGAACCATCATTTTCATGATCATATTTTGAGTCACTATCTTCACTCTCATCTGATGAGCTGAAATCTTCTTTGGTGTAGAGAATCTTCTTGTCCTTGAAGTACTTTTTCTTATTATCAAACCTTCTAAATCCCTTTTTGCTCTTATCAGGCCTAAAAGATCTCTTTCCATCATCATGACCTTGATCATGCTCTTCATTATCATCCTTATTATACTTATGAGGGAACTTATTATCAAAATGTCCTATCTCACCATAATTGAAGTATTTGAGTTATAGCTTACCTTTATACTTGCCTAAACATGTTCTCAATTTTATTGAAATCAAAGTAATTAGTTCATCCTCATCTATATCAGGAATGTCATATTCCTTGAAATTCTTACCTTGGAATTTATTTTGTGTCTTCATTTTAGTCTTTAAAGTTGCTTCCTTCTTTGGTGTTATATCATCATTCTTCCTCATCTCATAGGTAGTAAGGGTGCCATGCAATTGATCCATCTTTAATTGAGTAAGGTCATGACTCTCTTCTATAGCAGATACCTTCAGATCAAACTTGGGGGATAGAGACCTCAATACCTTTTGAAAAATAGTAATTTATTCAAGGTTTTCTCTAAGACCTCTTATGATGTTCATAATCTCATCAACTTTATATAGAAAGGATGCCACAGTATCTTCTTCATTAATCTTGAGACTTTCAAATTGCCTTCTATGAGTTTGAAACTTTGCCAACTTAACCTTTAAATCTCCTTCAAAAATAGTCTTCAATTTATCACATATTCTTTGGTAGATGTTTAATGAATTAATTTGGTGAACTTAGTTTTTGTAAGACCACAAATGATGGTATTCATTTCCTTAGAGTTCTCAAATAGTTTATTGTTTGCAACACTAGATGGAGGAATAGTAAGAGCAAAGTAACCATCCAAAATAGATTTCCATACATCAAACCCTAGGGATATTATGTATGTCTTCAACCTAGCACTCCAAAAAGCATAACTAGATCTATTAAACATCAGTGTTTGCTTATTAGAGAAACCACCTTGCACATTTTGACTAGCCATTATACCTTGGATAACCTTCAAGTTTTTAAGCCTTTACCAAATGACCTGATCTAATACCAATTGTTAGAGGTACAATCCACTGAGAGGGGGGTGAATCAGTGGTGGAAAATAATCTGGTTTAATTTCCAAACCTTTGAAAATACCTAAGCATTCAATACAATCATTCATGAAGTATACAAATCATTCATAGTAGAGAATAATGAACATAAAGCAAGATCAAATACACAACACAAGAACTATGTGGGAAACCCTCTTAGGGAATAAAACCCACTCTCAAGCTTTCAAACACATGGACTATTATCTTATAATATGATGACAAATAAAAGACTGATCAAGTCCTTCTAATCAAGAACCTTTAATCAAGTCCTTTTAACCTACAACCTTGATAAATTCCTTCTGATCAAAGGTCTTTAGTGAAACCCTATTTCACAAGGAGCAACTACCCCTAAGGAAGATCAAGTCCTTTAGACCCTGCTTGAGAAGACCACTTCTACCTTAGAACTAATGTCTACTACACCTAATGATGGACCTCTTGATTATCTAACAAGTTCACAAAATCACTCTCTCAAATATGCCTCTCATATAGGCATGTCACAAACTCTTTTCTTCTTCACTCAAACTACTCTCATATGCACACTCAGACCTCTTCACATATCCATAAAATGTAAGAGCACTATCCTGATAGTAGGAATATAACCTATAGGTCATACACATAGTCACCAAACTATTTTACACATTAAACCAACCAACAAGTATACTACCTAACTTTCACTCCACAAACCACACACATAAGCCTCTCAGAAATCTTTCCCAAGTCTCTTCCTTACTAAGTCTAGAAACTAGCACATTTGGTTTCACTATATATACAAAAATAATGAATTAACAATATGAAAATATTTCCTTGTCAATCACAAAACATGCCTTCATCCTTAAGGCATCTCATATGGGTCATACTTAAGCACAATCCCCTTTCAAAATAGGCCTAAGCCATTTTTAAGTCCTATGGAGACCCATTCACCTTTTTGATACATCTCTAAGCAAAACAAGAACATAGTACCACTTAAAAATACATAAGTCCACTCCTTATATCCCCTAAGACATCCTTGAATGATCATAGATGCCTTTGCTCACCTCTATGTATGCTCAATTAACTCAAACAAAGACTTTATACATAAGAACACCATTAACAAACATACAATTAACTTCTTATGCATTGTTCATACTCAAGATAGAATGGTCACACCTCTAAAATACTCACAAAGCATCCCCATAAGTCTAAAACACTTCCCAATAGTCAATTCACCATGAAACATTGAAACAACATCTACATGAGCTAAAATACTCTTCTCAGGTCACTTACAGTCCATGCACAAACACATAGCCAACTTTGAACATTAATATATTTGACTATACCACTTTCAAATCTTCAAATTAGGTTCATTAGATGTGCCATAGAGTCCTCTTTATCTTTTATTTTCATAGCACCAATAAATTTGACTTCTATCAAAATATATGGATGAATTACAGAGCTCTAGTTTTTTTTGTGTTAAATTCAAATGGTCATAGTTAACCTTTGAATACAATGCTCGAATCATGTGTCTTCTTAACTTTGGATCAATCTCGCACCATCGACCTTGTCTAAACTTTAATATATTCCTACAAATCCAAATGTTAAACATTAGTCACTTTGACCTCTTCTCGTGCAATCTCATAATGTTGACTCAATGCACTCTTCTATGAATTAACTAGGTCTTTAATGATCAATGCTCACCATTCCATCAATTTGTATGAATGCCTGCTCATCATTATATCTTTATCCTATACCTTTGCTCAGTCATTAAACATCATGCACCTATCCTCATCTTGCTACTTCTTGACTTATTGGAGAAATGTGCATCATTGATCTTGCTTGATCTTTAGTATAATTGACAAAGTATGGGGACCCTTTCAATATGCCTAGAAGGCTAACTTTGCACCTCAATAACTTCATCTACGCTTACTCACATGATTTAAAAATTTGACCAGATGATCTCCTTACATAGGATAATCTAACCATATAATAATCATCTCTTGGAACCCTTGTGCATGTGATATATAACATCATTAACAAGCCTTCTCAAAAACTTTTGTCATAGAGCCAACTATGTCAAAACCTTCTTGGGAGACCAACTTTTCTCCTTTATAAATTTTATCATGATTTAGTACATGATATCAAAATTAGATAAAAACAAATATGCTCAAAATTGAACAAATGTATATGATTATTTTCTCTTAACACCTTCATATATACAATATATAAAACCATCAAAATGCTCACTCAGCTCTTCTTGCCATAATGCAAAAATGGCTAAGTATGGAAAAACATAATTAAACTACCTGGGAGCCCAACTTTGCATAAGCATATATTTTGATGCACTACATTTCATGAACTTAATATTATTACAAATAAACTAGGTTCAAAACTAAACAAACCCATATGATCACCTTCTCCTGAAATCTCCACACGTACAAGATATTCCATCATCAAACTGCCTACTCAGATTTTCTACCACTAGACCCAAACTATCTAGATGAAAATTATGGACTACCAGATGAATTACACTTATGCACACAAGCTCTCAAATCATATATAACATCTTAGGGACCTATTGCACATGTTCTAACCACCATACTCATCCCTAAACATCTCTAATCATGTCAAAACTAAAGATCAAGCAAGCCAACATAAAGCACACTAGAATAAGCACATTACACACTTTGTCATTATTACTTAGGCTATTAAAGCACTTAATCCACTCACAAGGATACCCATATTACAAAACCATGACAGCACTAATAATACTCCAACACAAAGTTGTGATGCATTATGAGAAACGTGCATAAAGTTTGAATCTTTGGATCTTTAGTGCATTCAAAATTTCTCAAGTTCCCATATCACATTATTTAAATTTCAAATTCATGATGCCTTATGAGAAACACACATAAAGTTAGAATATTTATATATTTAAAATTTCAAAACCCTCAAGTTCTTATATCACATTGTTCAAATTTCAAAGTTGCAATGTATAATGAGAAATGTGAATAAAGTTTGAATATTTGGATCTTAAATACATTCAAACCTTTTCAAGGTCCCCATATCACATTGTTTGAATTACAAATTTACTATGAATTATGAGAAACACACATAAAGTTTGAATCTTTGGATCTTAAATGCATTGAAAATCACTTAAGGTCCCATATCACATTGTTCAAATTTCAAAGTTATGATGCATTATGAGAAATTCACATGAAGTTCAAATATTTTATTCTTAAACGCATTAAAAATTGTTCAATTTCTTATATCACATTATTTTAATTTCAAAGTTATGTTCATCATGAGAAATGCACAAAATTTTTGAATCTTTGGATCTTAAACACGTTCAAAATCACTCAAGTTCCCATATCACATTATTTGAATTTCAAAATTATGATGCATTATGAGAAACATGCATAAAGATTGAATATTTGGATCTTAAATGCATTCAAAACTGCTCAAGTTCTCATATCACATTGTTTGAATTTTAAAGTTGTGATTCATTAATAGAAATACACATAAAGTTTGAATCTTTGGATCTTAAATGTATTTAAATCAGCTCAAATTTTTGTATCACATTGTTTGAATTCTAAATTTGCAATGCATTATGATAAACATGCATAAATTTCAAATCTTTAGATCCTCAACATGCTCAAAACCATTCAAGTTCCCATATCACAATATTCAAATTTCATAGCTGTAATGCATTATGAAAAATATGCATAAAGTTTGAATCTTTGGATCTTCAATACATTCAAAACTACTCAAGTTCATGTATCATATTATTCAAATTTTAAATTTGCAATGAATTATGAGAAATAGGTATAAAGTTCAAATCTTTGGATCTTAAATGCATTTAAAACCAATCAAGTTCATTTAACACATTGTTCAAATTACAAAGTTACAATGCATTATGAGAAACGTGCATAAAGTTTGAATCTTTAGATCTTCAATGTGTTTAAAACTGCTAAAGTTCATGCATCACATTGTTTGAATTTCAAAGTTGCAATGCATTATAAAAAATTCACATAAAGTTTAAATATTTGGAGCTTAAATATATTCAAAACCTCTCAAGTTACAGTATCACATTGTTCAAATTTTAAAGTTGTGATGCATTATGAGAAATATGCATAAAATTCAAATCTTTGGATCTTAAATGCATTCAAAACCACTCAATTTTTTGTATCACATTGTTTGAATTTCAAATTTGTGATGCATTATGAGAAATGCACATAAAGTTTGAATCTATGGATCTTTAACACGTTCAAAACGCTCAAGTTCTCGTATCACATTGTTTGAATTTCAAAGTTATGATGCATTATGAGAAATTTACATAAATTTCAAATCTTTAGATCTTACAAGTGTTCAAAATCGCTTAAGTTCCCGTATCATATTTTTTGAATTTCAAAATTGTGATGAATTATGAGAAATATGCATTAAGTTCAAATCTTTAGATCTTAAATGCATTCAAAATCGCTCAAGTTCCCATATCACATTGTTCTAATTTCAAATTTGTGATGAATTATGAGAAATGCATATAAATTTTGAATCTTTGGATCTTAAACACGTTTAAAAGTACTCAAGTTATCATATCACAAACATGCATAAATTTTAAATATTTAGACATTAAGCACATTCAAAATTGTTCAAATTTTGGTATCACATTATTCAAATTTATAAGTTGTGATGCATTATAAGAAATGCACATAAATTTGAATGTTTAGATCTTAAACACATTGAAAACCCTCAAGTTCCCATATCCCATTATTTGAATTTCAAAATTATGATGCATTATGAGAAACATGCATAAAGTCCAAATCTTTGGATCTTAAACGCATTTAAAACCACTCAAGTTCTTGTATTACATTATCTGAATTTAAAAGTTGCGATGCATTATGAGAAATGCACATAAAGTTTGAATCTTTGGATCTTAAACATGTTCAAAACTGCTCAAGTTCTTACATCACATTATTGAATTTCAAAGTATGATGAATTATGAGAAACACACGTAAAATTTGAATCTCTGGATCTTAAATGCATTTAAAACCACTCAAGCTCCCATATCACATTGTTTAAATTTAAATTTGTGATGCATTATGAGAAATGTGCATAAAGTTTGAATCTTTGGATCTTAAATGCATTTAAACCCACTCAAGTTCATGTATCACATTGTTTGAATTTAAAAGTTGTAATGCATTATGAGAAATGCACATAAAGTTTAAATCTTTGGATCTTAAATGAATACAAAACTGCTCAAGTTCCCATATCACATTATTCAAATTTCAAAGTTGTGATGCATTATTAGAAATGCATATAAAGTTTGAATATTTGGATTTTAAATGCATTCAAAATTGCTCAAGTTCCCATATCATTTTTATTGAATTTGAAAGTTGTGATTTTTTATGAGAAAAGTGCATAAATTTTGAATCTTTGGATTTAAAATGCATTCAAAATAGCTCAAGTTCCCATATCATATTGTTCAAATTTCAAAGTTATGTTGCATTATGAGAAATTCATATAAATTTCAAATCTTTGGATCTTAAACATGTTCAAAGCTGCTTAAATTCTCATATCACATTGTTTAAATTTAAAATTTGTGATGCATTATTAAAAACACGCATAAAGTTCAAATATTTGGATCTTAAATGTGTTCAAAACCACTCAAGTTCCCATATCACATTATTTCAATTTCAAAGTTGTGATGCATTATGAGAAATGCATATAAAGTTTGAATCTTTGGATCTTAAATGTGTTAAAAAATGCTCAAATTTTTGTATCACATTGTTCAAATTTTAAATTTTTGATGCATTATCGATAAATACACATAAATTTTGAATCTATAGATCTTAAATGTGTTCAAAACAGCTAAAGTTCACATATCACATTGTTTGAATTTCAAAGTTGTGATGCATTATGAGAAATGTGCATAAAGTTCAAATCTTTGGATCTTAAATGCATTTAAAATCATTCAAGTTTTGGTATCACATTGTTATAATTTCAAAGTTGTGATGCATTAAGAGAAATGTTCATAAATTTTGAATCATCAGACCTTAAACATGTTCAAAACCACTCAATTTCTCATATCATATTGTTGGAATTTCAAATTTATGATGCATTATGAGAAATGTGCATAAATTTTTAATTTTTAGATATTAAATCCATTCAAAACCACTCAAGTTCCTGTATCACATTATTCAAATTTCATTGTTATAATGTGTTATGAGAAATAAGCATAAATTTCAAATCTTTAGATCTTAAATGCATTAAAAATCATTCAAGTCTCAGTATGACATTGTTCAAATTTCAAAGTTATGATGCATTATGAGAAACATGCATAAAGTTCAAATATATAGATCTTAAATACATTCAAAACCATTCAAGTTCCCATATCACATTGTTTAAATTTCAAAATTGTGATGCATTATGAGAAACCCACATAAATTTCAAATCTTTGGATTTTAAATGCATTCAAAACCACTCAATTTCCCATTTCACATTGTTCAAATTTGAAAGTTGTGATGCATTATGAGAAACTTGCATAAATTTTGAATCTTTGGATCTTAAATGCATTTAAAACTACTCAAGATCTCATATCACATTGTTTAAATTTTAAATTTACAATGCATTATGATAAATGAACTTAAAGTTCAAATATTTGGATCTTAAAGGCATTCAAAACCGCACAAGTTACCATATGACATTATTTGAATTTTAAATTTATGATGCATTATGATAAATGTGCATAAAGTTCAAATCTTTGGATCATAAAGGCTTTAAAAATTGCTCAAGTTCCTGTATCACATTGTTCAAATTTCAAAGTTGTGATGTATTATGGGAAATGCACATAAATTTCAAATCTTTGGATCTTAAATGTGTTCAAAATAGATCAAGTTCCTATATCACATTGTTCAAATTTCAAAGATGCAATGCATTATGAGAAAGGGACCTAACATTTAAATCTTTGGATCTTAAATGCATTCAAAACCACTCAAGTTCTCGTATCACATTGTTCAAATTTCAAAGTTATGATGCATTATGAGAAATGTTCATACATTTCAAATCTTTGGATCTTAAACATGTTCAAAACTGCTCAAGTTCTCATATCACATTATTTGAGTTTCAAAGTTACGATGCATTATGATAAATGTGCATAAATTTTGAATCTTTGGATCTTAAATTGATTCAATACCACTCAAGTTCACCTATCACATTGTTCAAATTTAAAAGTTGTGATGTATTATGATAAATGTGAATAAATTTTAAATCTTTAGATCTTAAATACTTTCAAAACCATTCAAAGTCCCATATCACATTGTTCAAATTTTAACGGTGTGATGCATTATGACAAATGTGCATAAAATTTGAAACTTTGGATCTTAAATGAGTTTAAAATCACTCAAGTTGTTGTATCACATTGTTCAAATTTCAAATTTGTGATGCATGATGATAAACGTGCATAAAGTTCAAATCTTTGGATATTAATTCTGTTCAAAACCACTCAAATTCCCATATCACATTATTTTAATTTTAAATTTTTGATGCATTATGAGAAATGCGCATAAAATTCAAATCTTTGGATCTTAAACACATTCAAAGCCACTCAAGTTCTCATATCACATTGTTTAAATTTCAAAGTTATGATGCATTAGAATAAATGTGTATAAAGTTCAAATATTTAGATCTAATTACTTTCAAAACCGCTCACATTTCCATATCACATTATTCAAATTTGAAAATTGTGATGCATTATGAAAAACGTGCATAAATTTCAAATCTTTTGATCTTAAATGCATTCAAAATTACTCAAATTCATGTATTACATTATTTAAATCTTTGGTCTTCAATATGTTCAAAACCACTCAAGTTCCCATATCACATTATTTGAATTTCAAAGTTGTAATGCATTATGAGAAACGTGCATAAAGTTTGAACCTTTGGATCTTAAATGCATTCAAAACTACTCAAGTTACCATATCACATTATAAGAATTTCAAATTTATGGTGCATTATGAGAAATGCGCATAAAGTTTAAATCTTTGAATCTTAAACGCACTCAAAACTACTCAAGTTCCCATATCACATTGTTTGAATTTCAAAGTTGTTATGCATTATGAGAAATGTCCATAAAGTTCAATTCTTTATATCTTAAATACATTTAAAACCACTCAAGTTCCCATATCACATTATTTGAATTTCAAAGTTGCGATGTATTCAAAACTGCTCAAGTTCTTGTATCACATTGTTCAAATTTCAAAGTTATGATGCATTATGAGAAATGCACATAAAGTTTAAATCTTTAGATCTTCAATGCATCCAAAATAGCTTAAGTTCTTGTATCACATTGTTTAAATTTTAAAGTTATGATGGATTATGATAAATGCGCATAAATTTTAAATCTTTGGATCTTAAACGCGTTCAAAACCTCTCAAGTTCTCATATCACATTGTTTGAATTTCAAAGTTGTGATGCATTATTATAAATGCCCATAAAGTTTAAATCTTTAGATCTTCAATGCATCCAAAATAGCTCAAGTTCTTGTATCACATTGTTTAAATTTTAGAGTTACGATGCATTATGATAAATGCACATAAATTTCAAATCTTTGGATCTTAAACGCATTCAAAACCTCTAAAGTTCCCATATCACATTGTTTGAATTCCAAAATCGTGATGCATTATTATAAACGAGCATAAAGTTTGAATCTTTGGATCTTAAACATATTCAAAACTACTCAAGTTCCTGTATCACATTGTTCAAATTTTAAAGTTGTGATGCATTATGAGAAATGTGTATAAAATTTGATTCTTTGGATCTTAAATATTTTCAAAACTGCTCAAGTTGTCATATCACATTATTCAAATTTCAAAGTTTCAATGCATTATGAGAAATGCACATAAAGTTCAATTCTTTGGATATTAAACACATTTAAAACTGCTCAAGTTCCCATATCACATTGTTTAAATTTCAAAGTTGTGATGCATTATGAAAAACATGCATAAAGTTTCTTCAGATCTTAAATGTGCTCAAAACCCTTCAAGTTCTCGTATCACATTTTTTAAATTTCAAAGTTGCGAAGCATTATAAGAAACACATAAATTTTGAATCTCTGGATCTTAAACACATTCAAAACCACTTATGTTCCCTTATCACATTATTCAAATTTTGAATCTCTGGATCTTAAACATATTCAAAACTACTCAAGTTCCTGTATCACATTGTTCAAATTTTAAAGTTGTGATGCATTATGAGAAATGTGTATAAAATTTGATTCTTTGGATCTTAAATATTTTCAAAACTGCTCAAGTTGTCATATCACATTATTCAAATTTCAAAGTTTCAATGCATTATGAGAAATGCACATAAAGTTCAATTCTTTGGATATTAAACACATTTAAAACTGCTCAAGTTCCCATATCACATTGTTTAAATTTCAAAGTTGTGATGCATTATGAAAAACATGCATAAAGTTTCTTCAGATCTTAAATGTGCTCAAAACCCTTCAAGTTCCCGTATCACATTTTTTAAATTTCAAAGTTGCGAAGCATTATAAGAAACACATAAATTTTGAATCTCTGGATCTTAAACACATTCAAAACCACTTATGTTCCCTTATCACATTATTCAAATTTTGAATCTCTGGATCTTAAACATATTCAAATCTACTCAAGTTCCTGTATCACATTGTTCAAATTTTAAAGTTATGATGCATTATGAGAAATGTGTATAAAATTTGATTCTTTGGATCTTAAATATTTTCAAAACTGCTCAAGTTGTCATATCACATTATTCAAATTTCAAAGTTTCAATGCATTATGAGAAATGCACATAAAGTTCAATTCTTTGGATATTAAACACATTTAAAACTGCTCAAGTTCCCATATCACATTGTTTAAATTTCAAAGTTGTGATGCATTATGAAAAACATGCATAAAGTTTCTTCAGATCTTAAATGTGCTCAAAACCCTTCAAGTTCCCGTATCACATTTTTTAAATTTCAAAGTTGCGAAGCATTATAAGAAACACATAAATTTTGAATCTCTGGATCTTAAACACATTCAGAACCACTTATGTTCCCTTATCACATTATTCAAATTTTGAATCTCTGGATCTTAAACATATTCAAAACTACTCAAGTTCCTGTATCACATTGTTCAAATTTTAAAGTTGTGATGCATTATGAGAAATGTGTATAAAATTTGATTCTTTGGATCTTAAATATTTTCAAAACTGCTCAAGTTGTCATATCACATTATTCAAATTTCAAAGTTTCAATGCATTATGAGAAATGCACATAAAGTTCAATTCTTTGGATATTAAACACATTTAAAACTGCTCAAGTTTCCATATCACATTGTTTAAATTTCAAAGTTGTGATGCATTATGAAAAACATGCATAAAGTTTCTTCAGATCTTAAATGTGCTCAAAACCCTTCAAGTTCCCGTATCACATTTTTTAAATTTCAAAGTTGCGAAGCATTATAAGAAACACATAAATTTTGAATCTCTGGATCTTAAACACATTCAAAACCACTTATGTTCCCTTATCACATTATTCAAATTTTGAATCTCTGGATCTTAAACATATTCAAAACTACTCAAGTTCCTGTATCACATTGTTCAAATTTTAAAGTTGTGATGCATTATGAGAAATGTGTATAAAATTTGATTCTTTAGATCTTAAATATTTTCAAAACTGCTCAAGTTGTCATATCACATTATTCAAATTTCAAAGTTTCAATGCATTATGAGAAATGCACATAAAGTTCAATTCTTTGGATATTAAACACATTTAAAACTGCTCAAGTTCCCATATCACATTGTTTAAATTTCAAAGTTGTGATGCATTATGAAAAACATGCATAAAGTTTCTTCAGATCTTAAATGTGCTCAAAACCCTTCAAGTTTCCGTATCACATTTTTTAAATTTCAAAGTTGCGAAGCATTATAAGAAACACATAAATTTTGAATCTCTGGATCTTAAACACATTCAAAACCACTTATGTTCCCTTATCACATTATTCAAATTTTAAAGTTGTGATGCATTATGAGAAACACACATAAAGTTTGAATCTTTGGATATAAAATGCATTCAAAACCATTCAAGTTCCCGTATCACATTGTTAAAATTTCAAAGTTGTGATGCATTATGATAAATGTGAATAAATTTTAAATCTTTGGATCTAAAACATGTTCATAACTGGTCAATTTATTGTATCACATTATTCAAATTTCAAAGTTGCAATGCATTATGAGAAACTCACATAAATTTTGAATATTTGAATCTTAAAGGCTTTTTAAACCGATCAAGTTTCGATATCACATTGTTTGAATTTTAAAGTTGTGATAGATTATGAGAAATGCCCATAAAGTTCAAATCTTTGAATCTCAAAATTGCTTAAGTTCATGTCTAACATCGTTCAAATTTCAAC
This sequence comes from Torreya grandis, assembly GCA_037957365.1. Classification (NCBI taxonomy): domain Eukaryota; kingdom Viridiplantae; phylum Streptophyta; class Pinopsida; order Cupressales; family Taxaceae; genus Torreya; species Torreya grandis. The sequence continues at coordinate 1,054,603 of JARHVA010003897.1, forward strand.
TTTTTGATGGATTATGAGAAACGTGCATAAGTTCAAATCTTTAGATTTTCAATGCATTCAAAACTACTCAAGTTCCTGTATCACATTTTTCAAATTTCAAATTTGTAATGTATTATGAAAAATGTGCATAAAGTTTGAATCTTTGGATCTTAAAGGTGTTCAAAACTACTTAAGTTCTTGTATCACATTGTTCGAATTTCAAATTTATGATGCATTATGAGAAGCATGCATAACGTTCGAATATTTGTATCTTAAATGCATTTAAAACTTCTCAAGTTCCAGTATCACATTGTTGAAATTTCAAAGTTGTGATTCATTATGAGAAACGTGCATAAAGTTTGAATCTTTAGATCTTAAGTGCATTCGAAACTTCTCAAGTTCTTGTATCATATTGTTCAAATTTTGAAGTTTCAATGCGTTATGAGAAACATCCATAAAATTTGTGTTTTTGGATCTTAAACATGTTCAAAACCACTCAAGTTCTTATATCACACTATTCCATTTAAAAGTTTCAATGTATTATTAGAAATGTGCATAATTTTCAAATCTTTGGATCTTAAACGCTTTCAAAATCATTCAAGTTCCTATATCACATTGTTCGAATTTTAAAGTTATGATGCATTATGATAAATGTGCATAAAGTTCAAATCTTTGGATATTAAAGGCATTCAAAACCTCTCAAGTTCTCATATCACATTGTTTGAATTTCAAAGTTGTAATGCATTATGAGAAACGTGCATAAAGTTTGAATCTTTAGATCCTAAATGCATTCAAAACTGTTCAAATTCTCATATCACATTTTTTCCAATTTTAAAGATGAGATGCATTATGAGAAATGTGCATAAAGTTCAAATCTTTGGATCTTAAATGCATTCAAAAATACTCAAGTTCTTGTATCATACTGTTTGAATTTGAAAGTTGCAATGCATTATGAGAAACGTGCATAAAGTTTGAATCTTTGGATCTTCAATGCATTCAATACCATTCAAGTTCTCATATCACATTATTCAATTTTAAAATTACGATGCATTATGAGAAATGTGATTAAATTTCAAATTTTTGGATCTTAAAGGCATTCAAAATAGCTCAAGTTATCGTATCACATTATTTGAATTTCAAACTTGTGATGCATTATGAGAAACATGCATAAAGTTCAAATCTTTAGATCTTAAACATGTTCAAAATCACTGGAGTTCCCATATCACATTGTTTTAATTTTAAAGTTGCGATGCATTATGAGAAACGTGCATAAAGTTTGAATCTTATACAAAGGAAGAGTAATTTTAAACATGCTACAACAAGCATTTAATCATTGAAACTGAGTAATAATAGCTTCAAACACATCATGCAACTCCAGAATGAAAGAACCACCACCAAATGATCTGCATATCGTCTTGACCCGTCCTATGAACCCTCCAATCGGTGGCCCTCACCACCCCAACCATCAGCTGGGTGGTGGAGTCAAAGATTTGAGCTTTGGACAAGGTGTGAGCAAGATATTTTTTTTTTGGTCATCATTGAGCAATTTGCAATTATTACAAAAAATCATCAAATATAATAACTTCAACATTATATACCATCAGGTCCAACAATACTACAACAAAAACTTTACAAGATGCTCTTACAAAAATGGACTTGTTAAATCTATCAAACACCCAATCATCAAACATAACACCCAGATTTGTAATTTTTTTACAAAAGCAAAGTAATAGGTTCAATCATATTTTAACCTTAGTAAAAAAATGCAAGAGGTAAAATAAAAGCAACAATACCTTTACACCAATACTTCAAAATGCACCCAAAATTCAGGCAAAATAAGCCAAAAAAAATATACAACTTGGCTATCATGTCATATTTTTACAAACGACCCATAAAGACCAGCCGAGTCAAATAAAAATAGAATAATAAAAACCCATCAGTTGTAAAATAAATTTAGTATAAAGAAACACCCAGATATGTCCATTAGATAATTATAGCACAATAAAGAAAATACCTAACATGTTATTTTTAAGGCAACACTTCTAGCCGTGAATAAAATGAGCAGCTAGGGTTTTAATACCTTATCAACCAAGGCATTTCAATAATAAATCTAATTTTTAAACCCTGTACTCCAAGTAATTTTTTTTTAATCTAAACCCAAGTATGAAACCCCAATACTAAATTGATTTTAATCCAACTGTACACAGTCATGAAAGACAAACTCCAACAACAAATTAAAAAAACATCACTTACTAGCACAGATCTACCATAAGAAGAAAATATTTTTTTTTCCCTTGGTTACCCTTCACAAAATGAAACTTTTACCTAGCTTCGTCCCATTTCTTCCATGGCCTGCTCCATTCTCCTAAGGCACGAATTTGTTTCAAGCTATTAAAACTTGCTAGGATGAAATCCGAGCCTCCATTATTCTCCATGGTTGCGATTTTCTTCCTAGGGTTTCTCCATAAGCCAACACAACAAAAAGACATTCTTTCCAAACAAAATAATCAATTACCCTTTTTTGGGGTGAAGAGTCAACCCTTAATACCCTTATTTCTTTTTAAGCATTAATCTTTTTATTTATTTATTTATTTTTGTTTTCCTTCTTTTTATGTATTTATCTATTTAAAAATAGATAAACTTTATTTTTATTTTTATTTTAACTAAAAAGCATGGCCAAAGTCCACAACCCATTTTATGGTCATCATGGCTTAACACGATTTGATTTAATAAATTACATTAAGCATGGGTTACTCCTTGTCCATGGATTTATTAAATCAATGCTATCATGGCATCCCGCTCCATTATAATGCATGATATTAACCTTCCCGAGGCCTCTTGGGGATAAAACCAAGACAAGAAGACTTAGATTAAATAATTTTAATCACAATATGATCCACTGTGGGCAACAAGTTAACAGACCTGAAATGATAATTAAAGTATTTGAGCCATTTAACGACCAAAATAAATAAAATAACAATTGAGACAAAAAGACAGCATACCACCAAGCCAACACACACAAGTCACCAAACAAATAAAAATAATAAAACTAAAAGTGGACACAACCATAATCAAGTGAGATAAAAAGATGAAAATATCAATCAAGATTAAACGAATAAAACAAGACAAAAAAGAGAGACATAAAGCATGTTGCAACTACTCAAGGACTAGATGGCTCATTGCCATTATATTTCTTATCAAGTGTTGGTGTTATCCAGCTGCTCACTACCTCTACCATTGTTACCCTAACTGTTGAAATCCACTGTCAGCCTAGCTCATGTACCTGTGAGCCTTGCAACCACCAAAACATTACATCAGCAGTATCTGCTCTACATATATACATATAAATCTGAACTATATAATCATCACTATATAAAACTATATTGATAGCATCATTAATATGCAATATCAAAGTATATTGTTGCAGGATCAAAGTATGTTGTTGTAGGATAACAATATATTGTTGTAAGGTAATAGTATGTCATTACAAGATAACAATATATGGTTGCAGGATAACAGTATATCGCTAGAGGATAATAATATGTTGCTACAAGATAACAATGTCACTACAAAATAACAATATATTGTTGCAGGATAACAATGTGTTGCTGCATGATCAAATCAGTCAGCACCTAAATGTAAACATCAGATGATCAACACTCAAAAATATGCTAATACATATAATAATGTCTATCAAAAAGAGTCAAATAGTAGGTCGTGACATCCTCTTCATCTTTATTAGTTAATTTTTAGAATAAAATGAACACTTATGCTTTTCATTTGCAAGGAATCCATTTTCAGTGTTTTGAATTGTTTAAAGAAGTTGAACTCATCCCTGCCATGTGTCATACCCCTTTTAGGATTTTTGCTTAATTTCTACCCTTTCTTTACAAACATTTGTACTGTAAGTTGTCCACATTGTCTTTGTAAATAAAATTTATAGTAGGATGGTACTCAAGACAAGGCTTAAAAGAAGACTATGTCTAGTCTAGTTGGTGGGAAAAGGCTTATCTTCATTGATGAAGAGATTGAAGGAGTAATGCAAACTGCTATGATGTTTGAAGCATAAAATGGTTAAAGTTTGGAATGTGTTTACCCTGGAATGTATCTACCCTTTATATTCGAATGAAGCTGCGTAGTTCCTCAATTATCAAGGGTTTCATGTCCATCATCAAACAATCTAATAAAACTCTATATGATGCACATTATAGGAGGAACCAATACAAGAGAAGATATAATTCCAATGGAATTTTGGTTCCATAATAAGGTTGGCAGAGTCTTAAGTTGTCTACGAGGATCCCATTTATCCTGGTCTAGTCTGACCAACTTCAATGAATGGTATGAAAACAAAAAAATATACATTACATATAAATACAATCAACAAATGATGTGGATACAAAGACACGGTCATCGTTATACTAGAGGCCCCTAGGGAATTATATAGTGGTTGGAATTATAGGCATAAGTGGTTATGTTTGAAATAATGACTTGTTCTAGTCAAGTGTTGCCTCTGGTTATGGTGAGAATGAAGTGAAGGAAAAAGCTAATCAGACCATTATGGTTGATTTTAATTAGAGCAATATGGTAATTTTTTTTACATTAAAGATTACTTTATAGATTGTATATGGCTTTACATCTAACCGACTACCATACTTCATGTTCCAATGGCTTGTTTATTATGATATCCAAGAGAGAGGCTATTTGTACAAAGGTTTAGGAGCTTTACCGCCCATTTTCTTTCAACACTACATGAGAGACTATCACATTTAGATGAAGAGTATTGTAGGGGTGTTCTTGAGATGCCAAGTTGATTACCTCCTTTTAGTGTCTTTCAAACATTATGGGTACCAAGCCTCCTTTGAATATTACAAGTCTTAACTCTAGTAAGGATATGTTAGTCAGACGATGTCTTCCTCTACTTTTAACTTCTAGGGTTTTCTAGTCCTATTTATCACACATCAACATCGCTCTCCTAACTCAACTCAGCACAAAGGGTCTTCTAGTTCTCTACATTAAGAGGATTGTGGTAGATTCACATCCCTAGTTTCCTTTCTACTTTAAGCGATTCATTAGCCTCACATGCTAAGAGAGGCTCTAAGAAAGTACTATATTTCCCCCTAAGACTATACACCATGCCCTCCTTTATCTAATGAGAATCTCCCATAGAGATAGTTTAATCATGTATTGGTCATTTTGAAATGATTGATGATGACAACTCTTGTTTTTTATGAGTGACTATGGTTTCTAGGCTAAGTGTTAGTTTTTAGCTTAGGTATTTATCCACTCATTCCTTCTTTATGTTAAAAAAGACCATTTTCATTCTAAGCTCTATATAATCCCCGCCAAGACAATTGTGATTAGACGTGTTAGATAATAATCTATTCCATTAGCACTCCACAACATTCACTTTATAAGCATAAACATTAACATGCAATAGTAGAGAGAGACACTATATGTGAATAGTACAAAATGTACCCATTATCACTTTTGCAATGAATAATGTATGAAAGATGTCAAACAAATGTAGGCCTTTATTAAATATAGCTCACCATAAGGTAGGCATTCTAAATTATGGATCCCAAGGTAATCAAAACTTGTACATTGTTATAATACAACCTAAGGAATGCCACATGTTAATGTCTCATTGAAATAATAAACCAAGCCTAAGAGTATCTCAAGAATCTCGTGTGACACTTGATGATCAAGGAAAGGGACCTGCCAAAAGGATTTGCATAATGTGCAAATATACACTAACATTCACTTTAGCCAAAACTTGGAGGATGAAGGAAGATGATATCCCCAAACCAACCCTTGCAAAACCCTCAAACAAAATCAAGATGACTCCCACAACATTTCCATTGAAAAACGTTGCTTCCACAAAGTATCCTAAGAAACTTGCACCCACAACATTCGCTAAAGAAGGATTGTGGCTCTTCCAACGTCATAGAAGAAACTAACTATAACTAAGCATCTCCTACAGTTTTGGTCAAAAACTTGCAAAAGATTAATTTTTTGTGTACAATATTTATTTATTTTATTGGCTATGTTTTTTTATGTTACACAATATGTTTTACATATAAAAACACCATGCTAGATAATATTAGGGTTTATCCATTTTATTGGTTTGATTTTATTAACCAAAAATTTTCCAATTTTACTTTGAAATCATAAATCATAATACAACAAAATAAATTGAAATGAGTTCTCCCACTCCTCCCTTCCATGGTAGAAGTTCTCTTGCATCTGATGATTATGGATAGAAGGTTGTCACTGCGTGAAAGATGGACATTGTTTCCCTTCACACTCATGGTAAAAACTCTCTTGTGTCTGACAATTGGGCAGAAGGTCATCGTTGTGTGGAAGACTGACACTGCTTCTATTCCTGCTCATGGCAAAAGCTCCCATGTGTTTAACGATTCTAGACAAATGGTCATCACTGCACGGAAGATTGACTCTGGTTCCCTTCACACTCATGGTAAAAACTCCCCTGTGTTTGACGATTTTGGATAGAAGGTTGTCGTTGAGTGGAACACTGACACTGCTTCCCTCCCTGTTCATGGCAGAAGCTCCCCTTACTCAGTTTCAATGATTAAATGCTTGGTATAGCATGTTTAAAATTACTCTTCTTTTGTATGATTGTTGTAGCAACTTTTTGCAATGTAAAAGAGTATGCAATAATTTTTTATATAAACTCGAATTTGATGTTGTTGCTACTCACAATTCATAGAGTTTCATCAGAAAAAATTTATGGCTTTTATTCTCACATGTTTGAAGTATTTTTTTATTGAATATTAAGGAAGAAAATCGAGTTTTAATATGATTGTATTTTATTGTTAAAAATAGAGATATCTTGCAATACTATAATGCTTTTCCTGCAGCATAATTTTTGAAGAGTTATCATTTTTGTCTTCATTGATCCAATTATGGTTAAACCCTGAAATTGTTGATGCAATGACTCTTTTGCATTATGAGTCTTGGCTTTTAAATGCAATGTTGTATGTTTTGAATTTTTTAACATTGGAAATGGTGTATGAATGGAATCATACATGCAAAAAATTTGGTTATGGGTTGTGGATGCATTATATAAATCCCAACCATGCATAGTGAACTATGTTCTTAATTTCGCTTGCACTCTAAACAAAATGACGCTCAAAAGAAAGATTTTTTTTTTTTGTCGTTTCTGGGGAATGTTTGGTATACTAAAATATATATAGTAGAGTTGATGCAGAAAGTTGATTGAATACCATCTACACATGAGACCCAACAATATATGTTATATGGTAAAATACCACCAATGCCAAACATGTTTAGAGTTCTTAAGCCAACTGCTCCAAATATTGATATCATAAAAAGTAAAAATAACCAGAAGGCTCCACAATAATGTGACCTGGATAATAATACCCTCGAAGTCAATACAACTCTAGATCATAACAAGCCACATGGGCTCACCAACCCTGAATCTACTATGAAAATGGGCTCATCAACGTCATTATGTGTCACCTTCTTGAAAAATCATGCCATACAAACTTGGATCATAGCCATTGTTACCTCGTCTGGAATTCCTAATCTATTCGAGAAGGCCAAAAAATCCAAAAATCCATAATTCTTAAAAAAAGTTTGGAAAAATCCAATCCAAAACATATATATGTGAGCAAAACTTTATCGATATGTAAAATAGATAAATACAATGAAAAAAATGAATAACGTAATTAAAAAAAAAATGTAAATATATTTAATTTAATACTACATTACCATATACACCCCTGCATACCCTTGAGTACGGTACGATATCGCAGTGGGATACAGATACAAAGGGGATATGGCTAGGTGTATCCACATACGTCGTGGGACATATCTAGGTGTATCCACAGGGCCAAGGACATAACTTGGCCATATTTGCAACGTGTCCCAATGATTTTATTTTTTATTTTTTAAATTTCACCCAATGAAAAGTCAAACATGGACTTCAAAATACAATTAAAAACAAACTAAAGTGGATTCTCAACCCTAAAAGCAACTTTCACACTCATTTTATCAAAAGTAAACATCACATTTACCTTTCATTGCATTTTTACCTCATAGCACATTTGTTCTCTCATCTTCATTTCTTCAATTGTATAGGATTGAAACTTCTTCCCTTCGCTAATCCTACACTACTACCTCTACCCATTTGGTGCCAAGGAATTTAAGAAGCTTGCAAAGAAGAGGATTTGTTGATTTAAGGTCTATATGCATTCCAACTTGCGTCTTCTCTCACACAAACAACTTGAGAACAATGCAAGGGCAACAAAGTGTTGAAATTTGAACCCAAAGACTGCTGACTTTGACGCCTCCGTTGCCTTCATTTCATTTCTTGACACAAAGCTAGATGGTGCTTCACACGCCCTGCATGGTGGAGCTAGTGGGAGTGGCACTGATGTTGCTTGTGGTTCTAATGAACCACATGATGATGAAGACATTGTAGCTAAAGATGAAAATGCATACAATAAATCATCAATATGCTGATTTGTCTTTATGTTTGTCCATACATTGTAACATTTGCGCTATGTACCTGTTATAAAATCAATCTAAGTTTGACCATTGAATATTATGATATTTGGCATTGAACTATGAATATGTTTTGTGGTTATTTAACTTATTTTGTTTCCTCTATACATATTATGTAGTTAATTTTGCTTATATGGCTATATTTTTATATTTTTAATTTTATATATATATATATATATATATATATATATATATATATATATATATATATTTTAACATTGTATGCAAAACGTATACAAACCCCAAAAACAAAATCTCCATATCCATGTATTTGATTCCCGTACTCGTATCCATATCGGCAACGTAGATATAATATAATATATCAGGTTTTTGGCTCTCCTTTTTTTAGACAAATAGGGAAAAAAAAGGCTGACTATGACAGAACTTATCCAGGTCAGGCCGGGTTTTATGCATATCCAGCTGGATTTGGTCAGTATGATCATAACCTGGACTGGCATTGCTAGTCGCTAACCCGATAGTATTGGAAATATCAAACAAATTAGCATGTGAAAACCCTGAAGGTATTCACCTAATTCATAAGCTTGCCATTATGTGTTCCAAGTCTTGAACCAAAGTTAGCCCCTCTTCCCCTTGGATCATTTGTCTTCCACTAAAAATTATTGTAGAAAGCAAGTTGTGATACATATTCAAAGTCTTGAACCAAAGTTAGCCCCTCTTCCCCTTGGATCATTTGTCTTCCACTAATATTTATTGTAGTAAGCAAGTTGTGATGCATATTCAACAGGTTATCAAGATGAGGAGCTTGTAATAAAGATTGTCATTTTGTGAATGATAGTTTTAATATTTAAACCTACGATGCAGATGCCTTGTTAGTCTCTCAATGCTAGTTTATTTTTTCTTTTAGTGATACCCTGGTAGGTAAACTTCCAATGAAGGTAAACTCCCACCAATCAACCAATGGACCACAGCCCCCTGAGTCTTTGGTGCTTTTGTTAATAGTTAGCAATAAGCACACACATGCACATACTTTATTAAATAATCACTTCTTATGTGCTGCTGTGGTTGTACATGTGCTTCAGGACTTGTAAAAGATACATAAAACTTAAACTATAAAAGAGATAGTGTTTCCGCAGTCCATAACAATGAAAGAGAAACACTTTTGGATAAAACTGTGTATGTAATTTTATTGATCGATGTTTTGTTTCTCTTTATGGCTTTAACTTTTAGTGGAATATAGCATGTGTCTTTCTGCAGCGAGTTTAAATGAATTTCATTGAATAGACATTGATAAATTTTCATAGTAACCTTCCAAATTAAAAAACACTTTCTAGAACAATTGGAATTGTGTCATTGCCACTAAAACATAGGTGGAAACCCCTAAAATATAGCTTATTAGATGAATGTCTTGAAATAAACGACAAATGAATCAATTAAAATCATTAGCTTTTATTTATTAATAAATCAAATTTACAGCAACTACAATTATGCATATGAACTATTGCATGCATTGCGACTCCCTATTTAACTCCAGCTATAAATTGAGTGCTACATATTTAACGCCAGCTATAAATAGCTCTCAAGACATCAAGAATAATCTGACATTTTCTCCAAAATCAATTTACAAAAGAGATGGAAAAAAATGCTTACAAAAGAATTGTTTCAATTGTGAGAAACATATTGATAAACTTAAAATCTCAAATGACCCACAATGTGTAAACCGTATCCAATATACAGACACCTACGTTTGAAATAAAATGTGATTAGCTACATCTCACTTTGGCTCTTCTAGCTATTCCTCAGCCCCGTCCCCAAGAACACCCTTGATAATTGTCAAATCTGTTTTCGCCACCCTGCTAAAGAGAAACCAAGCACAGGTACAACTTGAACTGCATCTACACTTTCAGCAGCTTGAGCAGGATAGGAGCCTTTTATAAGCACAATCTGGTTCGTTTTTCTCCATTCATTGACACAGGCCTTGCAAAAGCACGTTGTCCAAAGCAGATCAAAAAGCATTTTTACAGTGATTTATTTCACAATTAATACTACACACCACTTCAGGTGGGTGGAGTTAGAATTGGAAGCAATTGGTACAGCTGAACCAATGTCTGATGCTATCATTTCCATTGATGTACCCTTGTGTTTCCTTGAATCCTGGATATAATTACATTCATTTCCATTTGAAATGTTACTGAGAGTTGATATCAGGAGTACATGTCTAAAAAAAGCATTGTAACAAATTCAAGGCACAAAATTATTGAAAACATTTCTTACCATAGTGTTGGAAAAATCATTCAGAAGCCAGTCAGTTCTCTGTCTGTTTTTTCCAATCTTCCCTATGCTTTTGACTCCAAATAAACCTGCAACACATGACCTAGCAGTTTTTCTTGCAACCCTTAAGTAACAGTCCCATGCAGAACACAGACAAACAACCACTGTAAAACCCTTTTTTTGCTTCAGTTTCCATCAAGCAATGTATGTCCTCTTGGCTTGACCCGTGTCATGGTTTCATCATTGTGCCTAATCCATTCTGATAGTCTCCATGGTTTCTGCCACTTCCATTTGAACTGAAGCATCCATTGCTGATGGCTTCGTTTCCACCTCCAGAGTTTTCCTGTTTGTCCACCTGCTAGTTTTGCACCCCCAACTGGGCTCATAGAAACAGCCTGCAGCCATGCACTAATTAAATTTCATCTTACAGCCTTTGGTCTTGACTACACCAAGAAGATTCCTTTGTTTTTAGTTTACTATCTCTAATATCCCCACCAGGCTCCACCAACAATGCGGCAATACTGTATCTCAGCTGATAAGTAATGAAATAATAATGGTACACTATACCTAAAAACAGAATTCTATTGTGGAAGCAAACAAAATATTTTTGTCTTGTGAAAGGCTGTAACTATGACTTGCTATCAGCCTATCACAGTAGACCAGGAATTTAAATTCCCTGATGGACTTCAAGAGATCAAGAACAAGAAAATCACAAACTTCATGATAAGGAAAACTAAACAAGAAGCAAAATCTAGTTTATCTATAATAACTCAATCTATCAAATACCACTGCGATAAACTGTGACTACAGCCTTTGGGCTCTAATAGGTACATATTAAATTAGAATAGAGTAAACTGCAAAGCATCAGTCACACTCGCAACACAAACTCCAGAAATAAGTAACATACAACTGAAAAACAAGCCCACAAACGCAAAAACTTTAGTTTATCCTAAAAAGATGCTGTAGTCTTGGCATTATAAACGAGAATTGGATAAATGTCATACCATAAAAGGTTACCTCAAGCAAAAAAAACATGATTTCAATGTGTCGGAGAAGTCTAAACAAGCATGACAATCGAAATAAAAGATAGTACTTTCTGTGTCTATAGTTCAAAGACTTGGAAGGTATAAATTTCTCCTTTAGCATTAAGAATTTCGTAGGGGAAGGATTACAGAACAACAGAAAAATCTTGTTTAGATAGCATACCTTGCGCATTTCAAAAGAGAGATTGCAGTTTCTTTTACTTGAAAAGTTAGCTATATATTGTAGCCGCTTTGATGAAATGGAACTTATAGAAGAAACATGCCCAGAATTCTCCTCTGCAACATTCTTTATTGCAGCATGTGAGCCAACCTATCAAAAGCATATTATTAACCAAGAGCAAAATCTATTTAACTATGTCATTATATGAAATTCATACACATAAATACCGAAGATGCTGTAGCCAGAGCAATGGCAACAGCCTGCTCTCTTAGTCGCTGCTGCTTCTCTATCTCCCTCCTCTGAAATTCACTTTGCCTTAACAAGTTACCAAGTTCAGTAATTGTTTCTTTCATCTCCCGTTTTTCAACTTCTTTGTCCCACAATAGGCATCTGGTGAAGAGAAAGCAATATAGTAGATGGAATTAGTAAACCTTCTAACAAGGTGTTGGGCTTGCTATTTATACCAAAAAAGGTAGAAGGTTCCTCCAAGTTTATTATGGAAATCATCAATGCTGAAAGGCAGGAAAACTCAATGAACAATCAGGTTTCTTTGTACTGCAGATTTTGAAGACTTCATACTCCATATATGTGCATGGTCAACATCAACATGAACACTGTAGCTTGAACATCATATGGTATACTAGAGTTTAAATAGAAAGCAATGACTCCGTACCTTGTACATGCAGCAGTATTAAACAAATACTGAAGTAAGCTTTTTGCATCGCCCATAGTTCGTAGTTGATTCCACCGACCACGTCCAATAAAAGCACGCTCGCGTTCTTCTGCTTCCGAAAGCTGTGACGCCATAGCTACAAGTGTACTAGAAGAGGTATTCAGCATGCTTTCAAGCATTCCAATTCTTGCATTCCTAGCATTTGGAGACATGCTGAGTGTAGCAGAACTGGGAAACCAGGTATGATTTCATCAATATCTGATCCCTGTATCTACCCTTCGAAGGGTGATCTAATATTTTCTAACAAGCATTGCACAAACTCTATTAGAAACGTGAAAATTAGATCACCTTACTGGGCTCCCATTTTTCCAATGTTGAGGAGAAAGACTTTTTTGGATTATTTCATCTTCCTGCTTTATTTTGGCTAGTTCTTTTGCAATTGCAGCTCTCCTGGTTGATAAAATATATATAATATATTATGTTTGTGATACGAACTCAATAATGGTGCATCCTACAACTATTTCTAAGGAAATACTAAGCATGATGAGGAACTACAAGTAAAATTACATGTACTTACACTTCAGTTTGCTTTTGATACTCTGTGCGAACCTCATGCACATGAACTGTAACTTCTAGCTCATGTTCGAGGCATCTTTGCAAGGCTTTATCATTACTCTGGAGATACAAGTTATTGTTAATTGTATGCCCATATGACATAATCAAAAGCTTGAGCAAGAGCAGTCAAATAAAAATTCCAAATGGAGAAACTGTTCCAAATCCATAGAAATGAGAAAGAAACTACCTGGATAACAGGAGCATTTCCATTTGCAGGACCTGGACACAGAATGAATTTTGATAAGAGGATGTAAATCAACAAGATGATAAATAGTACTAAAATACAAAATCTTACCCAAACTCTCACGGGATGTAGTTTTGCGGCCTTCCAATAACTCTTTCAATCTTTTCGTAGCCATCGCAGCTTCTTCAGTTTTCCGTTGAAGAACCTACGAATTATCACAGAAGTGTCATAGACGTAATATAGCACAAACTCTGCATTAACAGGGAACTTGAATAATGTGTAGAGAATCAGCTTATAATGTCTAATATTTATATTTTCGACTATAATAGCTGAAAAAAACAGTTCCATTGAGAGCTAGAGAAGTGCAAAGGGGCAGGGTCAGCAAGGGTGGGTTGAATATTGCAGTCTAAGTTTTGATAAAATCTAACATGGCATCGTCAGATTCACCTAGGATACAACCTTTCCAACATTCCTAGGTCATTTCCTACCTTTCACATTTGCGCGGATTCAAAAGAGAGAAGAATTTAACAAAACTGACACAAAAACAATTGCAAACAAACTATTTTTCCAACATTAAGAAATGAATGGGACCTCTATGTATAAATACAAAAACACAAAGTTACATACAAGATAAAGATTAAGTAGAAGGGCATGCAAGAGACTAGCAGATTAGAAAAATCTAAGTAAGCTATCTGAAAATAAAGCAAGGCCCAGAATAAATATATTCTAACCTATCCATCTAATATATCAAGATAATTAAGATAATTATCTTGATTTATATATTATTTAATGCACAAAATAACTGAAGTGTGCCTAACTTAGGAATAAATTCTAACAGCCTGTTCCCATGGAGGGGGGCACCTGCACCGGATTTTCTGCAACAGGTGGTCCTATGCAAATCGACCGGTTCAAAAACTGCAGAAAGCAAATCCTTCAGTTCAAACATTGAGCAGCAACTGTTTAGGGGGATGATTTTATGCCCCTGGTAGTGGTGGGGCAGCTGCATCTCCATACCCGCAAATATTTTTTCCTGTGAAATTTTAGTTCTTTCCCTCCAAATTAATTATTGGGTGGTGATTTTGGTGGGAAACCTGTTGTTGGGAACTTCATGGGACCGTCCTATTGCAAAAAAATCCTATTTTTCCTCTACTGAGAAAAATAAGGAATCCCATAGGACCGTACAGCTGCAAAATAATCCTATTCTTACTCTGCAACACCTGCAGAGACTAATTAGTTTGTCCCCTCCATCGGAACAGGCCCTAAGCCTACCTATATCAACCAAAAAAAAGTTGTATTTTCACACCAAGAAGTTTTGCCCGCAAAAGAAGAAAAGATCTTGTAGAAAATTGGTAGGAAATAACCTGAGAATGTGTAAATATGTTCTATAGGATATGATCGGCTATACAAGGTTAATTGTGCATGTGAGCATATACACACAAGGCTTAGTTCAGGAAAGAAGAGACATGATTGTAAGTTAAAGAACCATAACTGAGCCCAAATCCATAGATGAACCTAAGGCACTTGTAAGGAAGGACCTTGGCTAAAATGTGCGCCTAGATGATGCATTGGTAACATCCCAAGTCAATCATGGATAACTTTTCATAAATACCTTTTCACTACAATCTAACGAACAGTTTTCTGTCATGACTCGGGTTTCATGCAAAAATAATGTTCGTTTCTCTTAGACCTGATATTCTCTTTTTTTTTGGTGTCTCATTAGGGTTAAGCTCCTCAAAAGGTAGACCTAGTTAGTTTTGAAGGTATCCCTGAAGTTTGCTGGAATTTCAAGGTTTGAAATTTTGAATGGCCAAAAGTGGCTCATTTGGAATTAAGGTATATCATACTCTACTCATTTTAGATGCCACACACAGACAGCTCCGTGACACAATTATGCAATTCAAACATATCTGCTGCAAGAAACGGCACAATGCATTTCTCAGTCAGCAGTAAATATTATTCTGGGTCCCCGGTAACCATTTTGGAAGGTATTTCTTGTTGGAGTACAAGCATGACACTCCAAACTTATTGCATGTTTTTTTCATGTAACTGGGTGGTTAGACCCACCAACTGCCTCTGAGCTGTACACGTTCAGTCTTTAACTCCATATACTTGAGATAAGGAAGCCTATCTTGGGCTCATCTGATACCAGTTGCTACAGTTGCACCTGATTGTATCAGATTATACCAGGTCGCACCAGATTTTAGCATTTATTTTCAAGATCGAGCAGTCAGTGGTGGTCTTGAGCATCTAGATTTTTTTGATTGCTCCTTGACAAATATCATTCTACGCATCTTTTGTAAATATCATTCTATATATTATTTGTAACATTTTGTTGGAATACAAACATGTTGCTTCAACCTTGTCACATATGTATCATCTGGTTGGATCGTTAGACCCCACCAACCACCTGTAAGCTGTTTATATTCAGCCTTCTAGATCATCATATTTGAGAGTTAGGGGTCCTATCTCAGGTTAACCTTGTACCAGTTGCTATAGCAATGAAATCAACATGCCTCTCCACTTTCATCGTGTGATTATTCGCAATGTTTCATTTTTCCTAATATTTCTCAATCCACTATTTATTTTTTCTTTACTATAAATTGGACTTATAGTTTTTGGAGTACATGCAATGACCACATTCACCACCATATGCCATAACATGTTCTCTCTAAGACTAAGGTGCTATCATGTCTTAGTGAAGTCTATGGGCAGAAAAACCATCCACAAAGATTTGGTTATTGTAATATGTGTAATGTCCCCTTTCTAGAATTAATGAAATCAGAGGACTCGTAGCCTATATTTATTTCCCGTAAGTTAACAGGGGAGTTTTAAAAGGAAAATGATTTAATAATATTTTTAAGTTGTCCAAAAAAATATTTTAAGTTATAACTTTGGAAAATGACACTTGATTTATTATTATTGAATAAAGCCAAAAGTAGTTATTCGATACATGGCCAAAAAGGTAATTAATATTCACAAGTTGAAAAAAGACGAATATTTAATTAAAATAAATATTAATTTCTTTTAGGATTGGTTTAAAAAAGTGAATAATAAAAGAATTGAGTGAAAAAGGAAAAGTTATTATTCAAACACCCAAACACAAACAAAACCTTTTTTCCAAAGAAAAAGCTTGTAGCTTTTGCTATTCATCCAAGGACAAAAAACCCTCAGATTTACAAATGGGAGGATGAAATCCCTCAAACCCAGTTATGGAGTCCACCAAGGAATCACATATATGTTACCAGTTTTAAAATAAAACAGATTCGGAGACCCATTCTACTAGGGCGTCATACTTCCAGGCTAGGCATGAAGGTTTCAAGTGTTCCAAGGCTGCCAATGCTGAGAGACTTCACTAAGGGCCCATTCACAACCCTTAAGCTAGGGCATCACACATTTAGAAGTTGTCGTGGCCCTTCAAGGGCAGAATGTAGCACTTAGGGGCAGTTTCCAGCCCCAAACCCGGTGCCCAGTGTCATAATTGCAGCCTGTTGTACCAGCGTCAGCACTTCAACACAACAAACAAAGAATAATAAGTGGTATTTATTATTTGAAATAATTGTTATTGGTGTACTTTCAATAGGGTTTGATTCAATTTGATTGTAATCAACATTTATAAATAAAATACCTTTGGTAGGGTTTGATCTAATTGATTGTAATCAGTATTTATTAAAAAAAAAAAATCAAAATTAAGTATTTTATCCAAAAAGGATTATTTTATTGGTATCAGAGCCAATTTTTTTGCTAGCTTGTGGGAAAGATTTATTTTACAGCTTAGACTTCATGCAAGGTAGTGACAAAGAAGTCAAGTATTACCAGAGAGAGGGAAAAGGTTCCAGAACAGCTAGAGGAAAGGTTATGGCAGCAAGATCCAAAATTTGTTACAAAAAAAGGAAAGAAAGTTACAAGTGACAGAGATCCGGATGAAATTCCCTATGGCAGGATTGTGCAAGGACAAGAGTGGTTAGCTGACATGATGGCTCAATTGATCCACACAATGCAGAATGCGAATGTGCAAAAAGCTCAAAATGGTGGAGTTCTTCAAGGGTGAACAATAACCAACACGCTTAGAGGACAGCCATTGATTCCTTTGCCAAACTTTTCCAACCAACTTTCCTTCGTAGGAAGGAAATAGCAGTTCCAAGGGTGAAAATTCAACCATCTATGACGGATGAGATCATTGCCAGCTATGAAGAATACAAGGTTCTACCAAATGAAATTAGAGACTATCTCTCTCACTAATTTTATTAACTTAAAGAAAAACAAAGGTGGTCAAAGAGCTGAAACTAGGCCACAAACAAATCAGAGGGACATTCAACAAGCATTAGGGAAGTTAACCCTTCCTACATATGATGGATCCAGTAAGTGTACAGCATGCTCCTAGATACAGAAGATGGACACATTCTTATCATTTAAGCCAATGTTTGAAGAGGAAGCCATCAAATTTTTCACCCTTCATCTAGAAGGTGTAGCACGAGTGGTGGTACAGGGAATTGATTACACAGGGGCACAATCACATCCCCACTCATACGTAGAGTTTAGTACCAGGTTGATAAAGAAATTTGATAGAGTTGATCTGGAGATCTATCTTCGAGAGTTATCTCAATTTAAACAAACCAATTCAATGGATGACTTTGTTGCTAATTTTTAGAAGCATTCAGTTATGGTGCCCGGTGTGGCTAAAAGGAGGCTTGTGGTGTTATTCATAAAGGGTTTAGCTGAACCACTTAGAGGCTTGGTGAAGGCTTTTATCCCTAGCTCTCTATAGGAAGCCATTAAAAAAGCTTTAGATCTTGAAACTGCAGCCCCTAAAGGAAGATTCCAGCCTACAGGACAACAAAAGCAAACACTCTATGGGCACCAAAAAATAGTCCCTTGTGGGCAGCCAAGAACAAATAATTATGGGCAGCCAAAAACCATTTCTTTTCGACAACAAAAGAAGCCATTACAACAGGGTTCCCAACAAGAATTTCCTAAGGCAATCAAAGAAATTGAAACTAGAAATGAACTCCGACAAAAGAAACTTTGTCTTACATGTAAGGATCCTTGGGAACCAGGCCATAAGTGTCTTCCAAGAGGTCAAGTACAAATGACATTAAAGCGATCTTCGATGATGAAATGGAAGAGGAACAAGAGGAAGTAACAAAAGAGGAAGAACCAATAGCGGAAGCTACAGTGGATAAAACTTCTGATAGTACCTTTGCTACACTTTCAGGTGCACCTAGATACCATCCATTCAGGGTCCATGGAGTGTTAAAAGGACATAAGATGACGGTCTTAATTGATAGTGAGGCAACCCACATCTTCATTGATGAGAGTTTAATAAAATAGAGAGGGATGCCAACAGAGGACTTTCAGGGATTTAATGTTACTGTAGTAGATGGATTTACTATACCATGCACCAAGAGGGTCAAAAGCTTGGACATTACGTTTGGTAAGTACAAAGTTATTGATGATTTCTATGTAGTTGGCATAGGAGAGACAAATCTGGTTTTAGATGTACAATGGCTCCACTCCCTTGGAGAATTCACCCAAAACTACAAAACCATGGAGCTGAAATTTCAATCGAAAGGCAAAGAGGTCGTACTTCATGGTATGACCGATGGGGCTCCAACATCAGTTACAGCTAGAAGCATGGAGAGAGCTTTCCGTAAAGGGAATATAGAGTGGGCAGCCCATTGCTTTATGAGTAATACATCTACATCCAATGATAAGAGGTCTTACCATGTGGATATTCAATCCATTTTGGATAGTCATGGTATACTATTAAGTGATTTACCTTCAGTGCTGCCACCTGATAGAGGTTTTCATAGGCTCTAAACCTACTATGATTACTCCTTACCGCCATCCTAGAGCTTTCAAAGAGGAAATTCAAAAGACAATCAAGGAGTTATTGGAGAAGGGCCATATTCGGCCTAGTTCTAATCCCTTTGCATATTTTGATGTTTTGGTAAAAAGAGATGGAACTATGAGGATGTGTATTGATTACCAAGCCTTGAATAAAGAAACTATCAAAAACAGGTACCCAATACCCAAGATTGATGAGTTGTTGGATGAATTGCATGGAACAGTATACTTTTCTAAAAATGACTTGAAATCTGATTATCACCGCATCAAAGTAAGAGATGAGGATGTACACAAAACAACTTTCTGATGTCATTTTAGACATTTTGAATTTTTTGTTATGCCTTTCGGTCTAACCAATGCTCTAGCTACCTTTCAATCATGCATGAATCATGTTTTTAGTGAGCAGTTGAGGAAGTCTGTTTTAGTGTTATTTGATGACATTTTGGTGTATAGTAAGACTTGGGAAGAGCACATGAAGCACTTAATACAGTGTTGGGACTATTGGAACAGCAGTCTCTTTTTGTGAAAGAGTAGTGTGAATTTGGTATGACCGAGAATTTATACTTGTGACATGTCATCAATACCCAAGGAGTACAAGTTGATCAAGAAAAGATTCAAGTAATAATTGATTGGCCATCACCCACTACTTTGACCCAATTGAGGGGTTTCTTGGGGCTTTGCAATTATTACAAGAGATTTGTGAAAGGGTCTTCACAACTTGTTGTCCCTTTGACTGAATTAAAAAAAAGGGGAGCTTTCAAATAGTTTGAATCAACACAAGACACATTTGAAAAGCTCAAGGAGGTAATTAGTACTTGCCCAGATTTCTCTATTCATTTTATTTTAGAATGTGATGCATTAGGGAAAGGAATAGGGGTTGTTTTAATGCAAAAGGGACATCCTACTGCCTTTGAAAGTCAAAAATTGACGGTTGCAAAGCGCGATTTTTCTATCTATGACAAATGATGGCCATCATGCATGCCTTAGCTAAATTCCGACAATATTTGGTTCGTGGCAGAGTTGTGGTCAAGATTGATCACAATAGTTTGAGATTTTTTGTCAATCAAAAGGACTTAAATGACAAACAACAAAAGTGGGTAAGCAAGCTTCAAGCTTATAATTTTGACATAGAATATGTTAAAGGTAAAAATAATGTGGTGGCAAATGCTTTATCTAATAAGCTTTTTTTATATTCTATGTTTGTGATCTCTATAGATTGAAAAACATTAATAATCGCAGAGTATGCCAAAAATGATTTCACCAATGAGATCCTTGAGGGCAAAGTACAAGATGACAGGTACAAGGTAATTGATGACCTCATCCTCTACAAGGATAGAATCTATTTAGTCCCTGAATCCAAGATGAAAAGCAAAGTCTTGAAGGTTGTCCATGATACACCCTTGACTGGTCACCCAGGGTATTTCAAGACTTAGAAGCAAATAAGGGACAGGGTCTTTTGGAAATGACTCAAGGGGGAAGTCCTCCAATACATCAGAGAATGTATCACCTACCAATAGCTATGTTGTTTGGGTACGGGTACGGGTACGGGTACGGGGACGTCTCGGGTACGCGGGTACGTCATTTTTCAAAAACCTTGATTTGGATACGTCATGGGTACGTCTGTGTGTGTATATATATATATATATATATATATATTACTCATTTTTTTAGTAAAACACTTGAAACTACATAGTGTGAAAATATTTGTCTATAAATGATAAAACACTTAAAAAATATATAATATTCATTCATTCATTACTTCAAAGACAAGATGTACATTCAAATCTAGAATAAATCATCTCGATTGTCCACAAAATCATGAATGCCACTCCCATTATTTTTCAACTTTATCATTTACTGACACTTTCTCTCACAAGGGCTCATCGGTGCATTGAATCTCACGAGTGCATGCCTTAAGGGGTGCACAGGGAATGGGGTGGGATCGGCTTGTGGCACTTTGCCAGAGATATTCTCAAACTATTCTATCACGCATACATCCCTTCATGCACCCTTCATACCTCCTATGATGTCTCCTTGAAATCTTGAAACCCTGAAATATGGCTAAGTTTGAAACCCTGAAACCCTGGAATCTGACTAACTCTGAAATATGACAGGATCCTCCAAAACCTAGAATTTGCATTATAGCTCCTAGTAGTCCGAAACCCCTCTCAAACACCCTGAAAGTATATAAATAAAATATAACTTAAAGTATAAGAAACTAGATGTCCATATCTAAATGTAAACTTATACTTAAAGGTTTATTTTATTTCTATACGTTGGGTTCGGACTGGATTTACATTTAGGGTTGCTTAGTTTTTAGGGTTTTTTTTTTAAGGATTTTCTGGATTTTTTTTAAAAACAATTCGCCATTTTTCTGCCGGAATCCCTCGGGTACGCGCCGGAAATGTCCCGGGTACTCCCGGAGGCGTCCCGGAGGCGCCCGTTGGCTTGCCGGACGTTTCCGGCACGCCGGCGGGCGCCTCCGGGACGCCTCCGGGAGTACCCGGGACGTCCCCGTGCCGGAGGCGTCTCCGAACAGGAGGCGTGGGGCTGGGGGGCGTATACCTGCAACACAGACCAATAGAATAAAGTGGAGCATGTTTTTCCAGCAGAACTATTGCAACCCTTGTCAATTCCGAATCAAAAGTGGGAGAATATTTCTATGGATTTTATCACAAGACTTCCCAAGGTTCAAGGTAAGAGTTGTATCTATGTGGTCGCTGATAGGCTCACCAAATATGTAAATTTCTTTGCCATTCCTACTAAGTTTAAGGCTTTTCATGTTGCTGATTTTTTTTTTAAAGAAGTGTTCAGGCTACATGGTTTGCCTAAAAACATTGTAAGTGACAAGGACAGCCAGTTCCTTAGTTTGTTTTCACAGGAACTCTTTCATCTGGCAAAGACAGAATTTACACCAAGCACCAGCTACCACCCACAAACAGATGGGCAAACTGAAATTGTTCACAAATGGCTTGAAGGTTACTTTGAGAAATTATGTGGCAGAGCAACAATCAACTTGGGTTATATGGCTTTACATGAGAGAGCATTGCTACAATACCACTTACCATGTGTCCATTGGTATGTCACATCTCAAAGCTCTATATGGATATGATGCTCTTTCCTTTGTTGATTTGGTTATTGCTATTAGTAGAGTGCCAAGGGCACAGGGCTTGGTTGCTCAAAGCCAAGACATATTAGGAATACTTAAAGGAAAACCTCTAGCATGCCCAAAACCAACAAAAGTTATATGTAGATCAGCACCATACAAAGAGAAGCTTTGACGTGGGGGACATGTATTTCTTAAGGTTGTAGCCATACAGACAGTCCTCTATCAAGAAAAGTGGAGCAGAGAAGCTCAAACCGCATTTTTATGGACCTTACAGAGTCATAAGAAAGGTTGGAGAGGTTGTCTACGAACTTGAGCTGCCAGAGCATAGTAGGATACACAATGTTTTCCATGTATCATGCCTCAAAAGGGCATAGGGACATCAGGGCATTCCTTCCATTGAGTTGCCTCCCTTAGATGATGAAGGTAAACTCATCTTGGTTTGAAGCTATATTGGATGTCAGGGAAAATAAATTAAGGAACAGAGCTATCACAAAGTATCTGATGCATTGGAAGGATCTACCAACAGAGAATGCTATTTGAGAGGGTGCAAAAATTCTTGAGCATCCCAATTTGCAATTACTTGTGGGTAAGCAATTACTTGTGTGTACATTGCATAATTGCTTACCTATTTATATTTCCTGTAGGCTAACAGGGGGGTTTTAAAAGGAAAATAATCTAATAATAATTTATTAAGTTGTCCAAAAAGGTAATTTAAATTACAACTTTGGAAAAAGACAATTTATTATTATTGAATGGAGTCAAAAGTAATTATTGGATACATGGTCAAAAAAATAATTAATATTCACAAGTTAGAAAAAGGTGAATATTTAATTAAAATAAATATTAATTTCTTTTAGGGTAGGTTTGGAAAAGTGAATAATAAAAAATTGGGTGAAAAAGGAAAAGTAATTCAAACACCCAAACAAAAATGAAGTCCTTTTTCCAAAGGAAAAGCTTACAGTTTTTGCTATTCATCTGAGGATGAAAACCCTCAGATTTACAAGTGAGAGGACAAAATCCCTCAAACCCAATTTTGGATTCCACCAGGGAATTACATATATGTTACCAGTTTCAAAATAAAATAGCTCTGGAGGCCCATTCTGCTAGGACGTCATACTTCCAGGCTAGACCAAGGCTGCCAATGCTGGGCGACTTCACTAAAGGCCCATTCGCAGCCCTTAAGCTAAGGCATCACATATTTAGGGCCTGACATGGCCCTTCAAGGGCAGATAGCAGCACTTAGGGGCAGTTTCCAGCCCCAAACACACCACCAGCTGCCTTGTGTCATAATTGCAGGCCTGTCATACCAGCACCAGACTTCAACGCAGCAAACAAAGAATAATAAGTGGTATTTATTATTTGAAATAATTGTTATCGATATACTTTCACTAGGGTTTTATCCAATTTGATTGTAACCAGCATTAATAAATAAAGTACTTTCAGTAGGGTTTGATCTAATTGATCATAATCAGCATTTATTATAAAAAAAATCAGAACTCAGTATTTTATCCAAAAAGGCTTATTTCAATATGATTAAGATGTGTATTTACTGGTTACGTGTGGATATTAACATCAAAAGCCATATCAGAAAACCCTAGCTTGACGTATTGGAATTGGCAGGATGGATAGGACATCAAGGATCACCACATAGAACTCAGTTGATTGAATGGGCCCTGTTGTTTCAGTTGTACTATGAATCAAGATAGGTGTTTGCAAATGATTCATTACCATTGTCACAAAAGTCAAGGTAAGAGAAATCCAGCAAATAAGGAGACTAATTCAAGGTCACAGATTGAAACAGACCCACACCATACGTTTGAACGAACTCTTTCAAGATGTGTGTGAATATTTCATCACTAGTTTGTCAAGTAATCACTGGTTTGGAATCACATGTGAAGTATTGGAGCAATAGGAGCTAAAATTATTGTATTTTGACAATGTCTTATTGATCACTCAGTAATGGACTCTATGGGAGGTTTGGCTGGCCACATAGAATGTCCTTGGAGGCATGTATCCAATATGGCAATACTGTTTGAAATTTTGAGCAGGTGTGCATGCATGCTAACCGTGTAACCATCTAGTATGTATAGAATTAGCTGTGCTGAATGCCAGGCAGAAATTTTCTTTCACCTATAAACCTCTTTTTCAAGCTTGGAGTTCATTAAAATAATACAAGGTAGAGTGAAAAATCAAAAATAGTTGAGGAAAATAAACTCAATAATCATGCAAGAGACAGTGAACAATTGTGCTTCCTTACATTCCTGACCTATTCTATTAATATTTTTAGTTAGTACAGGGCACATGGAATTTTACAAACACATAACATCAGGAATGAAGATTTATATGACTTTGTAAATTTGGCTTATGTTATGGATAATTATACATACACACATGTAAGTATATGTATGTTTGTATGATACATACATACATACACATACATGTATGTCCGTGTGTGTGTGTGTACATATACTTACATGTGTGATGGTGTGTTTATATATACTTACATGTGTGTATGTATGTATGTACATACATATATACACACACACGTAAATATATGCATGTGTATGAATGTACATACATACACACATACACATACATGTATGTACATGTATACATGTATGTGTATGTATGTATGTATCATATATACACATACATGATTTATATATATACACTAAGTGACAAGGTTTGTCGAATTTTTACATAAAAATTTCAAAATTCGCCAGTTTAATTGTTGAAACCCAAAAATTCATTCATATTCATCAAATTTGGTATAGAAAAAACCTGGGTGGAAAAAATTACACTGAGCAGAAAAATGCCCTTTGCAAGAAGACAATGGTGCAATGTTTTTGGCATTCACACTGGATAAACGGCGACTGTCCAGTTCAACCGTGGAAGACATTTTTCAAGGTTTTTGACATTTGAAGTGGCGTCCAAGAGGGTCATCACATCGTGGAGGAGGCTCGAGGCGACTGTTGTCCCTTGCCTCAGCATTCTGAACCTGTGGAGGATTGGAGTTCGCGACAGGGGCCCATTGAGGATGTCCCTATTGGTGCCATGACTGCTACTGCCTAGGGCATGATCGTTGATGTTAGGATGTGGTTTGGACAAGGAAGAGCATGCGGCAACAACATATAGGTAGGGTTTTTTTTTGCTTTGCCTTCTTTTTTAAAACAAACTTTGTTTTTAGTTTTTTTAAATTTATTTTTAATTCATTTTCTATGTTTTTTACTTTTTATTTTGTTTTCCATTTCTTTTAATTTCTATTTTGATTTTGATTTTGCTTTATTTCGTCTTTTATTTATTTTTATTTTTCTTTTCATTTTTTGAATTTATTTATAATTATTTTAATCTTAATTTAGTTTTTTATTTATTTTAATTTATTTATATAAGTATTTTAATGCCCAGCGATAATACCCTAGCGATGAGTGAGATGAGTGTTAGAGGTGGTAGGTCTCAAGGTCCATTCCCTAGGATGACCACTCTTTAGAGTCTTTCCCACACTAAGTTATGGTGAGTTATTTAAAAAAAGTATCCAATTCAATGGACTACTAGTCTAGTGTTCAATGCAACAGGGGTCAGTATGTGGCTTGAAACCTATGTTCAATGCAACGAGGCAAGTCCACAGCGCATGGCTAGGAATACTATTCATCACTGGTTTGGGCATTTCGGTTATAAAAATGTCTATACCCAACATTTTAATCCATTATTATTATTTTTTTATATTAAAAATGTTATTTAAAGGAAATGGCGCACAATAGAGGCAAGAAGCATAAAGAAACCCTTTCCTTATCTCTGGGGGTTGGTCGTCGTTCAACAAAGGCAGATCACCATGCACTCAAAGAAGAAATTCGTGAAACCAGAGAATGGGTAGGGTTTGAAGTAGGAGCGACTGGAATTGGAGCAGGAGGCAGCAATGGGGCAGAGACATAGGAGGTTTTGGAAGTGTGCTCATTGGAGAAGGGTTTGGAAAAAATGCATTGTCGGCAAAAAGAGCGAACAGTATTCCCTTGGGTGAAGGTCAATCGGAGCTCAATGGAAGATAGGATAAGGTAGAAGCTGCGGCGAAGGATTTTACTCCTCTCATCTCTAAGGATGACCTTAAGATTGTCTCAGCGAAGGAATTTTTTTAGGAATCAGAAACCTCTCAAAATATTGCACTCTTGGAGGAGCGTGCGCTTATTGGCAAATTTGCAGGGAAATGGCCAGCAATAGGTGAGATCAAATATTGGGTCAAGGAGTAGTGAGGTAAGGATACGAAGTTCAGATTTTTACCTAATGGCTTTTTCATTGCAATTCTTTCAAATTTGGAATCCAAATTGAATGTTTTAAATCGTCCCTTATGGTCCATGAGAGGTGTGGGTCTTTGGCTCCAACAATGGCAGCCCAATTTCGATATTTCCTCTGCTTAGCAACGCAGATTTCCTATTTGGATTATAGGTTTTATGGTCTCCCCTTGGAATATTGGCGGCATGATTGTCTTATTGCTTTAGGCAATCTACTAGGGAAGTTTATAGAATTTGATTCAGTCTCTGAAAAGGGTATTTTGGTTTCTTATGCGAGAATTAGGGTTTTTATGGATTTTGATTCAAAAATTCCTAAATTTATCCACATGAAGCCTCAGGGACGATTTTGGTCTCAAACCTTTGATATCAAAAATATTCTTTTCAGATGTTTCAAGTGTAGACAGCTTGGGCTTACACAGAAGTTTTGCAATATCTAACCCATTAACACATCCTCTAATTTGGGCTCTGTGAATCAAGTTTGGAAACCGGTTCCAAACCCTTCCAAAGCTTTTTGGTTGCATAATAGTGGGAAGTTTTGATCTCAGCAAGCTGAAAAGCGTATTGAAAGAAATATGGAGGTGCTTGGGCTTAGCAAAGGAGATCAGGGTGACTCCTTTCTTAAAATCTCAGAAACAGAGGCTCTCTTGGATAAGCTGGATAAGGGAGCTGTAATGTCTCCATTGTCTCTTCTCAAAGGCTGTGACTTTGTCTCTAAGCAATCCCAAGTTATTAAATCTTTTCTTCAAGGTCCTTTACAGGGTTCAAGGGTTTCTTCTTCTGGCTTAATCCCCTCTTCTGAGGTTCTAGATCTTGCTCCTACTCTTGAGGACCTGGAACTTGGTTCGAAATTGGAAGAAGTTGATTCGGAAGAGGAATTGAATTCAAGGGAAGTCTTGTCAATTTCTCAATCACATAGCTCCCTTCTTCAGCGTAATTGTGGAAAGCCTAGGACGAGAGGGCGAAAATCAGCTAAGGATCGAATGATTGGGGAAATCTCTGTTGGTAAGCAGAGTATCTTACCAAAAAAAATTGATTCTGATAAGCGGGGGGTGGAACTCCCCCCTCCCTCTTCATGAAGCTCATTTCTTGGAATGTTAGGGGCCTGAATGCCCCTAACAAGAGGTGCTTGGTTAAGTGTCTGCCCTTCTCAACAAACCCTAATGTGTTGTTTCATGAAATGAAGTCGAGTTTACCAAAAGCTTTTTGTTTGATGGAGTCTAGTTGGAACAGGTGGAGTAGTTCCTTTGTGGAAGCTTCTAAGGCTTCGAGTGGTCTAGCTATTCTTTGGTCTCTAGCCAAGGTTTTTGTGGAAATGTTGGGGGCTGGTTCAAATTGGCAATTTTACCATATTTCCAGATTTTTGTCTGATATGAGATTTTTATTGTTTAATGTTTATGGTCCAAATGACTCTACTCGCAAACTGTTGCTTTGGAATGAGCTATCTAATCTTATGGCTAATTTTCCTGGTAATAGGATTGTCTTGGGTGGTGATTTTAATGCACTGCTCTCCTTAGGAGAAATTGGGAGGGAGAGTGCAACCAGTTCTTAATAACTTGGATTTTTCTCACTTTGTCTCTAAGAATGAGATTTGTGATGTGCGGCCAAAGTAGGGTTTTTTCACTTGTAACAACAAAAGGAGCAGTGATTAAAACATTGTCGAACGTTTGGATCGTTTTGTGGTCTCTTCAACTTGGTTCTCTCTAAATTGGATTTCATAGAGTTCCATTCTCCCTATTTCTGGTTCTGATCATTTCCCTATTGAGTTCAGTATCTCTATGGATGATCCTCTGTTCCTTCTTTTAAGTTTGAAAAAATGTGTCTTGAGGATTCCTCCCTCCCAGCTCTTGTGAAAACTTGGTGGAATTCAAGTCCTATTGTGACAGGTTCTCAGATGTTCATGATAGCTAAAAATCTTCAATTTATCAAATGCTACCTTAGACAGTGGAATACCAATTTTTTCAAAAACATTTTCCATGAAAAGGTCCGTGTTGAAGCAAAATTGGAAAACTTGAATAAGACTATTTTCAGATTAGGTATGGATCAAGCATCTTATAAGGCAGAGAAAAGCTTGCTCGCAGAATATGAAGAACTTTTGCTATGAGAATAAATTCATTGGAAACAAAAATCGAGGGAAGTAGGGCTCAAAGAAGGTGACCGAAACTCAGTTTTTTTTTCACAATTCAGAAAGAATCAAATGAAATCTCTCCCAGATCTCGAAAATTCAATCCATGTCAAGTGAGGTGTTGGATTCACAATATGAAATTCGTAGGGAGGCTGATAGTTTCTTTCAAAACTTTCTTAAGGATGATAAGGCTTCCGATCTTCGCAATCAAAGTGCCAATCTTGCTTTCATTCCTAGGTTGGTGACCCCTGAGCAGAATGAAAAACTTTTAGCGCCCTTCACTCTAGAAGAGATTCGCTCTGTACTCTTTGCTTTGGGGAAAGATAAAGCATCGGGCCCTGATGGGTTTCCCGTAGCTTTCTTTCAATCTTTCTGGGAGATTGTGGGCAAGTATGTGTTGAAGATGGTTGAAGACTCGAGAAGAATAAAGAAGGTTATCTCGGATCTTAATGTCACTTTCATTTCCCTAATTCCTAAAGGTGATTTGCAGATGAACTTTGGGGACTTTCGTCCCATCTTTCTGTGCAACACGGCTTACAAGATCATATCTAAAGCTATGGCAACAAGGCTAAGACCCATCCTAGATTCTTTGATCTCAGAGGAACAAGTGGTGTTTGTTGTCCCTGGCCGGAATATTCAAGAAGGTATTATAATTGCTCATGAAATTATGCATTCTCTCTCCCACACTCATAGGAAAGGTATGTTAATCAAGCTTGACATCAGTAAAGTCTATGATAGAGTGAATTGACGATTTTTTATCAAGTCTTAGAGAAATTTGGATTTGATCAAGCCTAGTGTGATTGGGTTTTCAACTATGTTTTAAGTCCAAATTTCTTTGCCCTAGTTAATGGAAGTCCGGCAAGGTTCTTTGAGTCTTCTAGGGGCCTTCGACAAGGGGACCCTTTTTCCCCTTCTCTCTTCATTTTGCTGGTAGAAGCTTTGGGTCGTGTAGTTAAGCAAGCTAAGGTGGATTCTCGGTTGAGTGGGATTCATGTTTCAGAAGGCTTGGAAAGTCTCCCACATCAGCAATTTGTTGATGATACTTTCCTCTTTGGCCAAACATCTTGCAAAGAAGCTCAGGTTTTCAAATGTATTTTCTCAAGTTATGAGGAAGCTTCAGGTCAAATGGTGAATGAAAGAAAATCAAAGATTTACTTTATCAACTACTCGGAACAGGTTCGACAAGAAATCTCTCATATTCTAGGCTTTAAGATTAAGAAACTGCCTTCCAAGTGTCCCACTCTTTGTTGGGGCTGGTAAGTGTTCATTGGGATACCCTGATTATTTCGGTCAAGGCTCGGTTGGCTTCCATGCAAGGGAAGTGGCTTTCTTTAGCTGGGCATATTACTCTTATCAAATCTGTTTTGAACTCTCTTCCCATTTATTGCCTTTCGGTTCTTCAACCACCCAGCCAAGTAGTAAAGATTTTGAATAGAATTATGAAGGGTTTCCTAGGGAGCTCATGAGAAGAAGAAGATTCCTTTGTTGAAGTGGGACAGGGTTTGCAAGGTTAATAGGATGGGAGGTGCTGGGGTGAAAAGTTTGAGTCTCCAAAATCGGGCTCTAGGAGCCAAGATAGTTTGGGGGATGATCTCTAAACCAAACTCTCTATGGTGTAGACTTCTTCGTTGCAAATATTTGAACTTGGATAATTGTAAGAGTATTGTTTCTATTTCTAACCCCCCAAAAGGTTCACACTTTTGGAATTTTTTGTTGAAATGTAGATCTTTGATTACAAAACATGTGTCTTGGGCCATTAACAATGGTAGACTCACAAACTTCTGGGAGGATTCTTGGAACGGGCATAAGCCTTTGGCAGTTATTCCCAATTTGGCAAAGGCGAAAGTGACTCTCTCTACTGCTTGTGGAGTCTCAGTGGTGAATTATCTTGAACTAAAACAGTCTCAAGGTCTGTCTTCTTGGCCATGGAAGAACTTTGAGTTCCTTGATATACCTGAGGATTAGGGAAGACAACTGAAAGAGTGCTTGGCAAAGTGGAAAGTTTTTCTCAATTCTAAGGAAGACTCATTGCACTGGATTGGGGCTAAGTCTGGCAAGTATTCAATGAGTTTTGGTTATCAGATGGCAGAGGCAACGAATGATCTCATGGGCTGGGCTCGGTTCTTGTGTTGGGGCAAGGAGGGTCTTCAAAAAGTTAGAGCTTTTGCATGGTTGGCAATACAGAATCGTATCCTAACACAAGATCGATTGGTCAAAATTGGCTATATTGGCCCTTCCCATTGTTGTCTTTTCAAATCCATGGAAGAGTCAGCTAGCCACCTTCTTTATTCTTGTCCCTTTGTTGTTTGGTGTCGAGCCTAGTTGTGCTGCAAGCTGGAATGGTCTTGGGCATGGCCTTCCTCTCCGTTCAAGACCTTCTCTTCTTGGCCGATGGGGGATATAAAAAACTCCTTGAATGGCTTGTGGAGGGTGAGTCCGACAATTCTTGTCTGGACAATTTGGAAGGAAAGAAATCAATGCATTTATGAAGGTAAATAAAAAACGCTTGCTGCCATTTTGAAAGAATCGGAGGTGGCAATCTTGGAGGTTGTCTCTTTTCAAGTAAAACGAAGAAAATGTAGCCTCTCGGCTTGGGATATGAGAACGTATGCCAAATGGAAGCTCATTGTTCCTCCACCCATTAATGGGTCATAGTCTCTTCAATTAAAGTAAATCAAAAAGACCATGCAATTTGGCTTCCTCCTCCGAGGTGGTTCAAACTGAATTTCAATGGAACCTCTAGAGGCAATCCTGGGGCTTTTGGAGTTGGTTGTATCTTAAGGGATTGTAGTGGTTCTCTCATCAAGGATGCATCTCTAAAGCACATGGATGGGACTAACAATGAAGCCGAAGCTCAAGCTCTAGTGGCAGGGCTTGAGATGGCAGATCATTGTGGTATTGAAAAATCATGATTGAAGGGAGCTCCCAGATTTTGATTTCTGCTTTGAATAAGAAAACCGTCATTTCCTGAAAATTGTAGAATATTCTTGTGCAAGCTTGGGAGTACCTTGAAAGGTTTCTAGTATGGGATTGTAAGCATTGCTTCGGGGAAACTAATTCTGCTGCTGATTTCCTCACAAATTGTGGAATTGACCAATTGGATGAAAAAAGGATTGATAACCACCGAGCGACATGGGAGGATTTCAAAGGTGCTCATTATATTGAACTTGGATTTTAATCCCAACTTGCCAATTAATGATCAAATATTAATTGGCTTTTCGGTTGGCATGTGAGAAGGGACGGAGCATTATTATGGTTGAGTGAGTCGTGTAAGGGAGCTTGCGTGTCATTGAGTTATTTATTTGCTAGCTTCTTCCTTTTTTGGATACGCTTCTACACGTTTCTACACGGCTTTCCTTGCTCGCTAGCACTTTGGTCTGTTCAAGCGGCTTGGCATTTTGAATTTTTTTGAGGATGGATCATGGAGTGGCTATGGCGCTGGGGGTGTTGACGGTTTTGGGAAGCAGCAAGGCTAGGGAAATGGCCTTTTGTGGGGAGGTGTCTCCGGGACGCATCAAGGAGATTTTTTGGTCCCCGACGAAAGAATTATTGTAGGTCATTTGTAGTATTTTGGGTAAAGAGTACCTTTTCAACAACTTCTCTAGTAGAGTTAATTCGGAGGTGGCAACCATGTTTGCCCATAATATTTTGGTTCTCCTGTCTGATAAACAAGCGGTTGCTGAGGTGGTTGAATTTTTTGTGATCCCAGCTTATCGAAAGGGCTTGTTGGAGGACATTGCTTTTGTGGATGCTAGTCCCTTCCCAGAACTTCCATTTTCAGGTTTTGATGGTCTAGGGCTAGTTCTGTTGTCTGCTTTCAGGGCTTTGGAATCAAGGCTAGTGACTTTGTTGGGTTTCGTGGAAGATTTGCAGGCCAAAATTCACCATCCTCCTTCGATGGGGATTTTTATCTCTCCTCCCCCTTTGGCACTAATCAAGAGTCCAATCCACGAATTGGAAGTCTAGAAGGACATTAAACATGGCAGGGATCATGTGGAGGCAGTTAAATTTGCTCCCAAGGCAGTGGTCTGAGGTAAGGGTTTGGCTCTTCCATGGCTGGCTCGGGTACCCAGGAGGGTGATGACTTCGGCAATGCAAGGAAGGCTAGATAGCATTCATGCTTCAGCGTCATTGGATGGTATGAAAACTAGACTCCAGGGGGCGACTAGCAGGGGGTCGAATGATGTTGCCACAACTTTGTCTAAAGTCAACCCTGAGGCAGTGGAGGTGGCGGTAAAAGTAGAAGATAGCATTGTATAAGTCCCTTGTTCTTGAGGTTTTGTATTGCTTGTCACTGGTATCTCATCTCCTCGGTATTAGTTATGTAATCCTTTGGTATCAGCAACCAGTTTTTGTGGACTGTTGTTTTTAGGCTCGCCAATTTGTTGGTTTTGCTTGCCTTTTGGTTGACCTCATAATTGTCTGTAGACAATCTCCTCGCAAATCGTTTTTGTATATCTTTTCTTATCTATATAAAGGGCAAGGGCCCTGTTTAACCCTGGTACTTATCTAAAAAAATATAAGTATCATAATACTTCAATTTTATATTCATTTTATTCTTTTTTTTTTTTTAAATTGATATTTAAATTTTTATTAATATACATTTTTTTGAGAATCTTGTAAATTTTTTGAATTTATTTTTAATATTACTTTTATTTTTATTTTTTATTTCTACTAAATTTTATTTTCATTTATTTTTTATTTGTTTAGCAATTATTTTAATATAATTTTATTTTACTTTATTTGTATTTATTTTTACTTTTGTTTTTTTTTTTTTTTTTTTTTTATAATATATATATATATATATATATATATATATATATATGTTATTATTATTATTAATATTATTTTTTGTTTATTAGTTGTTCATGATATATAACGTTTTGTTGTAACAAGTAGCCTTTAAGGCTATAGGTTATAATTCGTATGAAGTTTAAGAACTTAGTATTAAATTTTTTTTATTATGAGACATCTAGTTTTTCAAAAAGTAACTTTAACATTCTAATTTGACTTATTTTTATATGTTTTTATGTTTTCCTATGGTCTGAACTTAATAACGATTTTTTCCGAACTTCATCCACTGGCGAACTTGAACCGAATTTTATCCTCATCGAACTTGAACTCGAACCTTGTGACTTAGTATATACATACATTCACATACATGTATACATGTGTATAACGTACATACATGTATGTGAATGTGTGTGTGTGTGTGTGTGTGTATATATATATCGTGTATGTCATACATACACATAATAATGTGTGTGTGTGAATGTGTGTGTATATACTAAGTCATAAGGTTCAAGTTCGAGTTCGAATTCGATGAGAATAAAAATCAATTAGAACTCGAGTTTGGATTAAAAATCGAAAAAAAAATTCGCTATTAAATGTGAAACATAAAACATATAAAAATGAGTCAAAATAAGAATATTAAAGATACATAAAATTATTTAAAATAAATAAATATTAAAAAATAACTAAAAAATAAAAATACATAATTAAAAAAAAATAGAAATAAAAATGTAAATAAAAATTTTAATCAAAATAAAAAAATATACATATAAAAACAAAACTTAAAAATACATAAGTAAAATAAATTAAAACATAAATGAAAAATAAAAAATTATGATAAAATAAAAATAAAAAATATATAAAAACCGAAACATATTTTAAAAATAAATCAAAACAAAGCGCAATAAAAAACATATAAAACTAAACACAATAAAAAACATATAAAACAAATCCGGCATTGATAAACTAGCAGTGAGTGAGCTGAGTGTTAGAAGTGGGAGGTCTCAGGGTCCATTCCTGGGATGACCATTCTCTAGCGTCGTTCCCACACTAAGCTACGACAGTGAGTTATTCGTGAAAAGTATCCGATGCAATAGACTATCGGCTCGGTGTTCAATGCAACGGGGGTCGACATGTGGCTTGAACCCTGTGTTCAATGCGACAAGGCAAGTCCACAGCCCATGACTAGGAATACTATTCACTGCTGGTTTGGGCATTCCAGATATAAAAAATGTCTGCGGTTTTGGGTCTGTTTAAAAAATCATGTTACCCAACATTTTTTTAACTCGACATTGATAGCTTAGTGGTGAGTGAGTTGAGTGTTAGAAGTGGAACGTCTCAAGATCCATTCTTGGGATGACCAATCTCTAGAGTCGCTCCCACACTAAACTACGGCAGTGGGTTATTCGTGAAAAAGTATCCGATGCAATGGACTACCAACTCGGTGTTCAATGCAACGGGGATCGACATGTGGCTTGAAACCTATGTTCATGCGATGAGGCAAGTCCACAGCCCATGGCTAGGAATACTATTCACCGCTGGTTTAAGCATTTTGAATATAAAAATGTCTGCGGTTCTGGGTCCGTATAAAAAATCCCGTTACCCAACATTTTAGAGCGAAAACTACGAGCAATTTTTTTTGGCTACCTTCCATGATGACTATCTCCTCCATCGGTGTCTCAAGCTCTGCCGAACCCTGCAAGATTGCTTGGGGAGCCAGCGAGATCCAGTTTGGCACAGTTTCAAGCTCCGGTTAAGAGTGACAAGGATCATTTGATCAATGGGCACCTAGAGGCTTGGGGGATGGATGCCCTAAAACTTCAGGGTAGGTTAAAGCACAATTTAAGCCATCTCTAAAGAGTCTTTCTAGCGGATTATTAAGAGATTCAAACCCTCCCTCCTCCGTTGTAAGGTATGATAAAAATATGGCAGGCCCGGACTTTGTTTTCAAGGATTCATCTAGGGATAAATCCTATACTAATTTGGTATCTAAGGGAGAGAAGTCAGTGGTTGAAGCGGCTAAGGCTATTCCATCAGTATACTTCGTGGATGAGACTCTCGAGGAGGAGGTGATCCAAAATGAGGAGTAGTTATCAAAACAAGATTTCGTGTGCAAATTTGACAAATTTTGGCCTAGCCTCCTTGCTCTCCATCAGTGGATTTATGATTCGTGGTGGCTTTTAATGGAGGACAA
Source organism: Torreya grandis (assembly GCA_037957365.1). Taxonomy (NCBI): domain Eukaryota; kingdom Viridiplantae; phylum Streptophyta; class Pinopsida; order Cupressales; family Taxaceae; genus Torreya; species Torreya grandis. Next base: position 1,090,376 of record JARHVA010003897.1, read on the forward strand.
TTTGGAATTATATCCATGTGTCAAAGGTTTTTTCATTGTGGTTATTGATAGCCTTGTTGATTGCAATAAGGTTATCAGGCAAATTCTTGAAGCTGGAATCAACATCTTTTTTTTTGAAACCCCGGTTCCTTTCTTTCAAGCCTATTCTCGAAAACCTCACTGTCAAACCTATTTGGGTGCGGTTGTCATATCTTCCTCTTTAGTTTTGGACTGATTCTTATTTGTCGGCCATTGGTGGAAACTTGGGAGAATTGCTGAAAATTGATACTTCTACTTCAAATTTTTCCCGAACCACCTTCGCCAGGGTTCTTGTCTGTTTGGATATTTTCTCAAGATCTTCTAGCCGCCATGGAATTAAAGGTCAAACGCTATTGCTGGACTCAAACCCATGATTATGAGGGGTTGCCTTTTAGATGTTGGAGATGCTTCGAAAAAGGTCATTTGGCTTCTTCTTTCCTTAGCTCCAAGCGTAAAGTGGATTTCATGGTGGAAAGACGCTTGTGAGGATCATCTCTCAGTTCATCCTTTTGTTGCTTCTTCTAAATCCACAAATGAAATTGCGGGCAAGTCTAAAGAGGCGGAGGCTAGTTTGATCCAACCTATGAATTTGTCTATGACTTCTATGGAGTTAATTTCTTCTGAGGCTGGTTTAGCAGGGCCTTTGTGTGGGGAAAAAGAATGCAGGAATGTTGTTTCCAGTGGACTCTCAAATGACAAGTATTCACCTTCTAGAGCGGCTTCAAGGAATTTAGTTAATCAAGAAGATTGGACGGTTATAAAGAGTAAGCAAAAAGGGCGTCTTATCCCTGAACCTTCCTCTATGACGCTTCCGTCTCATAGAAAAGGGGGTAAAGGAGGAACATAATTTAGCTAGATAAGCTTATTTGGTATGTTTTGTAGTTTGTTTGTCTTGGTGTGTCATTGATGATGATGTGATCATGCTTGCCCTGGGATTAATTCATATGGTTGATGATACGCTTTTTCTTGTTTGGTTATAATCTTAGTTCTTTTAATTGAGGGAAAGGGACCCACCAACCCTGATATCTATCAATATATATATATATATATATATATATATATATATATATATATATATATATAATGTAATAAAAAAAAATTAAAATTAAAAGACAAACCCTCCCTGTCCCACGCCACAACTACGATCCCTATTTGTAGAGTTTGTGCTCCAACAGCAACCACACCTATGCCGACATTGACAATGGAAATGGAGGTCTGTGTCACACCTCCAGGCTCCAACCTCATGCTCAACATCAAACGAAACTGCACTAAACACAGGATTTAATTGACGCCCGACAGTTCCCCTTCCCGAGCATACACAGACAAAAAAACAACAAATATCAAGATCAACAAATTTAAAAATGCCTTCGACCTCCTTCACTAAGCTTATGTGCATAGTCAAGACCTAAATCCGCCTTTTTATAAGATGTTTTTCCCTATTTTTTGGTGCCAAAAATTCCCGTGATTTTTTATCTCAATTCTGACAAATTTCATCAGCCTCTAAAAAAATGACGATTTTCGAATTTTGAGCCAAAAATTTGACAAACCTTGTGACTTACTATATATATGTGTGTGTGAATGTATGTATAAATATAAATATATTTATGTATATATGTGAAAGTATGTATATGTATATATGTGAGTATATATACATATACATAAATACATTCACATATATGTGTGTATGACATACAGAATTTTTATATATAGATACATTCCCCTGCATGTATGCACATTATATTTAACGTGTGCATACATGCATGTGAATGTATGTATATTTTTTTATTTATGTATAATACATGATTTATATACATATACATACATTCACATGCATGTATGCACACGTTATAAACATGCATGTGAATGTATATATATTTTTTTATTTATGTATACTACATGATTTATATACATATACATACATTCACATGCATGTATACACATGTTATATTTAATGTGTGCATACATGCATGTGAATGTATGAAAATGTATATAAATCATGTATTATACATAAATAAAAATATATACATACATTCACATGCATGTATGCACACGTTATAATATAGCATGCATACATGCAGGTGAATGTATCTATATATAAAAATCATGTATGTCATACATACACACACGTAACGTATGCATACATGCATGTGAATGTATGTATATGTATATAAATCATGTATTATACATAAATAAAAATATATACATACGTTCACATGCATTTATGCACACGTTAAAATATAACATGCATACATGCAGGTGAATGTATCTATATATAAAAATTATGTATGTCATACACACACACATATATATGTGAATATATATATATATATACATTCACACACTCACACACACATATATATAGTAAGTCACAAGGTTTGTCAAATTTTTGGCTCAAAATTTGAAAATCGTCGATTTTTATAGGCTGATGAACATGATTTATATACAAATACATACATTCACATGCATGTATGCACGTTAAATATAATGTGCATACATACATTCACATGTATCTATATATATAAATCGTGTATTTAAAATACATGATTTATATACATATACAAAAATCCACATGCATGTATCCAATGTATTTAAAAAAAATTAATTAATTATATATATATATATATATGCATACATGCATCTGAGTGTATGTATATATCTATAAATCATGTATTTTAAATACATGATTTATATATATAAATACATACCCTCACATGCATGTATGCACGTTATATTGGTTATATTTAACGTGCATACATGTGTGCGAGTGTAAATCATGTATTTTAAAATACATGGTTTATATATATAGATACATACACTCACATGCATGTATCATGTTATATTTAACGTGCATATATATATATATATATATATATATATATATATTGTGTATTTAAATGTGCATACATGCATGTGAGTGTATGTATATATTATATCGATACATACACTCACATGCATGTATGCACATGTTAAATACATGATTTACATATATATATTTAACATGTGCATACATGCATGTGAGTGTATGTATATATTCAATAGATACATACACTCACATGCATGTATGCACATGTTAAATACATGATTTACACACACACATATATATGTGTGTGTGTGTAAATCATGTATTTAACATGTGCATACATGCATGTGAGTGTATCTATTTTTATATGTGTGTGTGTGTGTGTGTGTAAATCATGTATTTAACATGTGCATACATGTATGTATATATTCACATATATATATGTGTGTGTAAATCATGTATTTATATGTGTGTGTGTGTGTAAATCATGTATTTAACATGTGCATACATGCATGTGAGTGTATGTATATATTCACATATATATATATATATGTGTGTGTGTGTAAATCATGTATGTGTGTGTGTGTGTAAATCATGTATTTAACATGTGCATACATGCATGTCAGTGTATGTATCTATTTTAATAGATACATACACTCACATGCATGTATGCACATGTTAAATACATGATTTACACACATATATGTGTGTGTAAATCATGTATTTAACATGTGCATACATGCATGTGAGTGTTTAATATATGTGTGTGTGTAAATCATGTATTTAACATGTGCATACATGCATGTGAGTGTATATATATATATATATGTGTGTGTGTGTGTGCACGTTAAATATAACATGCATACATGCATGTGAATGTATTTATATATAAAAATCATGGATGCCATACATACACATACATGATATATATATATATGCGAATGTATGTGTATATATAGATATACATATTCACATATATATATACATATATACACATACATTCACATACACACACACACATATACTAAGTCACAAAATTCATTGATTTTTTGGCTCGAAATTTAAAAAATTATCATTTTTTTGAGTCTGATCAAATTCATCAAAAAATCGTCTAAATCGAGATAAAAAATCATGAAAAAATTTGGCGTCAAAAAATAGGGAAAAACATATTATAAAGAGGCGGATTTAGGTCTTGACTATGCACATAAGCTTAGTGAAGGAGGTCGAAGGCATTTTAAAGTTGATCTTAATATTTATTGGTTCTCTGTCTATGTATGCTCAGGAAGGGGAACCGTCGAGTGTCAATTAAATCATGTGCTTAGTGCAGTTTCTTTGGACGTTGAGCATGAGGTTGGACCCTAGAGGTGTGAAACAGACCTTCGTTTCCATTGTCGACGTCGACAGAGGTGTGGTTGTCGTTGGAGCACACAGCGTACAAACAGGGGATCGCACTTGCGGCACAGGGTAGGTAGGGTTTGTCTTTTAATTTATTTTGTTTGTTTTTTTTTATTGCGTTTTGTTTTATATATTTTTTATTTCATTTAGTTTTATATATTCTTTATTGTGTTTTGCTTTGATATATTTTTAAAATATGTTTTGTTTTTTATACATTTTTTATTCTTTATTTTATTATAATTTTTTTATTTTTCAATTTTCATTTTTGTTTTAATTTATTTTACTTTATGTATTTTTTTTTGTTTTTAAATATATATTTTTTTATTTTTATTATAAAACTTCTATTTACTTTTTTATAGCTTCTAATTTTTTTTAATTATGTATTTTCTTTTTTTACTTACCTTTTTAATATTTATTTATTTTTAATAATTTTATGTACCTTTAATATTCTTATTTTGACTTTTTTTTATATGTTTTATGTTTCAAATTTAATGGTGATTTTTTTTTTCAATTTTTAATCTGAACTTGAATTCGAATCGATTTTTATGTATGTGTGTGACATACATGATATGTGTGTGTGTGTGTGTGTGTGTGTGTGTGTGTGTGTAAGTTATACACATGCATACATGTATGTCAATGTATGTATATACTAAGTCACAAGGTTTGAGTTCTAGTTCGACAACGATAAAAATTCAGTTCAAGTTCATCAGTGGATGTTCGGAAAAAAAATTGTTATTAAGTTCGAACCATAGAAAAACATAAAAACATATAAAAATAAGTCCAATTAGAATGTTAAAGATACTTTTTGAAAAATTAAATGTATACATAATTTATATATGCATGCATGTATGCACGTTAAATATAACGTGCATACATGCATGTGAATATATGTAAGATACATGATTTGTATATATACATACATTCACAAGCATGTATGCACGTTATATTTAACATGCATACATGCATGTATATATAAATTATGAATGTATGTATATATAAAAATCATGTATTTAACATACATGATTTATATATACATACATTCACATAAATGTATGCACGTTATATTTAATGTGTATACATGCATGTGAATGTATGTATATATATAAACATGCACGTTATATTTAACATGCATACATGCATGTGAATGTATGTATATATATAAATCATGAATTTAATATACATAATTTATATATATACATACATTCACATATATAAATCATGTATTTAACATACATGATTTATATATACATACATTCACATAAATGTATGCATGTTATATTTAATGTGTATACATGCATGTGAATGTATGTATATATATAAACATGCACGTTATATTTAACATGCATACATGCATGTGAATGTATGTATATATATAAATCATGAATTTAATATATATGATTTATATATATACATACATTCACATAAATGTATGTATATATATAAATTATGTATTTAATATACATGATTTATATATATAATACATGATTTATATATATACATACATTCACATTAATGTATGCACATTATATTTAACATGCATACATGCATGTGAATGTATGTATATATATAAATCAAATATTTAACATACAAATTTAACATGCATACATGTATGTAAATGTATGTATATATATAAATCATATATATCATCTATACACATACATGATATATTCACATACATGTATGTACATTATACACATACATACACATATATGAATGTATGTGTATATATCATGTATGTGTATGTATGATACATATATACATACACATACACATATTTACATTTATCTATGTATATGTACATACATAAAAATACATGTATGTATGTACGTGTATAGACATATAAACACCTACATACATGTATGTGTATGTATGTATGTATGATACATACATACATACACATACATGTATGTGTATGTATGTATGATGCATACATACATACACATATATGTATGTTCGTGTGTATATATAAAATATACAAACAATACATATACATATATATACATACATACATATAGATACATATATATATGTATATATACAATATACATACATACATCATTACATGTATGTACACATATATATATCTATATATCTAATGCACACATATATATGTGTATAGATATATATGTATGTACATGTGTATATACACACATACATACATGTGTATGTATGAATGATACATACATGTGTATGTATGTATAAATGATACATACATGCATATACATGTACATTCATGTATATATATAAAATATGTGTATATATACATACCATATACATACATGTATATATATAAACAATAAATACATACATACATATATGTATATAATATATACATGTAATGATACATGTATGTATGTATATCTTATATACATGTATGTATATATACACACAAGTACATACATGTTTTTGTATGTATCTATGTATCATATATACATACATACATAGATATGTATGTACCTGTAAGGCTGTATATATACATACATATACGTGCACATACATGTATGTGTATGTATGTGTGTATGAATGATACATACATACACACATGTATGTGTGTGTGTGTGTATACACATATGTGTGTATATATGTATGTATCATACATACATATATGTGTATACATACATACACATACATGTATATACACGCACGTACATACATATATGTGTGTATGTATGTAACATACATACACATGTATGTGTGTGTGTGTGTGTGTGTGTGTGTGTGTGTGTATATATATATATATATATACGTGCGCACATATATGTATGTGCATTTTTGTATGTATGATACATTCATACATATATGTGTGTATGTATATGTATCTATAATTGCTCATAACATAAGCCAACTTTGCAAAGCCTATGTAAAATCCATACATGTGTGTATGTATATGCATGTATGTTACATGGACTTTGCAAAGTTGGCTTATGCATGGGCAATTATAAATACATATACATACACACATGTATGTATATGTATGAATGTATAATTGCCCATATATATGCACATACATGTATGTGTGTGTGTGTGTGTGATATATACAAACACACATATATGTATATGTATGTATATATTATACATATATAGACAAACACACACATATATATATGTATGTATGTATAATACATACATACATATACATGTGTGTGTGTGTGTATGAATGATACATACATATAGAGAGAGAGCGTAAAAGAAATCAATGGAACACAAACAGTACCTGACAAAAGGACTGTGGTTGTTGCAAACATGGAATTTACCAATTACATCAACAGTACAGGCAAGCATGGACTTTCTTCAAATTTAACTAATGTTATGGACACAATATTTCATATGGCTCAGATGTGGCAAAATGGTGGAAGCTACAACAGAAAAATTTAGAGTTACAGAACGCCTATAACTTGTCCCCATTAGACTTTGTATCCCCTAACTCAAAATATTAATGCCACTAATAGCCATAAGACCATGTTTGCAACATGGGTAAGCCCCTTGTGGTATGCTTTTGGTGATCATGTAGGAATCCCAAATACAATCCTGTAAACCTATTCTTAGTTGGTTAAATTCCAGCTAGTTAAAAATGAAACCTGGATTATAATGAAAGAGAAAGCAGATGCAAAACCTAGGCTATGAGAGTAATTCCGTGTCCATCTTATGTATCCATCTTAGAGAGCTTCTTGGTTACCGTTATTGTTAATATTAGAACCATGTCATGCTATAGCTTATGTCCATCTTATGTATTCATCTTAGAGAGTTTCTTGGTGACCGTTATTGGTTAATATTAGAACCATGTCATGCTATAGCTTATGTCCATCTTATGTATTCATCTTAGAGAGATTCTTGGTAACCGTTATTGCTAATATTAGAACCCTGTAATGCTACAGATTATGAGTCTCTTAGGTTAATAGATCTTACATCTAATTATTCCGTATCAGTAGGATGTGAGACTTCGCAATAAGACTTCGTATGGCATACTAATGTGATGAAGATGGATTTGCATGTTTCCTATAAAACATTCAAAAAATCTCTATGTTTCACATGTATGTAATGAAGCCATATACATATTATTTTCATAAATGATGAAGTTTTAATTTTAGTTTCTATTTCTGCTTGGTAATAAACCTATCTCTACATCACAATATTGAATAGTAACTTACTCATCTTCCTTTGCTGGCCTCAAGTGAGGTGCAATTGGGTTTGCTCATTGTGAGATGCTAGTCTCCTAGGTTGTAAAACTAGACTACAACATCCCCTTGGTTCTTTTATTAGATCTTTCATGAGGAATTTAATTGGATCCTGGAAATTCATTAAGGACAGCACACATACATGCATGCTAAATAAACAACTATTTCTAACAGTTGTTCTCTATCTTAAAGATGAAGGAGAATCAATCTTTAATGCCAGGATTCTTTTAACTAGTACAAGAATTGTTGGTTTGATAGGACCTCTAGAATGATAGTCACATTGAAAGCATGAATGCTCAAGAAAAAACATCATGGTGTAGTTCACTTAAAACAGGTTTCAATGCTTTTAGTCCAGAAGGCATTTCTCAACCCAAGTCCTCTTGATTTTGAATTAAGATAACAGCTACAAAATAGCCCGTAGGAAAATTCTAAGATGACTCAATATCAATTTACGGGTGCATAATACAAGATTAATATTTAATAGATGATTAGCTCAATATTTATTTAAACTACTCAGTGAGATAAATGAATATCTTAATAATTTCCAAGTTAACTTCGAACTTATTTTCTAATCTTCATTGGCTAGCTTCTATTTATAAATCCAATAAAGGTTTCTTATCTTGCGACAAGTGTTTTTCCAGTACATATCTAATTCAAAGTAAAGTCAATTGCACACAGCTAAAGCTGAAAACACAAAGGATCAAGCTATTTGTTTCACCGCTGAGAGACAATTTTCAGGCAGCCATAACAAGGAAAAGAAGTGTAATGCATAGTGAATCTTAAAAGGGATATAAAATAAAATCACATGCTCACCAACTTCTGTCGTTGGTTCAAAGCTTGTAGTTTATGCATCTCATATTCATTTCTTCTCCCCTCCTTGCGAAGCTAATCAAATCAAGAAGCAACAACAATATAAATGTGTATGAATAAAATATCTGAAATGTCAAACTTGTACCTTCATAGACACCAATGTATATGTACAAGAAACTGATAGTTGTGCAATCTTTCTGATAACCTATATAAAGCAAAAGCAGCCAGACAAGAATACCATGTTAAAATTTTACCAAAATGGGAAGGCAGCCTGGCACAAAATACCAACTTCAATTATATTGATGTAGAATTAAAAAGTTAGGCACTCTCGTCCTTCAGGGATAGTATATATTAATATAACTAAAAATATGGATTGCCGTGTTCCTGTAGTCTTATACTTGGGAGGTAAATATAACTAAGGAGATAGATTGCCATGTTCTCTTCAGATAAGAGATACACTACTATGGAGGAGTGCCATGGCTAAGATATTACAATCTTGAAAGTAATGTACTGGATTTGGCTATACCTAGACAAGTGGGCGCTTCTCTAAATATCCCTCTAATAAGCATTTAAATTGAATTTTATCAACCTAAACTTGTGTGACTGGAGTAATATAACATCAGAAGCATAAATAGAGAAATAATTGCATAGGCAAACATATTAACCTTCACTTCAAAAGAGCAAAGGACCTGAGGAAAGTTTGTTAATTTGATTTGCTACACACCTTTGCTATATAATATGGCTAAAGCATTGTTCTTTTCACTCTTGTAAGCTTGTATGCGTTAATAAAATAGTTATACTTATGAAATAATCAACACCTTTCCAAGATTTGAGGCTTGGCTCTCTGAATGTAAAAGGAGGTCCTAAATATGTACCAATATATTATTATTTATACCTGTATCGGATTTCAAACATGTATCAAGAAAACAAATTAATAAACAAATATAGAATGTTCTTTTCCATTGCTTATTTGAATAGTAAATGAATGCATAGTATTAAAACTCGCGAGATATGCTGAGAAATCGCTAGCCGAGTTTTTATCAGAGACTTGTGAATACTCACAAATTTTCTGCAGAAACTCGCAAGTCAGCAGATTTTATTTTTTCAAAATTTTCCGACAGCGCAGAAAAGACCTTTTATGAATTAAATAAAAAGTATTTTGATTTAATTATTGATTGTGATACACATTTGTTTCTACATCATTACAAGGATTTCATGTGTTGAGCTTATATCACGCAAATGTGGTCAACATTGCATGCTTATAGATTAGTTGAAAACTTGAATGCAGTCAGGCATTTACTGTGTCTATTGTTTTATCTTTTGAGCAGATATTCCTATATTGTTATTAAATACAAATTTCGGTATTTATTACACCTTGCAGTAATTAGTGTTTTACTGTTATCATTTGATTTAACAATCAGCTAAATACCTTTTCCTTTCCTAAGGTAGATGTAGGAAAGGCTTCCCCTCACCATGGCAACTCCCAAAGGGAGAGCATCATCGAGGAGAGAGTGCCATATGGAGGACAGGCAGCCTGGAAAGAGCAGAAGAGAACATGCACACACCACTCAGTTGTAAAGTAGCATTTTGGTTTCTAGCTTTAGCATGTGTGTTCAGCTGTGCTTTGGGTACCATCTTCATGTGTGGTATTTGTGTTTCCCTTGTCGGTTTGAGACATACTTCTTAGTGTCATATCACTTGTTTTAGACCTTATCTGACATCATATCTTGTTGGTCTTGACTTGACTAGATGGTATCTTAGGATACATTATTGTAGTAAATCAAAGAGACCATAGTTGGTCTAGCAGCTTTGTTAAGACCCTAGCTATTTGGGATGAGCTTATATTCTTTGGCAGGTAAGTATTTTTGAAACGTGCTTATTAACTTAAAAAACTATCTTAGATAGTATATATGGTTTAGTGGAAAATAAAATATTAAGGATCTTAGAAAACCCTAGTAGATTAACTTTTATCACTGAAACACAGAGTTAGCTGAGTTTGCTTAGTGCTTTAATTTCTTTTTGTTTGCCTATTTGAAGTACAAACAAAGCCCTACAAACTTGGTTTTGAAAGGGGAAAATAGACGAGACTGCCTCAGATACTCTAGGGAGATCCACTTAACTGTGGCACGACCTGAACCCTAATTAGGGGGGGTCCCTTTCTAAAAGCAGAAGGGAGGATTTTGGAAAGAAGCAGACATGTAGGGAATGTCTGCCAGGGAGTTATTTTGGAAAGTAATGCGAGAATGGGAATATATCATGGGATATCAATGGGAGAAAGGGTTAAAGTAAGGGAAAAGGAGACTCAGAGGAGGCTGGGAATTATCTTGGACTGTGATTTTGAACTGGAAGCTTTTGTTTGAACCGTGTTTGTGGATCAGTTGGAGGGGAGAAGTCTGAGCTCATTTGTGGCACCTTTCCTGTTGCTGAATCAAGAAAGGGGATTCCAGAGCTCGGATGCAACTCACTCTTGTGTTGCCATATTTCACAGGCATGCCTTCATCTTCTAAACCCTTCTTCACTCTTGTATGTGAAAGATGAACGTTGGTTATTTTTCTATTATTGCAAACCCTCCTTATTAGGGCTGGGCAGTAGCTTGAGAATTGATTCATGTTAATTTTTATGAAAGAATATAGGGCACTCTCTGATCTTATATCTGTAAGCCCTAGCCCAATTACAACCTAAGGAAGACCCTAGAATGCTTGGGAAACAAGTGTTATACTCTGATTTTTGAAGCATTATGGTATGCCATCTAAACACTGAAGTAATGCATTTTAAATGGTTGATCTGAGTTGATGAATGGTAGACCTGTAGGTCATCTCTTAGCCTGATAAAGTGGCCACTGTTAGTAAAGCTTCTTGGACTGAGTTTTAGTCCCTGTATTTTCCCTCCCTTGAAGAGATCATTGAAAATGACCCACTGACAGTTCTGTGAGTGTACTTACCTTACTGTTTTATTCTTTTGCTTACGTAATTGCAATGAGAGGCTAAAGTTTATTCTGCTGTTGAGAAGGCTTCTGAATCACCCAAACCCTAAAACCATGCAGACTACTGAGTTATTTCTTTTAAGCCCAGTCTGGGCTGTGACCAAGACTTTAGAACCATGCTTTACAACATCCATCTCCTTGCTTGCTGAGTTTGAACATGCTCCTTAAAGCTTATCTAATGTTGCAGGACCTGTGGTCCTAATGATTTGTTTGGGCACTGTCTTGAAGCCCCTGCTACATCTCAGAGTCGTTTTTAGTTTGGAAACTCACTGTGTCCTTGTTTTACCATGTTACCATGGGCTGGTTATTATCTCAATGAACTTCAATGTTATCTTGGAACCCTTAATGCTTTGCAAACACCGACACCATTGGGTGAAACATAACCTGCTGCTAGCAATAGTGGTAACACCCTTGGATGGATGTAGCATGTACAGAACTGAGCTTTTACTCACCTGTAGATGGTTGTGTATGGTACAACCTTGAATAGCCTTGGGCCTGTGTTTCTTTGCCTGATTTCAGTGATATCTTGATGATGGGTACCTGTGCTCAGTCTATATGTTCTGGATACTGCCTTAAGGCCTGTGGTAAGACCTGTAGCTTTCCTTCTCCAGATGTCTGACACTCAAGACTGAATAATACCAAAATGGGTTGGCCTGAAGGACTTGGAATATGAAACTTGTCTGGACAGAACTGGTATGACATAGTTAAGGTGAGAGTATTGCACTGATTTCCCCTTCTCTGAACTGTATGTTATTATTGTGATATCCTTACTTGGTTTTTGTGTTGTGACTGAACCTTGCTCAGTTGGGTTCATCTTCATGCAAATTCTGCAGTAGCGTAAGGATGGAATGTTTAGATAAATCTTGTCTAAGACAGGAAATGTATGGCTTGAGATTAGTGGGATGTTAATGAACTTGGTCAGACCTGACCTGACAGCAGGCTATGCATGTTCTCTTTCAGCTTGCACCCTATTGCAAATCTGTAGTTACCTTGTATCAACTAATGAAACTAGGACCAAGGAAACCCTGAGCAAGGGCAAGTTGTATGGCAGATATCCATAGTCAGTTGCGCCTTAGGTGGTGAGGCACAATTTCCTATGCATACTGGGGATGATAGCTTGGCATCAAGCCTAGAAAACTTGGGCATAAAATGGATTCAGAAAACTGCTAGGTATAATAGAGCAGCCTGCCTGAGAGGGGTTCAATAAACACTTTAATTTTTCAAGTTAGTTATTATGGGTAGTTCTTAACTTCTTACAAAGGATGAAGAAGAATCAGTTCAAACAAAAGAATTTGATTTATCTTCAAGACCAGAAGATTTGAGAATTGGAGAAATTGAAGATAAGGAATAAGATGAGGGAAAATATCAAGCCAGATTCATAGATACAGACTAGATTCTCAATTGAATGAGAATCATTTGCCTGCTTCGTTGACCCCAAATGTGTACGATTTTCAATTGAAAAAAATTGTTCTGAAAATAACAGATCAATTTACTCTAGCCGATCTTTACTATAGTCTTCTACCATTAGACCCATCCGTGCAGCAGATCAACTGATCTGGTCACACCAGATATCCCCATCCTTTAAGGATGAGGATACCTTCTTACAGTTGCATAAACAAATCGGGGCTGACTGTGTACTATGAGAAAACCTATGCGGTATGCCTACTAAGTATGAGAATTGTATTCCCCCCTTGCTATTTGTTTGCCCTAGATCAGTACTTGATTCTGGTCATTGGCCCGGTAGGGCTGAGTGCATGTGATTCTGTTGTGAAGTGGAGTACCTCCTCCCTTACTACATTGTATGAGTTATGTTTGATAGATCAGTTGGATCGTATGATGATTATCAGTGCTGAAAATGCTTTTCACTATGGTTCTTTTTCTAGAGGCAGAAGTATAGAGATAATAGGCCTAGTGGAAATGCTACGCGTATGCTGATGAAGCCAACGGGAACCCAGTTCCTATTGACTTCCTCGGCATTCGTGTATCACTTCCACAAGACATACTTAGTAGGATGTATGGAAGTATTTGTGATAAAACTGAGATAGTTGTTCCTGATGAACATTGGACAGGGCTTAACTATAGTTAGTCAGTGGCTCCTGAACCCCATTTAGTAAGGGTACAGACTAGTACGAGATTGTCGTCCAGTGCATTATTGTAGCAATCATTTGTCCATTCATTGTACTGACTAGTTCACTTGTGTGTCAGGGATAGTCAGTAGATAGTGAGATTCCTCTAGTTCTACATGACTTGACATCTTGTGTTAGTGACTTGTACTATGCTTTGCACAGGGTTCTCTGAAACTCTTGCCAGTTGGCTCCTATCTACCATCCTCGTTGAAGGGTAGGGCCACTCCCAATTAGAGAGATGTGTGGGGAATCCATTACAGTTATGTGGTTGGAGGCAAAGCACCTCAATGATGCTCACCCTCCTTTGTTCAGAGTTGGTGCTTGGTAGTTGATATTTGATTTTGGTACTCATGTTAAGTTGGTATATCATTTTATATCTATTGTACCTCTTTGTACTCACACTTATATTGAATCAGGGAGTTCGCTGAATGCTGCATTTTACGAGCAGCTATTGTACTTGAGTCAGTAAAGCAAGCTTGTTCTCCATGTGTACTTTAATGATGGGTTATAGTGGAGCAATCTTGTTCTCCATGTGTACTTTATTGATGGGTTACAATGGAGCAAGCTTGCTCTCCACATGTACATTATTGATGGGTAATAGTGGAGCAAGCTTGTTCTCCATGTGTACTTTATTGATGGGTTATAGTGGAGCAAGCTTGCTCTCCACATATACTTTATTGATGGGATACATGCATTCAGATTCATATATTGCTGACTATTTTTAAAGTTATTACATATGGATGGTTGTGTTTTCATGATGATATTGTAATTATTAATTGATGGAATAAACCGTACTTGTACTAGATGGTTTTGTTCTAAAATTAGACCACCTCTCTCATGGAATCAGTTAATATTTAATATTACTTTACTTTCGTTTCTTCTCTTTATGTTTTGTAACAACCTAGGGCATCAACGTGGCTGGTCGATACCTGGACTTTGTTGGTTCTGCTAGAGAACACATCAAAAAAACAAATAGCACGTTCTCCGATGACCGACTAAAGGGGTGGTTACTATTGTCAACCTAGAGTTGCGCCCTGAATCGAAGACGTACATGAGATGGCCAATCCTCTATCCGGTTGAAACAATAGGATCTTCTCACGAGGGTGGGTGCCTCAATGGTGAGAAGAACCTCCAGAGAAGGCTGGTCCTTGTAATATGTATCAATGAGGATCTCTACTCTACGCTACGGACTACCATGGAAAAGGGAGAAGGAAACTTGAAAGGAAAATCCTACCTAATAACGGTGATATACCAAAACGTTGATCCACTCTACTTGGAACCCTGAACACTGAACAAACAAAAGAAAAGCTTGAAGACGTTCGATTTCAATCGATCACTATGCATAAGTATTTCATAAGAAGGTTCGATCCAATGACCAAAACATGAGGGAAAACGATGGAGAGAGGTTTGATACAAGACACTTTGCAGCCACCTAACATCCACTTACAACTTCAGCGAAAGACATAAAGAACACTTAACATGCCCTGCATAATACGATAAGCTAGCAACTTGGTACGAATCAGAATTTGGGAAGGGAGAGAAATCTACCACATGCAAATTGTTGAATGAATATACACTATGCCAGCACTTGAAATCTGAAAGTGCAGTCCTATTGATTGAAGAGGTTACACAACTCACCAATGGCAGAATCTGGTCTTGCCAAGAGAGGGATGATTTAATCAAGGCTAAAAGCCAACTTATAGAGAATTACAAAAGCCAAAAGATTGGCGTTGAAAAATAGACAAGGAAGATCAACTTAGATTAACTCAAGGCTGACTTTGCCTTTCAATAAAATATATTTTCCCTTTGTCTTTGCATGAAGCTCCTTGGCGTTAGAGGAAGTGGACTTGTCTTTGTTCATTGAAACGCCCACCTCTCTTTGCATGGAAATCCACGCCAATGTCAATTTTAGGTTCTTCATGAGCTGTTGGAACGTTTGGAAGTATGAGATGACAATAGTATGCAAATCCAACGCCAATGTCAATTTGAGAACTCTGACTTGATCCGTTGGAAGCCGAGTTGGAACGTTTAAAAGGCTGAGTTGGACGAAGAGATTCTTCTCCTTTGCATGGAAAACTCCTAGTAAATGTAGCGCTTAACAATTAGTCAATTCTAAATCTAGAAGAGTCAACTCGACGTCCGAATTTGGAACTCCGGTTGAGCTATTGGAACGTTACGAGCTTGAGACGGAGGAAAGTGCTTGCATGGAAAACTATCTTGCTGAGTGAGAGATAAATTCAGGTTGAATTTATTTCCTGGCTATCTATTTTCTATTTTTGTTTCTGTGCATGCGTTGCTCTTGGGTTTATTCTCACGGACTTGTCTTTGGTCTTGGATTTTTCTTCGGATCTTTTGTTAGACCACTTTCCGGCAAACAGTTTGTCCTTCTCACTTTTCCCACAGGCTTTTTGTCTTTTGAATTTCCGCGGACTTTTTCCTGCGGGCTTTATTTCTTTTGAATTTCCGCAAACTTTTTCCTTCTCACTTTTCCGAATTAATCCTTCGAACAAAAAGTCCAAAAGTATTTTATTCTTTGTCTTCTTTGGCCATTGGCAGAATGTCCTTCGAGAAAATTGCAAAGGTCTTGCCACCGACCAAGTGCCCTCCACAAGGGATTGTGTCCTTCCTCCCTAGCTTTTTCAGAAAAATTGTAGGGCACTTGGGCTTTTTGTAGGGCACCCGAGCTTTTTGTAGGTGTCCTTATTCCTCTGTCTTCATGTTTTTCTGCGGACTTTTCTTTGGAGGCTGCGAACTTTCCTTTGTTTATTTTCCGAAGTATTCCTTCGGACAAAAAGTCCGAAGGAATTCCTTCGGACTTTTTTTTTCCGAAGGATATCTTCCTTTGTTATTTCCTTTGCTTCGTTGGCGGTATGGATTTAGGCTTGATTGAACTTTGTAAAACCTTTTGCTTTTCATTATTCAGTACCCGAAACTGATTCACAAGACAAACTGGTACCCATAAGACCGTCTTCCAAATAGTAAGGTTGACAATTTTTGCCCTGTGGAAGAATTGTCAACAGTTACAGTTGAGGCATTTTTATTTTCACTTTTGTGAGCTTGTATACATTAACAATTTTCAAAAAAAATCAAAATTGTTTGTTTCAATTTTTTATTTTTTTGGCCTAAAACTAATACAAAATATATTTGTGAATTCTATCAATTCATTTTTTATGCTTTTAACAGTGTTTTGCATATTATTTAAGTTTATTTTATGAATTCATATTTTTTTACTATGTTGAGTTCTTGTATTTTTGCCAAGTCGTGAGTTTGAGTCAAAATATTGGGCTGCCAAGTTTCTCCCAAGTCCACGTTTTTGAACTATGCATGAATGGTTCCCAAGAACCAATCACAATTGGCACACACTATTGCCAACTTAATGTATTATGTTGAAATTTCCATCTCTATTAACTGAATCATCTTCCTCTCCACCTGGATCTTATGTGTGATCAGCAAAATTTTGAAATGACTTTCATTTGGAGTTTCAAGCTCAATTAAGATTAGTTGCTTCTTGATGAATAGGAATATTACTTTTGGGTTACATTCTATCATAGTTCATTAAAATTATTAACACTTTGGATAAACTGAAATGTTCATCTCTGAAGTGTGAACCACTAAGGATTTCTAGACAACCAAATTAAGTAGTCTTTCAAGTACCAACATGATAGAAACTAGTATGTGAATTCAAATACTAAGATATGGCATTCAAGCATGCATCTAAATGTAAAATAATGAAACTGATTGCACTAATTTGAGAAGTGGCATATGCTAAATATAGTAAGTACAAAGGGGTGAATGCTTAGATTTTTTGTTTGACTAGCTGAATGGAAATGACTTCTGACAGTGCAAAATACACTGGAGTAGGCCTATGATTCATTGGGTTCTAAAACCGTGTTTCTATCTGCACAAGGTCAGTTCCATCAGGCACGGGTCAGTATCGACTATCCATATTGACATGTCGTGGTTGATAGTGACCGGTGCAAAACAAAAATGTTTGTGACTGTATAGTCAACTTCGCCTATCTCTAAAAGCTCTGTATGTGATATGTTGATCCCTGATGATGTGTGCAACCCTAAAACTCAACCTCTTTCACTTTGAAACCCTAGGTGTGCTTGTGAGGGCTAGAAACATGCAAAAACCAGGAAATCAAGTCACACATATGTTAAGCTGACCCTAATCACCCTTGTTGATGATTAATCGTTGCCTAGTATTTGATACTCGAAGGAGGGAAATCAAGCCACACATAGTTCTCCTATCTATTGTGATTGCGCAATTATGATCCTTCGTATATGAATACAACTAATGATTTGGCTTTGGAATGCTTCAGATTTGGCTTGCGACTACTCCTAGTGATTGGTTTTGAATTTGGAAGGAACAAGGCAGTTATTCTCAATGTGCAATTGTGTATAGATGTGTACCAGATAAGTGCCAAGTCCTCTATCAACTAAAGCCTTGATTTGTATATATACGAGTCCAACTAGACAATTTCTCACACTAAGCTATCAGAAACATATGGACCAACCCATAAGAATGTATTAGATTTGAAATGTGACCGTTGTCGGGATAAGGTCAACACCGTCAAGCTCAAGTCAGTATCGACAGGGGATACTAACCTAGTCTGACAGTGGTGACCCGTGTATAGGAGGGCTAAACCGAGCATCTGGGCATGTTTGTGCAAGATAATATGCAGGTTGGAAACAGACAGTAAGGTTCTTGTAGGTTTGTAACAGCAGAACAGAAGGGTCAGACCCATAGAAAGCACTAGTATAGGGTGAAATGGCGAGTTAGGACCATATTTGTGGGCACAAGTCATGTGTGGTAAATGTATGTCAAGCTTGTCATTGTCAAGTACTTCATACCAGATTTTAGTTTCTATAGTTTGCTGTCAAAACAGTTCTAGAATGGTGTAAAACTTCTTAAGAATCGAAGATAGGATGTATTGTTTGTGTTTTGATTAATTTATTTAAGTTTTCTACCTATATGTTTTTCTTACATAAGGAGACAACCCTTGGAGTAAGGGATATGCACTTGGGGTAGAAAACATATTTGACACATCCCCTTTGGCAAAGGATGAGAGAGGATACTCAAGCTATCCTTGACTTGCCTCTTGGCTACTATGGGATGTCTCAACATCTCCTAATTTCCAATCAATGTCAAATCATCATGTACAACCGACAATCACATAAAGCAAAACAACATAAATCTTACTGATTTTATGCTTTAAAGCTTTTGCCAACCCTGACTGCTTTTCAAAATACTCTACGATTCTTTAAGATCCCAAAAAATTATACCCATAACACATTGGCATGTTGATGTAAAGGATTCCATGCAAAATGGTTAGGATTAAGGTGCCAAGATCCAAGAGAGGTTCACAAGGATGCCACAAATATCTTTGATGAATAGGAGTGCATTGATGATGACAATCGCAGTGACACCGGTCACACACAAGCATTGTTGGGCAGTGGCACCAATCACACCCAAGCATTGTTGGAACAATGTTAAGTCGTCCTCTACAACAATATCTTTGATGAACTGGAGGACATTGATGATGACAATGGCAATGGCACCGGTCACACCCAAGCATTGTTGGACCAATGTTAAGTCATTCTCTACAACAAACACTCAAATAAAGCAAAAAAGGTAACAAAATCCTTATTGATCTTACCCCTAAAATTATGCTAACCCTATCTACTTTTCAAAACACTTGGCCCTTTGGGATGTGGATATAGATGATTCCATACATATTGGTTAGGAATAGCATGCAAAGATGCAATAGAGTTTAATTGGGATGCCACTATATATATTTGACAAGCCAAAGGATTCTGATAAGGAAAATGACAGTGGCATGGATCACATCCAAGCATTGGTGGATCACCTAGAAGCATGGGAATCGGCACAAGCCATTTGGGCCTAGTTGTTGATGTATTTATTTCATGTATGGTTTTATCTATGTTATTGTTACATTAATGTGTTCATGATATGTGGTTGTATTTGCATTTTATATAGTTACTATAAATGAGAAATAGTCGATTATGTACGCTTACCAATTTTCTAGCTTGATATATACATATTTTATTGATTATTTGATTACATTAGAAATGTAGTTTCCACTTCCATAACACTATTGGACGTCCATAGAATTTTAGGACTTCCAGCTATGTCCAAAACTTGTCCCCTAGATTTAGCATAACTTGTCCATGAACCTTGGTGCAACCTAGCCTGTATCCCTCTTTCTCTACTCCATCCATAAAGTCTACTACAATTCTTCTGATTGCATATGTTTATGCAACTGCAATTATAGTTATGTGTTTTCGCACTGTTTCTTTTTTCGAAAGTGCTGAACTTAGGTGAAGCATCTTGCAGTAGAGGATCCATCAATTCTACTTTCCCCTTGTTATATTTTTAAGATTTGACAAATGTATATAAGTGTCTGATCTTGTTTAAAGTTGTGCTTATAACCCTGCCACACTAATAATTTCATAAAATCAATGTCTTTGGCCTTTTCATAAGCTTTTACACCAGTGATTCATTAATAAAGGATAGCAACAAATTCAAGGGAGTTTTCTCTTCAAATTAGAAGGCAAGTTTTTTCTTTTAGAAATTTGATGTTAGTCTCTTTTGAATGTGTCAATAGACTACCTTTCTTTTATTGTCAACACGGTTCCCACTACCTTTTATCTTCATCCCAACTTTATCCATGCTCAAGAGACTGCACTAGCAAATCTTATAATCTGCTTCCTCTATAGAAAAGAGAAACTAACCAGAATAGGTCAATGGGATTCAAGGGTACAACCAATAAGAATAGCAATGAAAGAGTGCTTTAAAACATCTCCTATCTAAGAAAGCAAAAAAAAGAGTCTACAAGGAGTATAAACCCTATAATAAAAGTAAACCTACAAGATTAAATGACCTCAACAACATGTCTGCATGCAGACATATCTAAGCACATGTGTTGTGTCCCAATAGAGGCCCACCCAAAATTGAGGACAACCACTTAGCATAGGCCAGGGATCCATCATATTATTGTGCTTGATATGTATCTTGAAACTAGATATCCAAAGTCTTTGGAAACAATGGTTATTTAAAGAAACAAATTTTTAAAAAAAGTTTCGACAAGGCTTGCAACCCACACTCACATGCTACCAAGTTGACTATAAACTTTACCCCATGCACCTCGGCCCTTCATCGAAGGAATCTGTAATAAAATTACCATAATGCTTTAAAAATATAAAAACATTAGAACCACCTTCACCCCTCCTCAAACCATTCAAGACTCTCTCAATCCCATTAAATATCACCAAGACCCTTTTCAACACCAAGGTGTATATGAGGTACCTTGCTCCTATGGTACCTCATAGATTGGACAAACATGATGTCCCATCCAAATTAAACTTAAAGAACATATCTCTGATGTTAACTACAACCGCATCAATAAACCTGTTTTAGCTGAACAGTCTCTTCATACTAGTACACACCATATATCCTTTCATAAAGCTAAAGTCCCAGCAAAATCCAAACAATATCAAAAAAGGTTGGTTCAAGAAGGACTCGAAATTGAATTTAAACTTAGCAATATTAATAAGGAAGATGGTCATTTCTGAGCACCAAACGGAAACCTATCATCAGTAAATTATCCGATCAAAAATTATAATAATTAAATTCACTTTGCCCAACCGACCCCACTTTTTTGTACCTTGTTGCTTTATATCTTCTCCTAAAAAATATTTAGATTTTTTTTTCTCATTCTCTCTTGTACATGTCACTCTTTCCCATCCTAAAATTATTTATCTATGTTAGTTTTTCAGCATAATAACCATCAATTTATTTTTTTATCACTATATTTTTTATTAAAAAAAATTATTAAATTATATTTTCAAATAAATACCTTATTCATAAATATTTTAATTAATTTTAATCAAACCCAATCCTACATTATTACTATATCAAAAATGGAAATTAATTATGATTCCTTTTAGTCAACAACTACAAATCTACAATTTAACCCTAAATTATTATATTTATCCAAAAAGGTGATCTGTGGTTCCTATCCAAGTATAGTTTCCTTGAGGATGAGTGAGGTATATCACTCGAAGCAATGGACCAAAAACCACACAGAAAATTCAGAATAATTTTAGCAAAGATATTAAATGTAAATGGGGGAATTGATTTTAAAGAGCATATTAAATGGGGCCCTCTACAAATGTAATTGTGGGCTTAGAAGGGATCAATTAGAAGATTTTAATTAAAAGGTTCGAATGGTTTTAATTAAACATTATTGTGGGCTTAATTTTTTAGCAAATATGAATGATAAAAGAATGAAGAGAAAACTGGAAGGTGCACATTGAATTGCATGTGCATCCTCCTTTTATTGTGCAAAAGGAATTTACAGCAGTTGGGAGGGTTGATAACCAACCATTAGTTAATGACTAACTAACATCTAATTAATAACTTTAACATCCTCCCTTAATGAGTAAACCAGAGACTACTCCAAGTTTGTCCCAAAATTTTATAAAGTACGACCAAATAGTTTAGTCATTACATTTACAGGTTGCTCTTTAAATATCAACATGAAATCTACAGTCCTCTGACATTTTGTTGTCCAATGTGGGGGTTTCAATGTAGACAAAAACTGAAAAGAATAGTCTATAGCAAAACAAAGATCTAAAAGCGTGGACATAAGATGTATCAAGTTGTCCACCAATTCTCTGTAGAGTGATTAATTGACCAGTGATAAATCCTCATTGGCTAATAACTTCACCCTGATCTCCATAGTTATGAATCCATAATCTTGGGGAGTCCAAACAAAATATACCAGGGTCATGGAGCCAACTTAATTTCATACAAGGACTTAATCATCCTGCATACCCAATGATCACGACTAACCCGAAAACCTTGAGGCTGCACCATGTAGACCTCAACGTCCAAATCTCTAGAGAGTAGAGGATGCGCCCCCCCAAAATCCCAACGTTTCCGAGACAAGAACATCCCCGAGAGGTGGGGACGTCAGGGGGACATCCCCCAGCCGCCCCTCCACCTCCGCCACAAACTGTTGTCATCCCCGGGACATTTCCCTCTAAGAGGTGACGTCTCCGAGGCGTCCCTTCAAAAGGGGGATGTCTTGGGGACTCTAAGACGTCCAGGGGATGCCCAGACATCCCTCAACCCCCTAGGAAACAAGCAGGCATCCCCCGCGCAGGTGGATGCCAAAATTTTTTATTTTTTTTATTTTTTTTAAGTTTTGGGTTTTGAGCCCTCTACCCTAACCCTAATTGCTAAAGGGTGCCACCCCCACCCCCAAGGCCTCCCAAAAGCTTATAAAAAGCCCTATCCCTCTCATTCCAAATCACACAAAAACTTCATTGAGTGAAGTAGAGAGCTGAAAGTAGAGGCAGCAAGCTAAGAGAGAAAAGTTTGCAAGAGTGAGAGAGCGTTAGGAGAGGGAAAGTGAGATCAAGAAGAGGATAGAGAAGCCAAGAAGACTCAAGACTCTTCAAGTTCATCATTTGAGCCACAAGGTAGGCCCTATCACTATGCATTTGATTCTTTGAATTTTTTATTTTTTATTTTTTATTTTTTATTTTTTGTTTCATTGAATCATTTGTAAATTCAAAATGTTTTGTTCTTTGATTCATGATTCATTGAATCATTTCTAAATTGAAAATTCTTATATTTATTTGTGATTCATTCAAATGCTTAAATTTTTAAATCTTCATTCAAATCAAATGCTTAAATCTTAAGAACAAGGATTCCTATTTGTGTATCTTCTGCTTCCATGCTTCGTGCAACCTAAAGTAAGAAAAATAAAAATAAAATCCTTGTGTCTTGATTTTAAATTTAATCCCTTACATTATGCATGGTTTGAATTTTAATTTTTAAATTATAAACTTAAAAATGAAAAAAAAAATTATCATTTCTTGCAGTGTCATTATGAGTTCTTATAGCATGAGTGAGGAAATGATAAAACTTAAATTAAGATGTTAAATTGTTGATGTTCAATGCAATATACTTATTCCTTATACATCTTTTTATAACTAATTTTTCAAGTACTCTATGTATTTGCATCGCTCCTCTGCCACTGCCATCCCCAAACTTAGGCCCCCCGTGCCCTCATCTTGTCCCCCATCAAGAAACGCTGTGGAACTATGCTAGAGAGAAGCAACCGAAAGGTGACCATCTTCGCAGTATGAGTAAAAACCAACTCCGCAATAGTTGTGGGAGTAAAAACCAACTCCTCAATAGTACTAGTGGAAGTAAAAACCAACTCCACAATAGTAGTAGTGGAAGTAAAAACCAACTCCATAATAACAGTGGGAGTAAAAACCAACTCCGCAATAGTTGTGGGAGTAAAAACCAACTCCACAGTAGGAGAAAAAACCATCTCGTCCTCTTGTTTGGAAAAGCCTTTCACAACAAGATGAGCACGTACTTGTCCAAAATACCAATTTTGTCCACCCATTTGTAGCCAATGAGTTGTGTCACTGACAATTCAAGTACCATATAAAGGTCAAAGGCGAGAGCAAAATGACCCCCTTTGCTAAAATAACAACCTTGTTTTCAGTCCTCTGAGCCAGTGCTTTTGACTGAGACATATCATCATCTTGCACAACTACATGTGCATCTGACTGAGATTGAGAAATTGCATCCTCCCGCACATGCTTCATAGTGGATATTGAGGAATTTCATCGTCCATCACATCCTATATGGTGGAGTCTCCCTCCACACATGCATTTACGTTGACTGCGATACAATAAATGAGCCTATACAAGCCACCTTGCCCAATGCCTATAAGGCAATTATCCTATCATGTTTTACATTAAACATGATAGAATGCTTCCTAGAGAATTTTACAACAATGTTGGGATTTTTCGTTAACTGATTAATAGACGAGATTTTTATTCATGCTAGGAACATACCTAACATTCCTTTGATTTTTCTAGCATTATTCAACACTACACAAATATCTCTTATCCCTTTTACTACATATGACTGACCATCATCTAACAAAACTAAATCAAAAAAGTTTGTCCTTGCAATAAATTTGTCATACCAATGCTTACATGTCAAATGTCAAGATGCACGGGAATCAATGACCCAACCACTGACAACACTAACGTTCGAGTATAATGCCACAAGGGCATACTCTTCCTCAGAATTCCATTCTTCAACTACTACCACATTTGTCACCTAATTGTTTTGTTGGGAAAGTGCAGATTGTCGCTTCCAACAATCCTTTTTGAGATGTCCAACCTTACAAAAATAAAACACTTCACCTGATACTTTGAAGATGAATCAACAGGGTTACAATTCCATTTCCCTTTTGACTGAGCAACAAGTGCACTCTATTTGTCCAAAACTAGACTCACTGATTTGTGTTTGTCTACATTCATTCTACATCAAATAGGAACTAACTTGATCAAATGTCAAGCTCTAGCTTTCCACCGTCAAGTGTAAATCCTCCATGAAAGATTCATTGGGGGGTGTCAAGTTGTTCAGAACAAAAGCCACTATATCGGTGTCATCCACCTTTTTGTTAATGGCTCATAACTGGTCTAAAAGATATTTCATCCGAAGAATATGTTCGAACAAGGACTCATCCTCAAATAGCTTTGTCGAAAATAGCAGATTCTTCAGGTATAAAACTCGGCTTTTCTCTGAAGTTTGGCATTTATTTTTTTAGACTACTCCACAATGCACTTGCCTCAATGGCATTTTGAACCTCAAGAATCAATTCAACTAACATAGAGAATCTCAACAACAGCAAGGCCTCCTTTATGACGCTTCTCATACTCCAAAAAAATAGTAACAAGTCTTGCTTCAGTGTTGAGCATGATTTTATCACAATCACGATATTCCACAACTGTTAAAATCTTATGACTGCAAAAATTATATTTATGGCTAGTTAATTTTTGTGCTTCTTGCAAAACCAAATTTTGACGATTGGCTATTTTATACACAATATTTGACCTTTGAACAGAAAAATACAATTCTGACCCAGAAATCAATGCAACAAGAAAGGTATAGTTCTGACCTAGAAATCAATGCAAAAGGGAAATGCAAAGTTTGTGAAATTATGTTTTTTTGTAAAAACAATTGTGATTGTCTAAATGTCAGCCTCTTGGTCTACAACCTTCCCATGCCCTAGCCCAAACTTTAAAAATCACAATTTGGGTTGTATTGTTTGCATTTCTCTTTCTTGCAACTGTTGTTTAACTATTTTTTGTTTTGTTCACATTTATATTTGACCTTTTTGAGCAATTCCATGCTCTAACTAACGATTTTCATCTTCATGATTGCAATAGGCATGTGCACACCTTGTCAATGGCAATTTTCTTTTGCAAAATGTTGGCGCTTTCCTTCTGCAAAATGTGTTTTCAAATCCTTCTATGTCATTTTTACTTTTGCCACAAATCTAGTTTGCGTCCACTATAAATCCTTCGTTACTGGTCTTTTTCCTTTTCTTTCTACATCGTTTTGGTCTCCCTGCATTCTATTTTGCTCGTGTTGTGTTTAGTTCTTTTGCATTTTTTATCCACATGGATTTCTTCCTTTGTGTTTGTACAAATCCTTCGTCGACTCACATTTTCCTCCATGATGTCCTATTTAGTTTCATTCTACAATCACTCTTCCTTCACAAAGCTTCGTACTATTGCGATTTTCGTCTCCATTCTCTTCAAATCACATTTCTAGTTTGAGCTCAAAATTTTGAATTCATTGAGTTGCTGGTCTTTTTCCCTTTCTTCCTGCGTCATTTTGGTCTCCATGCAATCTATTATGCTCAAGTTGCTTTTTGTTCTTCTACATTTTTCACCCACATGGGTTTCTTCCTCTATATTTCTGCAAATCCTTCGTCAACTCACGTTTTCTTCCACGATATCCTATTCACTTTTGTTCTGCAATCACTCTTCTTTCATATAACTTCGTACTACTATGTTTTGTGTCTCCCTTTTATACAAATCATGTTTCTGGTCTAAGCTCAAAATTTTAAAGTCGTCGATCTATATGTCTTCACGACCTCTTCTTCATAGTTTGTACCTTTTTTCCAGAGTTCCTCCAAACTTGGCTCTTTTCTTAGTTCGTACCCGACTAGGGCTTCCTCGAACACTTACAACTTGATGTTTGTACCCTTCTCCTAGGGCTTCCTCAAGCAATGGATCTAATACTAATAGTTGCAAATATGAATGTTGAAAGAATGACGATAAAATTGAAGGGCACTCATTGAAGTGTGTGTGTCCTTATTTTAATGTGCAAAAGGAAGTTACAGTAGTTAGGAGGGTTGATAACCAACCATTAACTAACCATTAGTTAATGGTTAGTTATCAACCATTAACTAAGGGGAGGATGGTTAGTTAATGGTTAATTATCAACCATTAACTAAGGGAAGGATGGTTAGTTAATGGTTATTAACTCCGAGCTAATGGTTAGTTAATGGTTGGTTATCAACCCTCCTAACTATTGTAACTTCCTTTTGCACAATAAAAGAAGGATGCACGCGCACTTCAATGTATACCTTCTAGTTTTCTCTTCATTCTTTCAACATTCATATTTGCTAACATTGGTATGTGAACCAATTGTTCGTGAAAAACATTAGCAAATATGAATGTCGAAAGAATGAAGACAAAACTGGAAGGCACACATTGAAGTGCATGTGCATCCTTCTTTTATTATGCAAAAAGAAGTTTGCGCAGTTAGGAAGGTTGATAATCAACCATTAACTAACTGTAGATGTTAAATCTGGATTTTATATGATAAACTAGTCTTGTACACTTGGCATATATCACTCATGGCTCAACACTTTAGTTCATGACCCTCCTGCCAAAAGGCTCACATGTGCCATCTCACCATGCTTAAATGCTTATCATATAGTCCGACCCTGATATTCTTATTACTCAGATCATCTATGGCCCACAGTATGCTTAAAACCTGATATATATCTTACACTGTTAACAAATATGAATGCCGAAAGAATGAAGACAAAACTGGAAGGCACACTTTGAAGTGCATGTGCATCCTTCTTTTATTATGCAAAAGGAAGTTACAACAGCTAGGAAGGTTGATAATCAACAAGTAACTAACTGTAGATGCTAAATCTGGATTTTATATGATAAACCAGTCTTGTACGCTTATCAAATATCATTCATGGCTCAACCCTTCAATTCATGAACCTCTCATTGCCAAAAGGCTTGCGTGCGCCATCTCACTATGCTTAAATGTTTATCCTATAGTCTGACCAAGTTGTTCTTATTACCCAAATCCCCTGCAGGCCACAATATACTTAAAATTTGATATATATCTTACATTGTCAGTTACAAATCTTCATCAATTCTCTACCCTCTAGAACACTACCGTCCAAATTAGGACATTGGCGTTGATGCTAGTATCCCAAGTTTGACGCTAGTGTTTGAACCCTACAAACGATCAAATTTTCAAATCGTTCATCATATATGGATCAGCCTATTACTCTTAATTAATCCTCCCGTGAGATGAGTACAATAGGTGTGGTATAAATACAAATCAAATCCACTCATTGTGATAAAAGTACAAATCAAGCACACATCTATCTTATACCTAGCAAAAACACCTCTCAAGCTTACAAACCTTCCCTATTTCTAAATCATTCATAGGAGCAGTATTCATATAGGTCTAAAGCATTCAAAGAGCAGTCCATGAGTAGTATTTGTCAAGTTACAAATTAGATCACGACATGCACTAGCATATAGCATATTGCACAATTGTTCACACACAAGCCCACATAAGGGGGAGAACTATATCAGTCTGAGGCCGTCTTCAAAGTATTGGCTATGTAGGCAACGTTCACTAACAGAGGGGTCTTTGAGGTCAGCTCGACTTCACTTGGGCCCACTAACCCTTGTTTTGCAAGGTGGCATGCCCTAATTGGAGGACCTAGGATTTTGAGCTACACACTAATATCCAAACCCTGTACATGAGACCATCTGCAAGGCGGCGGTGAACCCTAACAAGCACAAGTAAATTTTCCAAAAAAGGACTTGTATTCTATACAAGATAGAAGCACTGGTTTTCAGACATAAGCATCAACGCTAGTGTCCCTATTCGACGGTAGTGTCCAGGTTGACAGAGCGCTGATTTCCAATATCTGACAAATCACAGTTGAGCATCATCCTAACCGTTTCTGCACTTGCACTTCCTAGATCTTCTTGTGCATCATGCAATAAGCTAAGTATTATTCCTCCATATCTAAGCCATCAAATTAGTGTTTGACATTGTACTTTCTACATGAAATATTTAAATATAGAAATATTTAGCATATTTTCATAATTCAGCACTATATTAAAATATATTGTGAATCTGAATTATTTAATTGGCCCGCTTATAAAATCGCTTAGCCATTTGTTTGATTAGACTATTCCCCCATAACTCTTTTCCAAAAAGGGTTAAACACTAACCATTAGTTAATGACTAACTAACAACTAGTTAATAACTATAACATAATTGAAAAGACCCAAAGATAGTTGAGAAAGTTGGTTCGGAAACCCATTAGTAGTTTTCCACCTACTAACAAACATTGTAAGAAGATAAACATTTACATTCTATCAACAATAAAACAATTGAGAGCAGGACCAATACCAAGCCACCTTTTGTTTTTCATCTCTTGTCAGTCCTTGCCATATTATTCCTTGAAGCATGATGTAAACATTTTATTTGTCCAACTTGCATAAGTAGCATTGATTATTGATCAATGCAGAAGCACCTTCAGAATTTTGCCTAGTTGTGTAAGAATTTTGTGTGGCTGAAATTGTTAATAAATAAGAATATGATATTCCCTTTATGTCAGCTACCCTAAGACTTTTTAATTGTAACAAGGCATAGGAAAAATACTGAGGTGATAGGGTTGTATCTATACAATACGAGCATATCTACGTTGTATCATATCTTAAGGTTCTGAAAAAACAAGCTGATAATTTAGCCATTATCATGTAACATATGGAATCAACACATGCACTCTTTCATCAATGAAAATATAAACTACATAACCTACCGTCTAGATTTGGTACCAAGTCATTTAGAGGCAGACACTCACCTCGCAAATGTTGACACGTTTAAACAATCTAAAATTTCCAAACTGCCATAAGATGACACGTGGAATGTTCCCATTGTAGGTATCAGCCCAGCAATCTTCTTAATGATTTCTGCTCAGTCTTAGATCAAACACTTTCTGTCTTTAGCATGGAACTATGATGATGATTATGATAATCTTCAATCTTGCTACTGCTTAATAACAAATTCCCACTCAACAAAAATGATGGTTGTGCTTTCTGATTAGGCACCTCAATTCCCAATTAATTATCGGCATCTCAACATATCAAATTCAGACATATATTATGATGTCTAATTTGCAACATTGTTGTATCAGTTCCATTAATGACCACATAACCTTCTAGTACCTGACATTAACCAAATAAAATTATGAAACGCCACACATGATCATGCAATACTTGACATATCATGTCAATGGCAATATCCTTCAGTTACTCCAAAAAAGGGACAAATAGATAAATCGGATGAAAATTAAAAAAACATTGGACAAAACCACCCAAAGGATTAATAAATGGTAACACAAAGCATTGAAATTTGGGGTGCTGAGATGTGGGGGACAATTCTTAAACAATCATGTGAATGTCTAGCATGTTTTCAACAAAAACCATGGCCTTTGCACAAAAACGAATGCTGAGGTGGAAGCATTAGAGGTGGGCAAGAAAGTGAGTATAACCTCTTATATTAGAAACATAATAATAGAGAGGAGCCAAATATCATAATCAATCTAGCCAGAAGAGCAGGGATCAAATATCGGAACATCTAGATTGTTTGAATTTACAACAATGAGATGTGGAAACTAAGGGATTTTCTTTGGCTACCGGCCATGTCTAGTGCTCAGCCTACAAGCTGACCAATTGCCTATCCACTAGAACATTGCTTTGTCATTAGGGAGATAACCAAGTGTGGTATATGCACAATCTCTTCACCACAAATTGTTTGTGGAAGAAGTTAGTGTTGACATCAACTCTACACCAAGTTGTGAGTCAATAGTTCGAGTATTTCAGCGACTGCTGACATCACAAGAGAAGTATCCTTGTTACATTAATCTAACATACATCCTAAAATAAGCATAAATGAATAGAACACCGACAATGGATATCTCAAATATTAACGTGTAACTCAACTCTTATTAATTCATAGATATTGAATACAAGTACATATATTTGGACAAGTTCATGTCAAGATATTCTCCCTACATTTCACTATTAAGATTAAATACAATATTACATTCAAAAAACCAACAAACACATCTCTTCTTTGTAGCTATACATTTATGCTCTACGGAATACCACGAAATACTGTCAATATCGCAAAGGATGTTTGTAGATGTTTGAAGTCGCAATATGACCGAAAACTTCCCTGGTTTACCTTTATACTAAATAAAAAAATGAAGACTCCCATCAACATCATCCCCAAACTTAAAACTTTGTATCGTCCTCCAAAAAATCAAAATGAATAATCCCACAACACACTAGGAACTCTTAACTTTTTATAGGAACTGGTGATACTTGTTGGCTAAAATTTTCTCAAAGGATGTCCCCTTTGTCAGGTATCCAGTTGCCCGTTGTGCCTTCTATTCCAACATAATATTCTTGCAAATCAATTACGCAATGTCTTGTGATAGGGGGTGACTGTCGATAGACTCGTAAAAATTCTCAATATATGTAGTAACATATTCCAATTTCTGCATATATTGACTTATTAGACCGCCATGTTCATCTAGTTTTGAAATGATTTGATTTTGTTGTATTTGCTTTGAGCAAAATTGATCCCCCAGGGCTAAAAGTCGATTCCTCTCCACGTCAATAGGATCCTTGGTGATGTCATATGTGGTCGCAGCTTGATTGAGTTCAACCTCCAAGGCATCCAGACATCTGAGAGTGTATGCAAAATAGGTGGTGGCATCTGAAATCGTTTTCCAAAGGGAAGTGATGTGTGTCTTGATAGTTTGTCCATGTTGAGTATTATCTGTCTGTGGTTTCTTATTCTTTTCGAACTTATACTCTTTAACAATGGTTTCCCTGATTGTTTGTTTTTTTGCCTCTGAGAGTGTTTGATGTCGGATCAAGTTTTGAACTATCTCGAGAAGGCATCGTTCAAACGGTCATTGTGAGTTTGCATCAAATTTTGGTTGTGCCTTAGAGTTGCTCTGAATAGTTTTATGCATTGCCTCTTCTAAGACAACATATTTCTCCATCCAATCCTGATTGCCACTATCATGAAGAATGGTGCCCAGATGTTGATTTTGAATGGGAGACAATTTTTGTAGGTGTATTGTGGTTCCTTCAGTTGTGGGCTATATAATGCCTTTTGCCAGTTGGACAGTGTTAATCTTTTGTCTTTTAGCCAATATGGCCTTGATCTATGCAAGTGAATCTTATTGAGTGAGAATTTGTGTAGTCAAAGTGGATTGTGAGGCAGATAGTGTGGTAACTTGGTGTGGGGGGAGGGAGAGTGGAGTTTGGGAGTCAAGAGTGGGTTGTTGGGATGCCTCCATGCAGCTTCTTTTGATGCTTGAGTTTGTTGTTCGGCTTGCTTCGTGGCTACTGATGCCTCTTTCTTCTAGTTTCCCTCTGCTTTTCTTTCTCCAACCATTCTTTCTCGAATTTTTCTTTTTCCATTCTTTATTTTTCAATTCGTTTTTCCTCCATTTGTTCTTTTTAAACTTTTTCTTTTTCTGGTTTTTCCTCCTCTTTTTTTGTTGGGCCTCTACTGCCTCCTTTGAATTTATTTTTTTTTAAAGCCTCCTCCCTATTGGGCCTCCTTTTTCTCCTGCTCAAGTTTTTCTTGATTCTTTCCTTCTTTTCTTTTTCTTTTTGTTCTTATTCTATCCGCTTTTCTTCAGCTTGTTGTTTTTGTTCTACGTGTAACCTATGCACTTTTGTGACCACAGACGCTTCCCAATTGTGCCTTTGCAATGGTCGCGGTTGCCTCTTCTTCTCTAGTTTTTTCAATTTCTTGTTTTGTTTCTTTTCGTTTTATTTGCTCCTCTTCCTCTACTTTTTGTGGGGCTTGACCTACGACTATATGGATCTATGTGGTTTCCATGTCCTATGGTTTTGCTTCCTCCTATGACTCTTCCTCTGACAAATTGATTGATTTTTCTTCCAAAATTGTATCCAATTTGGATACGTTGAATCTCGGTTTTCTCCCTTTCTGTTTTTGTCTTTTGGGTATTGGCATTACCAGTGATTTTTCTTGCTGATGTGTTCAGTGCCATTTGATTCTTTCCATCTATGGTAAACCACTACATATTGACCCCATTTCCTTTTTTGAGATGGATGTCACGAGTGACTCTCCTATCACTGGTTTCTTGCCCTTATCTAATGGTTACAGTTAAATTTCTTGCATTTGTATTGTGGCAAGTACTTCTGTTTTTGAAGATTGCACCTTAAATTGGATGATGCGGTAGAGATCCCCGGCTTTTTGCATCATTGTTTTTTGATTCTCTAGTGTTTAATGCCTTAATCTTCATATTTATTATTTACCTCTCCATTATAATATTTATTGTCTTGATTTAATCATTATTCCTACATCTACCTAGGGATTTGTAGCACCATCAACCGACCCGAAACCTAGACATCCGGCATAACATGTCGCAGTGTCCTTGCTCGACTCCCCTGGCAAGATTTATAAGATCAATGCTTCACCACCTGACTTTGCTTTTTTCTTGTATTTTGTCTATCCTCAAGCCGTCGTTTGCCAATTCTCTCTCTCTCTCTCTCTCTCTCTCTCTCTCTCTCTCTCTCTCTCTCTTCTGCGGCTTTGTTTGTTGTCTACGATATTATTTAATGTTAGGTGGTATCATATATTTTTAGGCAGGCTCTGTTGACGAATCCTTGTCGTTCTACTCCTACCAAGTTGTAATTTTTACCACCCCAGCCAATAATATTTTTTTCATGACGTATGGTCCCAAGCATCTGATTTTTAATTTCCCTAGTTTCTTATATTTATTGTCATAAAGTAAGACATACTCTCCTTCATGAAATTCCTTCTTGCAATTTATGTCGTGCCATGTTTTTTGGTGTCTTTTTTTCTGAGTCTAGTTGTATGCGGCTAGGAATCTTTTTTCATCTAGTTGTTCCAACTGTATAAATTGTTCATGGAGTGAGTTATCTTCATTGATTTGAAATCCTATTGCCATCCTTAAACTTGGTATGATAAATTCCATAGGAACCGCGTCTTCCAACCTATAGACTAACTGAAACGAACAATACTTTATTAGTCGTTTATAAGTCATGTGGTATGCCAAGAGCATGGCGGGTATTTTTAAGTCCCAATCAATAGCATTCAGATGACATGTTTTCAATGACAACTTCTCAAGAACTTTGTTGAATGCTTCCACCATTATGTTTCCCTATGGGTGGTAGGGTGTACTTTTATTATGATTGATCAGGAAATGCTTTAGCAATTTGACAATTGTTGTATTGACAAAATGTTTTCTTTAATCGCTTGTTATGCTTAAAGGACATCCAAACCGCGGAATGATATTTTCATAGATGAACTTTGTTGCGGTCTTTGTTGTGGTGTCTTTAATTGACATAGCTTCGGCCCGACGTATCAAATATTCATTTCTTGTGATGATGAATTGGGCTTGGAATCTTCTTGCTTTGGGATTAATAGGTTTGATAAAAATCAATTGCCCATTTTTCGAAGGGTGCCAATGCGAGTATTGGTCTTAGCGGCATCTCATCTCTTGCATTTGGCCTCCCTACTCTTTGACAAATGTCGCATTGCCACACATATATGTGAGCGTCTTTTAAAAGGGTAGGCCACCATAATCTTACCAACAATATTTTCCATATGGTCCCTTCTCCTACAATGTGTTCACCCACAATTCCTTCATGAGCTTCCTTAAGTATATTTTGCCACTCATGTTGTAGCACCACTCGTCTCAATATTTCATCATGCCTCTTTTTATATAATGCACCTTCAACTAATGTAAAAGGAAATGCTTGGATGATTAGTCTTTTCTTATCCCCTTTTTAGTAACCTTCCAAAAATTCTCCTGTCGCCAAAAATAGTGCAATTGTCTCCATGTCCTTTGGGAAATAGGTGTGCTCCTAGGAATTCATCGTCTATTGGGTCCTTGATCCTCTCCATTCTCTATGTGGGATAGATAATCTAGGCCATTGTTAAGTTTTCCTAGTTTAACAATTATGGTAAAGTTAAACTCTTGGAATAACATTAACCATATGGCTCGTGATCAGCATCGAAAACAAATGTTGTTGCAAGCAAATAGTGTTAAAAAATTTTAGGAGCATACACCATTACCAATGCTTCTCTCTCCGTAGTAGAATAGTTTTGTTCTGCTTTGGCTAATTTTCTACTTGCAAAGGATATTAGATGATCCATGTTTCCTCGTGGTTGTGCTAATACAGCACCTATCGCTATCCCCAATGCGTCAACATGTACATGGAAGGGAACCTTCCAATCTGGAAATATTAATATTGGTGCATTGAGGATCTTGGTTTTTAATGTTTCAAATGAGTCCTGACAATCTTTATTCCAACCAATTACTTTATTATTAATCTTTTTCAGTAATTCCTTTATTGGTGCACTAATCGTGGCATAACCTCTAATAAATTTACGGTGATAGCCTGTGTATCCTAGTAATGCGCGGACATCCTTTTGTATTTTTGGCAGTGGCAAGTTGACAAATATTGTTGTTTTCAAGGAATCAATCATCAAGCTGTCTTTACAAATTATGTGACCCAACAGTGTCCCAAACAATGTCAAAAATATGAATTTTTTTCATATTTAAAGCGATTTGTAGCATGCAACATCTTTTGAACATAAGTCTTAGTGCTTGGATGTGATCCTTTAGTAAAACCATAGACAATCCAATCGTCCAAATATACTTATAGAAAGTCGTGGATAAAGTCTTTAAAGCCACTGATAATGATTCGACTAAATACAGTTGGGGCATTCTTTAGGCCAATGACATAACCGTATACATAAACAAACCCCATTCTCTAGCGAATGTTGTCTTGGGTTGGTCTCGTTTGTCAATCTAAACCTAATGATACCCTGAGAATCCGTCCATAAAGGAATATACCTCTCTTCCGGCAATATTTTCAAGACTTCTTCGAGGAATGGTGTTGGGAATGGGTCATGAATGCAAACTTTGTTCAATTCTCTAAAATCAACACATATGCTTATTTCTCATATCTTTTTGTTTTGTACGACCATTAGACTAATCCATTATGCATCATCTACTGGTTCTACTTCTACAATGCCCGCAACTAAAATTTTATCAATTTTTGTCTTTACTTTGATCTTCATATTAGGATTTAGTTGATAAGGTCTCTTTCTAATAGGTTTTGCATCTAGTTTTTACTGAATGTTTATTGTTCCTAACTCAGGTTTCATGTCGCAGAAATCCTTGAAGTTCTTGCGAAGAATGTCTTCATATTCTTTTAGTAGTTCTACCATTTTTAATACTGTTGATTCTCCCCAATAATCTCCAATTTTGGCCAATTTAGGATCTCTTTTGTGTGCTATGTTTTCTTCCCGAACTTTTAATGGCTGATAAAAATAGCTTGTCTTGTCTTCGTCGGTTTTGACCAATTCTCTTTCCCCTTCTACAATATTGCAGTTAATGTGATATGCATTGATTTCTGTTTCTTTTTTGTGTTCTTGTTTCTTCATCTTATAACATCTTAGGGGAATGGTTTCATACACTTTATTCACAACTATCATTGCTTTTTGATTCTCTATTTTCTTTGTTGTTGTATGCTTTCTAAATTACACTATGGCGTCTTCATCAAATGATATTAAAAAAGATTTAATTTTTCTCAATGTGCAGCATACTCTTCGATCTAGGTCCCAGAATCCTTAATGATCTAGTCCTAGTTTCGGGTCTCTCCGCATGTTTCTTGGTGCACATACCATGTTCATGGTATTTGTCCTAAGGTCCAATAAATATATGGTACCCAAATTTTTTGGGCAATCTCTCCAATATGCCTCCAATAATCTTCACATTTATTTATGTGTTGACAAGGACTTCCTCGACCTGTATATTTTGTGAGAACCTTAAACTTCTCCTCCTCTTGAATGTAACGTGTCTCAAGGAGTATTAATAAGATATTCAAATTCTTAATGTGTTCCTTGTGTGTTGCCCACCATCTTGTGGCATTTATAATTAGTGTGTCATCCAAGGCTTCTTGCTTTTTCACTGTGAAAAACTTTCTCCATCTAGACTAAGTATGCTCTTATGTTGCCAGTCCCTAAGAATTTAAGTAAATTGATGTGTGATGCTCCCCTTCCTAATCAAAATACCGTTTTTACTTTCTTTTGTGATTGTTCTATTGTAGTCTTCCTTTTTATTGTTCCTAGATATGGTTCTTCCTTATTTCCTGTGGGATTTTCTCTTCCCTTTGCAGTATTCATCCTAACTTCAACAGTATCTTTGAGTCTTCTTGTGATTGGTCTTGTCACTATGTATTGCTTTCTTTCCTTTCCTATTGTTATAATGTATTTCCTATGTTTCTTGTTTTCTTTCATCTCTTCCTTGTGTGTGGAATAACTTCCCTGATCTACGATATGTTGAATGTTTCTTTCTTCCGCGGTATTGCTCTTGTGTCACGGTATTCTATTTTTTTTTTTGTTGTTCCACGGTATTTTTATTTTGACCTCCTGCAATATGAATTATACTTCTTGCAATTCAATTGACTTGCTCCGCGGTACTATTTATTTGGTCAGCAGTATTTTGAATCATTCTTCTTGCCACAACATTGCTTATTATGTCTACATCATCTCTCCAAGTCTTTGTAGTATCGTAAAATATTTCTTCATAGTCTATTATTGAGTGATCAGATCCGGTTTCATCTTCATCCGCTGAGTAGTAATTTTCCTCCTATATTCTCTCTTTGGTTTGTGGTATTTATGGTTTTTCGTTCAATTTTTCTTAAAGATAGCAATTTGTGAACTCTTGTTTCCAGTGTCCCATATAACCAAGCTTTGATATCTTCTTCAATATTGGACTCGAGTTCTTCATTCTCTAGTTCTATTTCACCATCTTTATTGAGTTTGAAGTCCCTATCAAAATGGGGTACTTTCCCTATAGCATAAATCTCTTGAAGATCATCAAAATCTTTGTCCTCGTCTTTGTTCCCCTGTACCTCTTCAATCCAGGTTGCGTTCATGCCTATTTCTAGTGGGACATAGGCCATGATGCCATTCCCTTCCAGAGTTATTTCTTCATCTTCGCAATTAAAAATTCAATTACAATCCGCCAACCATCCTAACACTAAAAGTATAGAATATATGGGGTTTTATGGACACACTCCATCACTTCAAAGTCTACTATTTTAGTTATTCCCATGAAGTTCACCTTTATGCCTTTTAAAACTCCAAGTCGTGCTTTCAAACTACCATTTGCCATGGAAATATCATAATCCATTGGATGTAATGTAGGTTTTCCTAGTACTTCCCATGTTTATTCTGACACAACATTAACATCTTCTACCAAATCCAGTAATGCTTTTGTAAATTATCGGCCTTCTACCTTAACATCTAAGTATATGGTTGAGTTCTTCCATTCTCTTTTTGTGCAAAAAACATTCTTCTTTTTTATGTCTTTTTTGTTCTTTGTACGCGGTATGTGCGTTCCTAATTGTTCCAATATTTGCAGAACAGTTAGAGTTTTTCTAATAACGACTACTCGATCATTTTTGCAATTTTCTTTAATCCAAGCATTTCTTTTTCCTCAAAATAAGTTTGCTTCTCCTCTTCCTCTTTCTGAGATTTTTCAGTTATGTTTTTACTTTGTTGTATTGTTTTGTCATGTCTTGGGGTTGGTGTAGTTTTCCTGTCACTCTCATCCCTTAACACATCTCCCCAATTTCCCCCCTTTAAATTCATTATGGTGCCACACTTTGTGATTACGGTTGCTCTCCCATTATCCACAGTCTTGTTGGTGTTTTTCACTATAGTTTTCTTATTCCAATTTTCTCTCAGCTCCTCTTCTGCTTTCATTATTTCTGTTATCATACCACCGGTTCCAGAAGTCTCTGGTTGTTCTTTTTGTGTTTCTTCTTCCTTATCTCCTCACAGTACTTTCTTTAAATGTTGGTCTCCTTTGGTTGCATCATTTAAGAGAGGTCTTTGTTCGACATGTTTTGAAGAATTTTGTGGCCTTTGGGCAAGTGTATACATCACGTGTGCCTTTCTCATGACAGAAAGCACATTTGTTTTGGTCTGGTATAATGCAATTCCATGCAATGTACCCTTCCTTCCCACATTTGACACAGGTGGGGAGACCTCTCTGTTTTTCACCTTATCGTCCTTGATAGTGTCCCCCCTTGGTACCCTTGATAGTTGTTCCCTTGATAGTTTCAACCTTGGTACCCTTGGTAACCTTAGTACTCGTGGCCTCCTCCTTGATACTAGTTTCCCTAATAACCACCTCTATAACCTTTGCGGTATCCTCCTCTATAGTTGTTTCCTTGCTATTCTCCACAGGAACCTCCGTAGTATCCGCCTCTGTTGTATCTTCCTTGATATCCTCCTTGATAGTTATTGAAATTTTGTTCTGGAGGGGCTCATATTCTATGGTGCCACATGTGGCTGATAGGGAGTTTGTACATGTGGCGCGGTTCCTGGTGTTACTGCCATTGTTGGAGGTGTGGGCAATGTTTGCTTTTTTTTATGTCGCGTCAACTCTCATTGTCATTTCTTTGAGGTCTTCTAACGCATCAACTCCTGGGCAGGTTTGTTGGTAGTGCCCAAATGATCCATACATAGTACAATATCTTAATTGGTTGGTAGGTGGGGCAACTTCCATCAAGGGGCACATATTCTAGTTGTGTTGGTCACAAAGTCTACAAATTCCACACCATAATCTATCTTTTATAATGGGTTGTTGTGTTGGAGGTGTCATTCATATAAGATTAGATTGAGTTAATGCCACCCTTCTTATGTTTTCAGCGTAGGGGCATTCTATCTTGCTATGTTCTTCCCCACAACATATCGCACACCAAATCTTGAGTTTCGTTGTTAAGTTTGTTGGTGAACTACTTATTTCCGACTTCATATGTATCTCCTACCTTAATATTAATTGTGACAATTCTTGTTCCATTTTTTAAAATTTTGTTTACATAACCTCTCCTTTTCTCTCCTCCAGGTTTGGGCTTCTAAATGATCTGTCATTTCTAGGGCTTCAACAAATAACTGAAATTATTTCCCATCGGTAGCTGCTCTTAAATGTGGTAGTAACCCTAATACAAACTGTTCAATTTTTTGTTTTATTGTCAAACTCTTTCATTGTTTCCTTCAGTACGTGAATTAATTATCATTTTGCTTGCACTTTATGTAGGAGTCTCGGGATAGTAAAAAACACTTTTGAACATGTCTTTTATCTCATCCCATATTTTGCTATGGTTAAGGCTGATGGCTGATTTTCATATACCACTTCAATGTATAGTCTTTCAATGTGCCCACAAAATCAAACAATTTGACTTTGTTATCTGTAATGTTATGGATCATCCAATATGTGTCTACTACAAAAATGTGTGCTTCACTGTCTTTTGTGTCTTCGCCAAAAATGGGTACTTAGTCTTGTTTTCCATTTTAGCTTGGGTGGAACTTGTCTTACCACTTACTGGTTTAGTGTTATTGCTCTTTTATTTTGGGGTCTATTTCCTCTTTTCTCTCTTCTTCTCTTTCTCTTGGCAGTATTGTTGTTTTCCTACAGCTTTCTTTCTACCCTTATCTTGCAGTAACTCTAGTTCAAAGTAACTTCTTCCCAATATTTCTTCAAAATTTCTAACTAATCCTCTTTGCAAGTTCTCAAGTTTGTGTTTTCTATATTTATCCCTTAATTCTTCTCCAATATGTATAACTTATTTGGGTGGTGTCTCTTTCAATTTCTAAAGCGGCACGAGAGACGGCAGTTGGTTCAATGGGTTCATCTCCTCAAACAATCTTTTCCGGTTGGGGGGAGCACATTTCTTCGCATCTCATTCTTATCTTCCTCCTTATCCTTTTCTTCCCTATTATTTTTAACTAAGCTCTCCACATCATACTCCTCTCCTATTTCGTTATCTTCTTTTTCTAGTCTTGAATCCCAATTATGTTTTTTGATTGCTTCCTCTATTATCTTTTTAACCAACTTTTCCAGATCTACCTCTCATTCTCTACCATTGCTTCCTTCTTCCATTCTTTCTTCCTTATCTTTTTTGAGTTTCTCTTATTGCTCCCTTCTTCACTAGTTTCTACATTCTCCACTTTCTCTCCTTTTGTCCAACTAAGTTTCTTATACCTGGTAAAGGCCCTCTTTGGCCTTCTACTTCCAAGGATTCCCCATGTGTCTTTTATCTAACATCTTTATTATAGACTCTAACGGTTTTATCGATGCATTTGTCTGCTCTACTAAGTTTGTTTGTGTAGTATATGCCTCTTGCATCCATTTCCTATCTATTTCCAATCCTTCCATACTTATCGTCGGTTTTGGTGTTGTCAAAGTTAGTTCTAAATTATGTGTTATTTTTGATTGTTCTGTACTAGATTTCCTTTTGGTTAAGATTTCTCTTCCTTTCTTTCCACGACAACTCCACTCGATGTTGCTCTTTTCTTTTTTTGAACTTAATTGTCTCATCCTCTCGTCCCTTTCTAATCTTTGCCTCTCCATTTTTCCCTCCAGTTGCTTATTTTCTTCTGCTAACTTCACTTGTTGCTCTACTTTTCCCAATTTTTCTTCTTTTTATTTCCTAATTCCCTTTTTACTCTTGCTTCGTATTACTCCTTTCTTGACTCTCTTTTCTTCACTCTTCTTCTCCCCCTTTCTTCTCCTTTATTTCTTACACTCTTCCCTTCTTTCTTTCTTTCTTTCTTTTCTTCTCTCTACACTTTCTCTAATCTCTTCTAATTTCTTTCATATCACTAATTCTGTCAAATATTGTAATAAGACTTAACTTTTTTTAGTTAACGTTTAAACTAATAACTTCCTATAACTGTTGTAACCAATTTTGCATATCATAAATAAGATGTATGCACACATCAATATAATCGTGTGCTTTCCACCATTTTCTATTTATTCATTGCAGTATAATCTACTAACAATGGTATCAGAGCCACCACTCGAGGAAGCCAAGGAATGGCACGAGCGTCCACATGTTCAAGGAAACCCTGATTCTAAAGTACGAGCAGGAGAAGGGGAGAGCCATTGAAATGTCAACAACAAACAGTCCTGTGACAACACACACATCACCGTCGACCATCGACGGACCCTGCACACAGTCCCGTCGATCATCCCCATTATGGGACATGGGGAGGAGAGTACACAGTCGTAGT
Organism: Torreya grandis; assembly: GCA_037957365.1. Classification (NCBI taxonomy): domain Eukaryota; kingdom Viridiplantae; phylum Streptophyta; class Pinopsida; order Cupressales; family Taxaceae; genus Torreya; species Torreya grandis. Next base: position 1,133,048 of record JARHVA010003897.1, read on the forward strand.
CGCATAAGCTTTCGAATCCCATCAGAGTCTATAACGAAGATAAGTCGTGGCAGACACGTGAAGGAAGGGCACAAATAAGAAGTTTCATAGGCGTGGGGAGGAAGGTATGTGGGAAGGCACAAAACACAATCATAGAAGGGCAGAAGGACAAATGCAAGCACAAGGAATAGTGACGCGAGGGGGCACAAGAAATAACAACGCAACAACAATAAATCTTGTGTGAAAATCGTGGAAGGGCAGAACTAGTGAGTTCACAATTTTTTTATTTTGTTTCATACTATAAAATTTCTGGGTAGTTGAAAAATCTTGAATTGTTGTCAATTCCAAAATCAGAAAGATCAAAATAGTTCAATTTTTCGGAATTTTTTAAGTATTTTATTGGTTAAAAATTATTTTTCGGAGTGAAAAATGGCCAATATCCAGAATCTTGTCCTTCCTAAGTCCCAAAATTAATTGGGCAGAATTATAATGTGTGGAGTCATAAAATCTTGACAATTGCAAAATTTGGGATTGTGACAAGAAAATACTTGAAACAGAACAACGACTGCCAACAAATTTTGTTGATTATGACAAATGTCATAAAGAAGCTATTCTTTTGTTGAAACTTTTTCTATTGGAGGATATGATTCCGAAAGTTCGAAATGCTGCACAAGCAAGTGCACTATGGACCAGTCTCAAGAACAAGTACCGGACTTCGAAAAAGAGTCTAGTACTTTATTTAAAAAATTTGTTGTTTTCCACAAAAATTACAAAAAGTGGATCTCTGTCAGAACATTTATTACAAATGAAAGATCTTTGTGATCAATTGTCAACCATCAACAAAAAAGTGGATGACGATGATATGGTGGATCTTGTTTTGAATAGCTTGACACCTTCTTATGAATTGTTCGTGGAGGCCTTGCCCCTGAAGACAAAGAGTAAAACTCTCACTTTTGATCAGGTGAGTTCATATTTGCTGCAAAAAGAACCTAGGCAGACACACTTCAGTGAGCCCAGTTCTGGCCAATCAAAAAGTGCGTTTGCTACCCAATCAAAAGGGAAATGAAAAAGACGTTTGGATATGTCTTCATCTTCCCCAAAATTCAAGGTAAAATGTTATTATTGTCAAAAATTTAGTCATATTAAGAAAGAATGCATAAAAAGACAATATGATCTAACACATATCAAGAAGGCAAAAGGGCGTGCAAATGTGGCAGCAGTTGAAGCTGAATCTGAGGACGAATATGCTCTCATGGCATCATGCTCCGATGAGAGGTCTACCAATTACTAGTTTTTTAATTCCGGTGCATCAAGGCATTTTACATGTCGAAAAGACTAGTATGTTAATTTCACTACCAAAGAAAGTTTTTCCAATTCAGTTTCCTTGGGTGATGGTAGGTCACATGTTGTAGAAGGGATAGGAGATATATGCATTGTTTTGAATAATGCTACAAAGTTCATAGTCAATAATATTAGGTATGTACCTAAGATGAACAAAAATCTTCTATCAATCAGTTAGTTAACTGAAAACCCTCACATTACAATAAATTTCTCAGAAAAGAAATGCATTGTGTTTGATATCAAAAATGATAGTCATAGCCCTAGGCATTGGGCAAAACGGCTTGTATAGATTTGTTGATCCTGCCACTATCAGTTTGAATGCATTAATTGTGGAAGATAATACCAATGTTGTATGGCATGAGAGATTTGGACATCTCAGTCTTCAGTATTTGGCCAAACTCCAAAAATCAAATATGGTTCTTGGATTGCCTACTATCCAAGTCAAGCACGATATATGTGCAAGTTGTTTGGCTGGCAGGTAGAAGCAGAAACCTTTTCCCACTGAAGGTACCTAGAAAGCAAAGGGACTCCTCGATCTTGTTCATGCAAATCTATGCGAGCCATCTTGGAAGTCATCTATTGTTTTTGGTGCAAGGTGCTTTTTATTGTTCGTAGATGATTTTTATAGAAAAATGTGGGTCTACTTCTTGAACAAGAAGTCTGACTGTTTTGTTGAGTTTGTCAAGTTCAAAGCACTGGTAGAAAATCAAACCAGTCAACGGATCAAAACCCTACGATCCGATAATGGGGGAGAATTCACTTTATTGCAGCAAGGAAGGAATTCATCGGCAGCTAACAACCCCATACACTCCTCAACAGAATGGAGTGGTTGAAAGGCAAAATCGCACAATCATGGAGATGGCTTGATCCATGATGCACAACAGAGGTGTACCATATATATACTGGGGAGAAGCAATAAACACGACAGTCTACATACTAAACAGAAGTCCTTGCAAGGCTTTGGAGAACATCACTCCAGAAGAAGCCTAGTCCAACATCAAACCGAAGGTAACACATTTTCGTGTTTTTGGTTCTACTGCGTATGTCTCATTCCTAAGAAACATATAAGTAAACTAGATTCTAAATGTGACCAATATTTCTTTGTTGGTTATAGTACTCAATCCAAAGCATATAGACTAATAGATGTGTCTACTAACAAGATCATTATTAGTCGGGATGTTGATGTAAAAGAAACAGAATAATTTTTTGTTTGTAATCAGCAAGCTATCTCTGATAATCCAAAGGTTTCTACATCTAGTATTGTACTTCCTCTAAAAGATGAGGAACCACATGTTTTGGAGACACCCTCACAATCTTCAGTGCAACAATATACATCTAACACTCCGTTAGTCTATCAGCGTCATCGACTTGAGTCAACCACCTCTCCATCCGATGTTCACCAGGTACAGGAATCCTTGGTACAAAAGAGATCCAAGTGGTATTACACCAATCTACAAAATGTATGAGAGGGTGATCTTCCTCAATCTCATACACGGTCTCGGTAGCCAGGAAAGTCAGTTGTGGATTCCACTGATGATGAAGAGCATATGTATTTTGCTCTTGCTTCTGATATTTTCACTATTTCAAAGCCCCAACGATATTCTGATGCACAAGGCAAACCTGAGTGGGAGACAGCGATGCAATCAAAGTATGATGCCTTGATGAGAAACAATACCTAGACATTGGTGGATTTACCTCTAGGTAAGCAAACCATTGGCTGCAAATGGATGTACAAAGTCAAATGCAAGGCCGATGGTACTTTGGACAAGTACAAAGCCCGTCTTGTTGTGAAAGGATTTTCACAACAGGAGGGAATAGACTATGAGGAGACTTTTGCTCCTACTACAAAAATGGTCACATTTCGGTTACTTCTTTCTATCTCATCTTAGTTTGGTTGGAAAGTATTTCAAATGGATGTCAAAAGCGTTTTCCTTAATGGCAATTTGGATGAAGAAGTATACATGGTGTAGACTGAAGGCTTTGAGGAACTTGGTCATGATCATTTGGTTTGCAAATTCGTGAAGTCTCTTTATGGCTTAAGCAGCCTCCTCGAGCCTAGTACATCAAAATTGATCAGCATCTACAAGATTCTAGATTCAGACGGAGTCCATCTAATCCGAATCTCTATATCAAAAGCACTGGTGATGACATTGTGATACTCATTGTGTATGTTGACGACCTTGCCATCACAAATAGTGGAGACACAAAGATTCATAAAATCAAATCAGATTTGTGCACTGCTTTTGATATGACTGATCTAGGCCTCCTACACTATTGTTTGGGTGTAGAATTCTGGTAACATGACCACTCCATTTTCATTGCTCAAGTCAAGTACGCCTGATATAGGCCTCCTACACTATTGTTTGGGTGTAGAATTCTGGTAACATGACCACTCCATTTTCATTGCTCAAGTCAAGTATGCCACTACTCTTTTGAAGAAGTTTGGAATGATGGATTGTAATCTTGCTTCTACACCTATGGAGAAAGGACTGAAATTGACTAGTGAATCATTATATAGACAGTTGGTGGGCAGCTTGATATATCTTACCACCACTCAACCAGATTTATGTTTTGTTGTTAGATACCTTTCTCGGTTTTTGTCTCAACCGAAGCTAGCACACTGGACAGCAACAAAACATGTTTTGCGATATGTCAAAGGAACTCTTGACTTTGGCATTCTCTATCAGAGGACAGCAGATTTCAGGTTGATTGGTTATACAGACTCTGATTGGGTAGGATCTGTTGATACTCGAAAATCTACCACCGGGTATATGTTTTCCTTTGGTTCAGGATTTGTTTCATGGCAAAGCAAACTTCAACATATCGTTGCTCTCTCTTCCACTGATGCAGAATACAACGTAACAGTCAGTGCCAGTTGTGAAGCAATTTGGCTACGTTGGATTCTAGTTGATTTGCAACTTCCTTCATCTACACACTTCTATAATTGTTGTAACCATGTTGTAGCCAATTTTGCATATCATAAATAAGACGTATGCACACATCAATATTATCATGTGCTTTCCACCGTTTTCTATTTATTCATTGCAGTATAATCTGCTAACAAATTCATGCTCTAATCTTTTGTTAATTTTCTCCATCCTTTTTTCCATTTATCCCCCTAGTTGTCGTGTCTTATCTTTCAATAGTCATCTCTCCTTGGATGACCCCTCTTGCCTTTCGCCATCCCCTAGGTACCTATCCCCTACAGAAACTGCTTACTGCTTCTTATCTACCCGCCTTCGATAAACAACATATGAATGAGTGTTGGTACCTTCTCAATGAATCTCCCCCTTGGTGCTTCCAATAATTGTGCTTCTTCGCATCAAAACTTGTCCACCCAAGTATCGCCCACGATATCATGAACGAGTCTAAAGTGGTCTCAAACCAATAATCTACTGCTCGTGTCCAAGGTTCGTCTATTTCCTCAAGTTTTCGTATGATTTTCTTTGTCCACTAGATGGGTTTCTTAATGTGTAGTCTTGAACCTTTTGTTGTGTTTGCCGGTCTTAAAATCCAGGGTCACAATAGATCTGCGAAGTTACCCAAAATTCCTCATCCTGTGGTTGATAGAACTTGTCCTCATCTTGATCGAAAGTGGTTTATGTTCTCTTCGCTTCTTAGTGAATAAACTGCTTTATCTTTGTCTCCCACCAATGCTTGATCTCTGTTATTGTTGGCTTCCATAACTCTAAAGGGCACTTCTCCTTGGACATCAGTTATCTAAGACCTGGGCTCAAACATCAAATGTTGACATCAACTCTATGCTAAGTTGCGAGTTAATAATTTGAGTATCTCAGCTAGTGCTGACATAACAGGAGAAGCATCCTTGTTACATTAATCTAACATACATCCTAAAGTAAGCATAAATGAATAGAACACCAACAATGGATAACCTAGATATTGATGTGTAACTAAACTCTTATTAATTCATATATATTGAATACAAGTACATATATCTGGACAAGTTCATGTCAGGATATTCTCCCTACAATTCACTATTAAGATTAAATACAATATTACATTCAAAATACAAACAGACACATCTCTTCTTCATGGCCTATACATTTCTGCTCAACTGTGTGGGATGCTGCAAAATATTGCCAATACCACAAAGGACGTATGGAGATGTCTGATGCTGCGGTATGACCGAAAGCTTCTGCAGTTCACCTTTATACTAAATATTTCCATGTAGAATCCCGTCAACAGTTTGTGTGGTGGAATGAGCCCAAACAAAGTATGAAAATTCTGGAAACAAAATATTAACTCCTGAAATCTAAAATAAAACCTTAAAGTTTAAAATATGCAGCTCCGAGGCTAAAGAAATGATATTAATTCTGAAAACAAAAATCTACCAACAAAATTTCTGAGATCTGAAAGAAAACCTGATTCATAAAATAACTTTCTACTATAGAAAATGATAAATCTCTAGTCTGTTACCACCAGTATAGAGAACAGTGAAAGCTCATCTAGTCCAAACTCACCTTATATTCGAGGAAATTGTTAAGTTTATTTCCAAATAGGATACCAAGAAAAAAACTTACCTGAACAGGTATGGATGCCAACTGAGGCCTAGAGGACTTCTAAGGGCAGTATGACGCTACACATGACCAAAACTTAGTCTTCACAAGTTTAACCTTGATGAAGCTATTTGAGGTTTTGATCTTTGCAGGTACATCTTCTTGTTGTTTGGTTTATTAGGTTAAATAGGAGCCATGACCAGTTAATCTAGCCCCCTGCTTTATGGTCTCATTAATTGTTGCTATTAGCGCTCTCTATGTCCCATAGCTTTCGTCTTTTGCACCTAAGTTTCTTGCATCATAATGTTGGGCCGGACCATTATGGACATTTATCATATCTGTGGCTCAACTGCAGCATGAATCATAAGCTGAGAATTCCCTAACAAAGGAGACCTGGAGGAAAGCTTCTCATCTAAACAGAGAGAATAATAAGCATAAACTTCACCTTGGATACAAATGTAATTATTTATAAGTTTGAAATCTGCAGCTCCGAGACAAATGAAATGATATAAATTCTGAAAATCAAAATCTGCCAACAAAATTTCTGAAATCTGAAAGAAACCCTGATTTATAAAAGAACTTTCTACTATGAAAAACAATAAATCTCTAATCTGGTACCACCAATATATAGAACAGTTAAAGCTCATCTTGTCCAAACTCACCTAGTATTCTAGAACATTGTTATTAAGTTTATTGCCAAATAGAATACCAAGAAAAAAACATTCCTGAAAAGGTATGGATGACTTCTAAGGGCAGTATGATGCTACACAGGACCAAAGCTTAGTCTTCACATGTTTAAACTTGATGAAGCTATTTGAGCCTTTGATCATTGCATGTGTATCTTCCTGTTGATTGGTTAATTGGGTTTAATAGGAGCCATAGTCAGTTAGTCTAGCCCTCTGCTTTATGGTCTTATAAATTGTTGCTACTAGCCCTCTAAATGTCACAAAGTTTTCCTCTTTTGTGCCTAATTTTCTTGCATCTTAATGTTGGGCCGGATTTTTATGGACCTTTATCATATCCATGGCTCAATCACCTGCGGCATGAATCACAAGCTGAGAATTCACTGACAAAGGAAGTGTGGAGGAAAACTTCTCATCCAAACAGAGAAAATAATAAGCATAAACTTTGCCATGGATACAAATGTAATTATTTAAAGTTCATGGTGATCATAAAATATATAGAACATAACTAAGTAGAAAGGACATAAAACTGTCTGGTTAATAAGGTTGATCATCTCATATTATGACTCATCCTAAATGTAAAAGCACGGGAAACATGAACCACTAAAAACACGAGACATCAGCTCAAGACACATTTCTGTTAATAGGGGAAATACATGTTTGACGACAAACCATGGACAATGAACTCTAGGAGTGTTTTATGTTTGAAGAACAAAACTGTTGCTGAGCATCCCTAGAATTACATACTTTTCATGTCCATCAATCAGAGTGAAACAATGTATGATTAAACAAAATCAGGAAAACCTGAAGAAGCTCCTTCTCACGGGAGGCTTTCCAACATCGAAATTGTTCTGCCTCTTGCTTTATCTTGTTTTGCAGTTGAACCTACAGAATAAGAAAATCACTCGTCATTTCTTGAGCTTTACCTGACCTCTAAGTTGGAACTCTTATAGCCTTTCAAGTAGTTAGACAATCAATACAGCTTTACAAAAACAGCAGTGTACAATACCTTTTGTGCCTTGATGGATTGTATTTCTTCCTGCAAGCGCTTTGCTGCTTCATCACTTCTTTGTTTTTGCTTTATAAGCTGAACTTGATTTTCTTGCTTTTTCCTTAAATCTGAGATCTGCAGAATAAAGCACATGAACCTTGATATTGTGAATTTTGCTTACAAGTTGCTAAAATCATTAGATGTTACTTTGATTCCTTAATCAGTCCCTTGAGAATGCATTACAAGGTTCAAGAGTGTATATTTTTTGTTTGGGAGAAAGCATCCACCTGTGTCTCAAGCATTTTCAATTTGTGCAAATAAACTTCCTGCATCTTTTGGGTCTGTCCATCTGTTGTGTTAGCAAGACTCTCAACCTCAGCCAGCAAACGGTCTCTCTCTTTCTGCTGACATTCAACAGGCATTGACATAAATATTCGTCGTATATTGAAATAAACTGCCAAATGCAAGCTGGGGAAAACTAGCCCTTCACCTGTACAGCCTTTTTCTCCTCTTCAAGTTCCATAAGTTTTTTGCCAAAATGCTGCTTGAGAACTGCAGTATCGACTTTTCCAAACAATTTCATCTCCAACTATAGAAACCAAAAAAGGCAAGAGATAAAAGTCAGTAAGTTATTTCATGGAAATGATGGAAAGACGAGTCATAATTAAATTGCAGAACTAATCATTGCTAAGTTTTAAACCACTCTATATGCTAGAACTGCCCCTCAGTACAACTACAAATGTGTCCTTTTAATAGGAGGCTTGATTGATTGTTAATTTAGATTATAATGACAAACACGATCAAGAACAGCTTTTTTCAGAATGCAATTTTTAGAATGAGTGAAACAGTTTCCAAAGAATTTATGCACATAACTTCCTTTTCTTTATCATATTTATCATCTCAATCGGAAAATATATTGGGAACTTACAGTATTTGTGTTAAAACACTATTCAAATCTATAATATTTGTTGCTCTTATTTAAATCATACAGAAAGCTAATCATACAGATCTCTGTCTATTCTCACAGCCAACACCTATGAAACAGCATAAGTTGAAGAAGAATGCCAGAACTTCATTATAAGATTGAAATGTGAGGAGATTTTACTGGATATGTGCTTTTTTAATAAAAACAGTATACCTTTGTTCTATTCACGAATCTTTGAAATAAAATATGTCCATATCATAGAAGCAATAAATAACATACCTCTTTCTGTTCCAACCGTTTATTAAGTTCGTGTAGCTCCTTGTCCATTGTGTCTTGTAGCAAATTGTGTTCCCACTCTTTTGCCACTTCTTCAACTTCCCTGGATTCTTCACCTGCCACTTTAGAAATGTTGATCCCGACACGATCATAAGGGATAAAATAGCATCAATAGTGCATATTCAAAAAACATGTAGGGGTCAATCATAAACATCAGTCCCTCACTTGAGCTAACGTTCAACAAAAATTAGGGTATAACCATGTCTTGCCTATGCTCCTATCTTGTCTTTCTTGTAGTGAGTTTTTGTATTAATATTAATCCAGAAGGTTACAGTAACATATAGCTATCTGGCATAAATAAATACTAAGAAGCTCTACATTCCTATGACCACAAATATAATGTATCATAATCGAGAGCATAGCTAAGTTTAGGGCCCAAACATTGGTTGCAAGCAACATAAGAGTTACAGTCAATGTTCTGTCAGCTCAATTAGGGTTTTATCCATCTATAGCAGTTGCAATTTTTATTATTTTACATAGAACTACAATAATATTCGGACCTAATACAAGAAAAATTTGGGAAAACTGACTAGTTGATCAGCATCAGATGTCAAACTCTTTTGTAATTTTTCATTTCTGACTTATTTAGGCACCTTATTGAAATTCTCTGACACATTTGTTGTTCTTTTAAGCCTGAAACTACAAAAATGTATATTTCGAGATTAAAGTTTCAGTTTTAAGCTATATAACTCATTGGCAGGAGCAACTTTAACATGTGAAATTTCAGGTTAATTAGGCGTTCACAGATCGATCAGAATTTTTCTTCAACTTTGAATTGACAACTGGCTGACTTGCAGGAGCAAGAAAAATGCTTTTCAAAAACATATATTTGGGCTTTGTCTCTTATATTTTCTGCCATTATTTCTACTTCTCAAACTCCCAATCTGTGTCTATCTTAAGAATTACAAACTATCATGTTTGCTCAAATGTTTCCATTAGGAGTTAGCACCCAAGCCAATGCAATGGAATCAAAATGATTGACGGGAACTTGGTCCAAGGTTACAAAGAAGAAAAGCAGGAAATAAAAGGAAAGGGATACAAATTCAACACTAAGAAGGAAGAGCAACACTGTTCTTGTGTTTTAAGTATCAACATAAGTATAAACCACCTATGTAAAGTGTGTTACCAAATGGAATCAAAACGATTGACACAGGGATTTGATCCAAGGTTACAGTGAAGAAAAGCAAGAAATGAAAGAGAGGACTGAAAATTCAACACTAAGAAGGAAGAGTAACACTGTTGTCACACTTCAGGTATCAAAAACCTATGTGATGTGACTTACAAGGTAAGATTTAGTGGAGATCTCCCCAGTACAAGAAAGACGTGTAGTATTTATTAGCTTGAGAATTTGTAAAACCTGCTCCCTTATTGATCTACAGCAATGATAGCAGGTGTAGGTTCTAATATAGTAGGATAAGTTTCAATTGAAACTGTTAACCTCCATCTTTGTACAGGAAGAACCCTAACCATGCAAACCAGCTATTATTTCGCAATAGTGTACTTGAGACCTCACTATATACTGGGTTCAAATCTTTATATGTTATTAAAGATTTCATTGTCTCATCATTCTCAAAACAGTTATCTAAGGTACAGACGGGAAAAGGTTGTCGTCAATTCATAAATTCAAAACAATTATCTAAGGCACAAACCTGACTATATTGAAATTATCCCTCTTTACCTACTCATTTTTGTCTCTTATGTCATGACTTGTAGATTCAAGTTCTACCTTATTGAACTCTTTTCACATAGCCGACCTGATCTTCTTTTCTGTGCAGTAATGGTATAAGTCCCAATATTTGGTTTGTCAATTTATTTATTTTTCATAATTCCTTTGTGAAACATTTTTTACCCTTCTTTCACACTGAAAATTTGACAATTGCATTCCTCTATATCGATAAACAATGCTTATGAGGTTCACCATCATATATCAGTCCCATAGCAAATAATGCTTTCTTCTGATGGATAAATGCTATTTCACAGAAACCCCATTGACATTATAATCCATTTATGCATTGTTTCCTAGTTATTGGCATTATTCCTTTGGTGGAACTTTCAATTGAACGAGTTCTAAATAACTTAATTTTACCTTCCAAAGGACCATATAGTATATAATGACATTCAGGTTCTGGAACATCCACGATGAATTGGTCCAGGATATGAATTTGAAACCATATGTTCTTGAAAATGCATCATATTGGAACATATTATAACCACTTTTACTACAGCTAGACGCATCCTTCATGACCCTTTAATTACTATGTGCTAATCTTTATCCTTATGCATATTTCACGCATGCTGAGGCACATTTCCAAATAGCATAATTAATCTCAAATAACCAAATACTTTACAAAAAACTTTATGATATCTAATGAAACTGATTGAATATCAGACTTACCTGGACCTGCAATTATCCTCCCTATTTCCATAGGCTGCGGACCATCTGTGTAATGTCTATCAGATGACACGAAGCTGTTACTTTCAAGTCCAACAAAAGAGGCAGAGTCAACTGTTAGCGAGTCAATTGACCGCAAATTCCGGATTTCAGTTTCCAAATCGTGCATCTTTGATAAGCACCTTTTAGGCAAATCCATGACCTGCACGCAGCAAGTCAGAAACGCTTCAGATTCAACAGAAGTTTCAGAAGCCATTTCATATATTATTATTAGATAGACACTAAACTAGGCAATACCATAATGAACTGGCTTTAAACTTCAATCCAAACATGCCACACACCAGGGTATTTTTTAGGGTCTATTTTTCACCAATTGACTACATTTTTAAAATTTTCCAAATTTTACATTTGCCAATGAGAAACATTTTGAAACAATATTTGCCAAATTTTCCAATAAAATGTACATAAATTCGCTAAAATATACATGTATTAGTAGTAAATTCTATGTTTTTCTTTCAAAATCTGCTATGAAGAATATAATTACTATTTTAAAAAATTTCAATCTTAAAAGATTCGCCTAAAATTAGATACTAAAAAAAATCCATTTCTTAAAACTTTTACCTGCCACACCCATGGAAAAGCATCATGTAACAATAAGTGCTAAACAAACCTGGACTTCATTGATATCATCAACTTCTTTCCAAGATTTTCCACAGCGTAATAACTCAAGCTTTAGACTTAATTTGTTTTTTTCGACCTGTTAAAGTCAATCACATAAACAGAAAAAAATAGTAAGATTCTCACCACAACTCAAAACAGGCCTCAAAGCATCCATATAAAGATTCTGCAAACCCAAATGCACAGAGCAACTTCCAAAATGTATCCTTAAAGAATTGCCACCAGGCCATATGTGTTAATGGAATGCTTAGCTAAAAAATTTATAGAAAGCATGCAACCCAGCTCTTATGAAAGAATAATCCAGTCATACGAGAAAATTAGCATGAGAACATCCACAAAACCAGAAAATAATTGCAAATATTTTAAAATATAGAATTTTCCACGGTCTAGAATTCTGCTTTCCAGCATATACATGTAACCCATAGATTTGTCGTCAACTAATAACTGAAGGTCCAATGGAATGGTGGACTTTTTTTGCCTAATCGTTCAATTATTCCATCCACTGAACCAATGCACACGTTACTTTCTTTCAATGGTCCAAATACCACCAAAATGACTGGCACAGAATCCTCGGTTTGGAAAACTATACAAACACACGGGCATGGAATTACTTGAGCATTATAGTCTAATTCAGTGAACTTCTAAGAATCAATAAATTGAAAGAAAAGTAACCTCAGCTTCCATTGCATGCTGTGCTAGAATCAGAGACTTATTACGACAGTCCTGAAGTTCCCGGTACAGCTCTGCACTGCAAGCTTCAAGCCATGATATCTTTTGCTTTAATACCTAAGCATGCCAGAGTCAAATATAGATATTAAACATATTAGAATGCCACTTACTCGCTCTCTCTCCTATATGACAAAGCACATAGCAAGCAATCTATTGGTTCTATACAATGCATTCGTGTTCAGAATTACCTGCACTTCATTAGATGAAACACCTCCACCAGCACGAGCACAAAGTAGTTCAGATTGCAAATATTCAAGCTGCTGACGCATTCGTTGCATTTCATTGGCCATTGGATCACGATTTACCTACACATAAACCTTGCTACTAATGCAGGCCATCTATGGATTTAGAGTAAAACAGACTTTTTAACTTACAACAAAATGCCAGTATATATATAGTGCATAACTGAACATAAAATATAATGTGCATCACTTACAATTGGCTTATTCTGAATATTACGAGCCCGGTTAGCATACTTAAGAGTGTTGAGAGTTTCTTCTGCATTTATATCTGCTGGACTGACACAAGCTGAAACCAATATCACTGATCAGCATTATTAACAAGAAAACATTATAAGGTGCTCGTATTCAGAAATTAATCAAAAAGCTTTAACAAAAAATTAGGTGATGCAGAGGAATGTCTATGAATAATATTAAGCATAACAGCAATTTGTAAGGATGATGAAAAACAGACATAGAAAAGTATGATTTGAATATTTCCAGAAAAATGATACTGTAATTTTCCTTCTAACCAAATTTAAGAAATTAAATGAGATTATATAAATGAACTGTTTCCTTAAAGTGTTTTAGACAATTTCCAACCTGTGTTCAAATATGTGTTTAAAATTTTCATTACTATTAGAAGGTAGATTTATATAATGTCCAAATGTATTGAAGTGTTCCCATGGCCAAAAGAAAAAGTGCAATGAGAAAAGAGAAGATGAGAAGTAAGAACATGCATAAGAGAGACATAAGAGATCTTGCCACCTGTACAAGTTTCCATTCTATTATTACATAAGTAAATATAGAGAGTAAAAAAGATAAATACTTAAAACATAGTTCTGAGAACCCAAGTCAGTCATAAAACTCCCCAGTTATGAGTGACCCAAAACGAGGCGAAATGGAATAACTTGGACATCTAATCAACAGAGAAAAAAGCCCCCATTTGCAGGTCAAAGGCCTCATTTAGAGTAACTGTTTTTTTGCCAAGTCTGAATCAGCTTGGGATATCGATCTTCTGACTCTACATATGGTAAGTTAGTAACCATTATTTGGAAGATAAGAAAGTAGCACAAGTAGCATACATTGCATGCACGCTCAGCTAAATACAATCCACCCAAAATAGGAAAATAGAATGAGAATAAAGCAAAATCCATCTAAAGCTTGTTATATTTACAGTTTTTGATATACAGTTGCTTAACTATGGGTCCTCATCACTCATGTTCTTTAAAATTATAGCTTCCATTCCTATAACATAAGCAAATGCTCATTCACTGTGAATATCTCTTGGTATCTAGATCAGCATATCAACTACACTGCTTTTGAAAGGGAGTGTGACTTGATAGGTGGCTTCTTGATAGGGTAGTGCATGAAGTCAAAAGCGCTTCTAGTTAAAACCCCATACACTACAAGAAAAATGAAAGAATAAGATGACCTACACGTCCTGCATGATAATTTTCCAAAGTATATTAAAAGCCTAGGTTTAGGAAAAATGCCAAAAGCCACTGGCTCTGCAAGAAAAACTATGGCAAACCTAGGGAAAAGGTGGAATTCAAGATAGGATCATGAAACACAAGATAAATCATTGGGAAGTACATCTTGGAGAGCATTCCAGCATCATATGATATTATATTTGTCAAACTATGGAAAGAGAATAGTAGTAATAAGGAGATACCTGAAAACCTTGGAATAAGGCTGACTTTAGAATAAATAAGAACGATTATTCATTGAAGTTTAATTGGCCAAACTAGACAAGACATAAGCCCCTAAGAACTACAAATATATACTCAAGGCTGCCACTTTGAAAAACAGGACCAAACACTGAGTATTAGTGTCTTATTAACCATATTGATAAAGTTTGATAAATTTTCTTTCTTCAACCAAGTATAAATGTTGCAACTAATCATCATGAACCATTTTCAGAATATTTTTTCTCTGTTTAAGAACATCAGTCGTACACTATTTTCGGTTTTCAAGTGGAGAAACCATTGTGGAAGCATCTACTCAAGTGATCATCATTTTCGACGTATTTATGGAAGCTTCTTGTCAGAAGTTTCAGAAATATCTTCAGATCTGTAACAGCCATAGTTCAGCTTATATTTGGGACAATCTTTATATCTCCAAGTGAAGTAACTACCTCTTAAAGGCTCTTCTCAAAAAGAAATCAGTTCCAGATAATGTCTAGCCTTGCACTAGCTAAAAATCTGTTATCATTATGCAATATTTATGGTTAAAATCAGATCTCTACTGGAAATTATGATTCCAAAAAAAGGCGAAGAATATGAGACCATAAATTCTAACGCTTAAAATTTTGAACACTGCAGATTTATAATTGAATTAGATGCATTTTAAATCATATATTGTAGTATTATGAATGTTCATATTTTGTTTCTGAATTCACAGTACACATGAAACCTTAGCTGCATTGGCATAGAAAAGTGCATGACATTGACACAATCTTTCTTGTTTAACCGAAAAGTACAGGGTATTTCCAACCTTCATGGGAACGGAGTTGTTTTAGGACTATGAATTCTGTCAGCACTAATAAGACGAGGGAATAATGTCTCCCTTTTTCATATGTATAAGAGGATAGATATAGCAGAGTTTATTGAAGCTCTAAGTGAATCTAAACCCCAACATGACACTGATAATAAAAAACAAATGGCACCTATGTTGGAGGAACAATCCAAACTCCAGACTACAAAATGGTCAGTCACTTAGTGTTAGAGCACCCCAGCATACATATGGGAGGCCCAAGGTTTGAGTACTAGCTGGTCCATGGAAAATGACATAGCATTAGAGCCAGACTAGGAATCCCAAGAAAGAAATGTGGCTTGTGAGGGGGTGTTTCGAAGAACAATTCACAATTCGGACCACAAAGGGGCTGATAGCTCAGTGGCACAGCACCCCAGCATGCTAATGGGATATTCTAGGTTCAATTCCTAGGCAGTCCATGTAAAATAACAACCTATCTAATGATATTTTGGTGATGGCCATCTTCCAATTCTCACCCTGAGGTTTTGGTAGAAATCTTTGGACACAAATTAGTGCTAGTTGTCTCAATGTCCATATGCAGGTATAGTAAATGTAGTCTATCTAATCTGTGACAAGACCTCTGTAGATGATAGTATAAATCCTTTGAGCGAAGAAAATTTTAAGACCCAAGCATAAAACACTAACTTGGAGATATAAACTTGAGTGACCACATGAGTAGAGCAATGAGATTCCTTTGAGGCATCTTCTCACCTAACAGTAAACCAAATTCATATTGCCTATAAGGAGAATTAGTAAAACCAATTGGAGATTGTACATCTGGAATCCCTTCATAGATTGGTTCTAAAGATGTATGAGTAAGATAACTCTCAAAAGGATGGAATGGTTAAAATATTGATCTATTTTTAAAATCTTAATTTTTTTTATTGAGTGCCTGAAATTGAGAGATGATATACGGGTTCTCAAGACAAAATACCAGTTGCTAATTTGAGATAAAGGCATGTGAACATGCTCTTATAGCTAGTACTAGCGCTGGCAATGAGTTAGAGGAAGTAATATAACTGTGAGAGCTCCAAAACTGTACTCAAAAAGTAATAATCTATGTCTAGTTGCCAAAGTCCCAAGTTTTTCTTTAAATGGTGGAAAAATAAAAAGGAAAGGAGAAAACCATGTAGACCAAAATAGCTAGGTAATCAACGTCTTTAGTGTTATATTCCTTACAATCAAATAAATATGGAATCTAGAGACTAGAATACAATTGTAGTGTAACTATTTGCTACCTTACATTAATAGGTGGTTTATATGTGTCATGTGCATTTGAATTATACCCATAAGAAAATACATATATCCATATACCATTGTTGAAGATATAATCCTGCTTTCACTACAATGTATCTTCCATTGAATACTTTTTAATTTCATGTAGCTTAAAAGTGGTATCAAAGCTTAATATATTTTTTTTCCTTTGGGCATGTGGCCATTTCCTTTCACTAACTTATGGCCACCACATTTGTTCCAGTTGCCACCAGTTAGTTTCAGCCAACATTCAACTAAAACTCATTCTGTGTCAAGAATATAGAATGCAGAGCAATATTAATGAAATAAAGACGGAAACAAAATGCAAAAAACACAATACAAGAGAGACACAGATTTAATGTGGTTCACCCAATATGGGCTACATCCACAAAGAAACAACCAATTCTCTTATTCAGTCCAACAAATGAAGGGATAAACCTGCAATACATCCACTGCAAACTCTTTTTCACTTGCACACAGTGTGCCGCCGTAATTACAATGCCCTCATATCAAAGGAGGGTTACATATTAGGGAAAAAATGCACCAACATAATTTCTATCGTTAGATCTGCGACCTAATAGTGAACGGTCCAAATTTACTATGAAATTAAAATATTTTACAATGCATTTTTCACCACCCCCCAAGACCCCCATGGCGACCATAGTTGAGGGGCGTTGCCCCCCGACACCTCCCCCCCGTTGGGAACTAGGCATTCTAATAAGATCAGGTTCCACCATCCAACATCCTGGTCGCTAGTGATTACTTCCAATCAATATTTGTCCAATATTTGATTAGCATCTACCCAACAACCAACCAACATTCAGCCAAAACCCACTCAACGCTCAACTAACATCTGCCCAACATTGACCAGTGAAGAGAAGATACCGATAAACTTATGCAAGAGAAGCAATGCTAATAGAATCTTAAAGTCTATCAAAATAAAAACAGCACACACACATACACTATACATGAGATTTTTACATGGGAAAAAACCCAACACAATAACCTTCTTCCTTATTGCATTAGCTCAATCATCTTACAATAAAATAACGTACTTCAAAGTTTTGCTTTACTCTAATGCATGTGTGAATATTTGTCGGCACATCAATAGGAACCCATCAAAGCGGTATTAAAATATAATGAGTACAAAACCATGGGTTGTGCAACCATCCATACAATACTATGGGTACAAAACCATGGGCTGAACAAAATGTGCTTTTGTTATCCAAAAACAATTCCTCGGAGTCTCCGGCCCCGAACCCTTGGTGGGGGGCCGCTGGCCCCCATATCCCCCAACTAAGGCAATTCCCCAAACACCACTAATTGTATTAGTCTATACAATCCAAAAGGGTGTAAACTATGCAAATTATACAACACATATCCAACATTGTCTCAGTTGTTGAACACTTTGCATGGGGAACCATAGATTCATACTTTCAACATTTAAGGCCAGCCATGCACATTACTTTTCTGTACATAAAAAAATTCTTAGTACTCATAGCCTTCATCAATGAATTAGCAACATTCTCCAAAATATCAACCTTCTCCTACAACACCTTGTTTTCAACCATGTATTTAACAAAATGATACTATCTATCAATATGCTTCGACTAAGCATGATATGTAGTATTCTTTGCCAAACATATTGCACTTTGATTTTCACAATCTATCCTTGCAACTTTCTAAAAGAAACCAACATTTGAGCACGCCTTTGTAACCATATAGCTTCCTTACTTGCATGAGTGGCAACCATGTACTCAAACTTTCTAGATGAATGGGCAACTAATGCCTGTCTGTTGATCATCCAATTGACTGCTCCACCAAACAAGTTAAACACGTTACCACTTGCACATATTTGGCACCCAAGATCTCTAGCCCAATCAACATCAACAAAACCTTGTACATTTATTGTTTTGTTCTACCTAGGTCTTCATAGAAAATTGCATAATCTAAAGTGCCACATAGATATCTGAAGATCCTCTTCACAACAATCCAATGTTTCCTTCCCTGGATTGGACATATATATCCTCACCACTCACTGCATGGGCAATGTCAAGGCTGATAAAACCATTGCATATATTGGGCTTCCAACAGCACTTGCATAAGGTACGTGAGACATGTCCTCAATATCCTCTTGTGTTTTGAGACACCGTTCAACAGATAATTTTAGACCAACAAGGGAGTTCTCACAAGTTTACATTCTTGCATTCTAAACCTCTACAATACCTTCTCAACATATTTCCTCTGATTCAACCAAAATTTCTTGTTTAGTTTCCATGCTCAAAATAAAATTTGAAGCACCTAGATCCTCCATATCAAACTAAGATTTAATCTACTTGATCATTCCCTTGTTAACAATTAACATGTCATCCACATATAGAACTAAATAACAAAGTTGTCAGCGACCTATTTGAAATACTCATAGTAATCACCTTTGTTTAGTACGAACCCAAGTCCCAACACATAACTATCAAGCGTCTAATTCTACATGTTTGGTGATTGCTTCAAGCCATAATGATACTTCAACCTGCAAACCAAGTCCTCCTTTCCTTTAACTTTAAAACTTTTTGGCTACTCCATATAGATCTATTTCTCAAGCTCCCCATGCAGAGATGTTGTCTTTACATCCATCTACTCTACTTCAAGATCAAAAGCAACAACCAAAATAAATCTAATAGAAGTTAGCTTAGCAGCATGAGCATACTTATAGCCTTATCCATCAGAGTCTTGTTCATTCTTTCTGCAACTCCATTCTGTTTTAGTGTATATGGAATGTCTTTTTCCTTGCTATTCCACACTGCTTACAAAACTACCTTAATGAATTTGAGCAATACATGCCACAATTATCAATTCTCAAAACCTTTACCTTCTTCTTTGTCCGGTTTTCTACAAGAGCTTTAAGCTACACACTCATACTATTGCTGAAAATCCCTTTTGGGAAAAAAAACCCAGCACAACAACCTTCTTCCTTATTCCATTAACTCAACCGCCTTACAATAGAATAGCATACTTCAAAGTTACATTTTACTCTAATGCATGTGTGAGTATTTGTAGGCACATCAAGAAGACACCATCAAAGCCGTATTACAATCCAATGAGTATAAAACCATGAGTCGTTAAACCACCCATACAATAATACTATGGGTATAAAACCATGCACTGACTAATCATGTCAGGCTATACAATGCATAAGGGAGTAAACCAAGCAAAATATACAACACATATCCAACAACTGACCCCTATCCAGTGCTCAGTTGACTTCTATCCAGGATCTGACCAGCCCCTGCTTGACGCATGACCAACATCCACCAGGTGCTCAAACAACATTTGCTTAGCATTCACCTAGTACCTTACCAACACATAATCAATGCTCGAATGACATCTACTCAACACCCCACGTGGTGCCTAGATCATGCCCAACCCCCCCATGCCCCGTGTGGTGCCTAGATCATGCCCAACCCCTCGCATGGTGCCTAAACCACTTCCAACCCCCCACTTGGTGCCAAAACTTTATAAATAACTAGCATCTTCCTAGCCTCTTGTGTGGTGCCAATCCAATGCCCAACCCCCACTCAGTGCCAACAAAAAATAAATAAAGTATCTATCTATATCTGTATCTAAATATAAATTAAAAAATATGGTATTGTTATGCCATAAATTTTTAAAGGACTTATCGAGCATACCCAAGAACATAGAAGAGAATGACTCCTAACATTAGTAGTCATATACCAACCGTTTCGGGGAATGAAGATGCAATATGAGGAAAAATATAGTGTCACTAAGTTTGATATACTTTTATTTTAGTGATGAGACTACTAGATGGTGGCACGGCCTCAATTCTGAACTTAAAAAGGATTTTAACTTTGGGGAAAACTTGAAGGTATTTATTTTGGTTAATTGTCTCAAAATGCATGGGATGAATAATATTAGAATAAGAATTCTCTTTGGTAAAAATTAAATTAAAAGAACAAGATGATGAGATTTTGAGACCAAAGGATCAAAATAAAGTCTTTTCAACACAAGTAAAAGATTCTTAAAAAAAATATAATTCAAGACTACAAGTTTTTTAATAAAATTGTCCCAGAAAGACAAAATTTGCTCGTTTAAAAATTCGTAACTAATGCAAGTCAAACACAAAAAATAAGAAGTTGCAACATGAAACTACAATGCGATTCATTGACGACGAAACGTCTATCATTGCCGTTGTGTATGTAGACGAGTTCGTTGTCACTAATGAAGAAAATGTAGGTATTAAAGACATTGATAATACACCCAAAATGGTGGATGATGGCTGTATGATGTTCTTAATATTAGTTATGCATAGTTTAAAGTCAAACCATATTGTCATCCTAATCATGAAAGTTTTAGTTCATGACAATCAATTTATCTACTTCCCCATCATCATGATATGTGACAATTTTCACTCTTTCCAAAAAAAAACATATCTTTAATTAACAAAGATATACATGGACTTAATATTGTGGCAGTTTCCCTACAAAACTATATCCAAATATAGTGTCTATTTATATCGATTTTGGATGGTTTGATTGGCATTCAGTGTCTTTAATCTATGTATTAGCAACATTCTTGTTATCATTAGCTTTCAAGAATGAGAGACATGTTATGTGCCCCTAATTATCATCGCCAATTTAAAGATTATAGTGACACTTCAAGATACAGGTTGAAGCATATTAGGAGATACTTACAGTGTACCTTCTTATTGTCTTATATTATAATTTATAACCTTACATCATAATATATGCATAACCTACCTTACATCATAATATATGCATAACCTACCTTACATCATAACCTTGCATAAGGTTGTATATTTCAAGGTGAATTGTATAGGTCATATCCCTTTCGATTATACCCCTTGAACAATATAAATATCCATGTACCATTGTTTAAGATATCATCCTTCTTCATATATTAGAATATATGTTATATTGAATCTTTATAGATTTAACATAAGAAACCTTTTGGTCTCTTGCAACAACTTAGGCTAAAAATTCAAATCAGAAAAAAATTGTATTTGGACAATCCCTTGCTAGCATAAACCTTTAGGCGCCATAATTGCTGAACAATGGATCCATACTCTAGAACAATTTTGGATTGTGGTTTAAGATTTCCAATGATCAAGGGTTGAATTACAAAGTAAATAGAAATCTGAGACCTGATATAGTGGTTTGAAAATTTCAATGATTAGTACAAACCCGTGCACAGTAAGGTGCTTAACTAGTCCCTTACTGAATGCAAAGATTTGAATAATTCTTTCATGTCAGAAACGAAATTGAACTTGGCACAAATCCAGCGACAAATTTTTAGGATCTTAATCACATATAAAGGCAAAGGTAGTTGTTTAGGACACTGCCAACCTAGACTCCAATTTGGTGTCAAAGAACACTCTTGTAGAAGCCCATAAGGGGATTGTTTATCCCATTTACCTTATATTGTTCAAATTTTCATTCTTTAGTTTTTGGCCCTTTAATCAAGTTTGTGATAAATCAAGCCTTGCCAATCAATCTAAACCTGAGGTACAAAAAAATAACTTAATCCCACTCGCAACACATGCACTTGTGCCCACCATGGGGTTACAACCCCCAACCACAAGGTTAAGAGTCTTGCACTATACCTACCAAGCTAGACGGACTACACCCGTTACTGTAGATAGAAAACATTGTGTTGTACAAATTGCTCAATTTTACAAAATGCTCTATATCCTATGCCAGGTACCCTGTCACTAAAGACCTCTTGTTTACCATATACATATAGTGTAATCTCTATAAAAGAGTCATTTTTAGTTTAATTTAAATGACACAATACATGATACAGCATAAATATTACATTGTCCCATATGAGAGTCTAAAAATGATGACATAAGAGGAAAAAAAGAAACATTAAAAGGGAGATGACAAGATTTGTTGAATCTGTAGCTTATTTCTCCTTTAACTTATGTGGATGGCCAGTTACACAAGTGCCTAAGAGAAAGTATCCAGGTTGTATTTTCTTATTTTGGGGGTTCTTGAAACCAGAGAAAATACACCATCTTCACAAGTAATATACTCATATTCAGTTAAACTCAAGATCATTTGTCATCGCACAATCCATTTTACTTGCATACACTTTTCCATGCACAATATATTGAAAATGCCAAAAATACCTATCATCACAGTTCGGCTATTGCCCCCTAGAGAATCCTGCAAACACAAGTTTGCAATGCAAAGTCAAGTAACGTGGAAAAGAGACTTCCTTCCATAAACATTACATGATTATTCTCACAATGGTAATTGTATTATGACAACAAAAATCCCATGAAAGATCATCCATCCTATGCAAGCCTGCAATGCAAAAGGCTAAAACATCAGACCTGTAAGAGGCGAGTCAGTTTGCTGTCTCGATAGGGAACATGAACTCCTTCTTTGCGCTTCTTTTCATCTCCGAGTGCACTGATAACGTTCCCAAGTGCCAGCAATCCCTTGTTAATGTGAATACCTATATAAGAGATAAACTACTGATTAGTCAATTTAAATGAATCAAGTAACGAGTACACTGCACAACAAGAACACCACAGAAATTTCCAAGGAAACAGAAACCTTCTTTTAAACGAAGACCGTCGGCACCAGTCCTCTTAGCTCGCTCCGACCCAGCAAGATCTACTAAGTGAAGCTTTGCACATAAAAAATCTTCTCCTCCATCTTCTGTTAAGCCTGTTTCTCCTGTTAAAACTGCATCCCATTTCTGCATCTGCTCCATGGTGATTGTGAAGATGGCATGTGAGCGACTAACACAGACACAGATCAAGACATCCCCACTAGCAATCAGCAACAGCAAATACTGAATCGATAGCAAAGCCAAATCATAATAACAACATTTTCATGCAAATTTATAGGATCAATCTTTAAAGGGAATATTTTACACCACCTTCCAATTAATATACATCAATATACAATTGCACACCCATATACATACACTTATTTACTAAAACAAATAATACTTTTTCAAAGATAGATAAAACGTCTGAGTAGAAATAGGAATGTATATTGACCTATTTAATGCTTTGTATATTACCATGATCTAATGAAAAACATTCAGTTGTTCATCAAAGACTGAAAAATGTACTTGTGTTGCCATAGTTTCTTACTATCCTTGACCAATACGGATGATTTAAAATGTAATTTATAAACTTCATAGTCAAAGAAAATGCCAGGCATGGAATACAAACAAAGCGAACACACAATAACCAGATCCAGACATAGGCACTACAACCCAGCGCAGCATCAAAATATGTTGAAGAACTTGGCCTACAAGACTGTAACAAATCAAACCCTTGTCCAAATTACACTCATTCAAAGTGGCAAAGATGGCCTGTAACACTTCCATTATTAAATACAGAATCTGGGAACTTGGTCATGGTCAAGAGAAGTCAACAATCTCAGATTGCTCACACCAACACGGCCTTCACAAGGTTAACATCCATCATAAAAAATTGAGCTATGATTTTATAGTGGTGAGTTAAAACAGAAGGCAAATTTTAGCACTACACTTTGAAGATAAATAAGGCAGTATAATAGCTTGCAAATTCCTTTAAATGCACGGTTTTAGAACCAAATATGAAGGTCATGCTAAGAACATAAATCACAGGCCAATTACTATGCTCAACCAAGAGAATGTCAAACAATATGGGCACCTAAAAATAACTTGGACCCAAGGGGCACCTTGTTGGAGATTATAGTAGCACAAAAGGTTTCAACTACGATTTAGATAGACGGGTATACAGTATCTGGAACGATAGGATTATAAATTTCCTTCAAGAACAAAGACTTTTAAGGTCAATGTCCTTGAACCTTGTTTGGTACTCAATGCTTTAATTTAACATATTGAATATTTTGTTATATTTTACTTAAATCTAATTGAAAATTATCTATAGTGTGCTAACTAAAGCCATTTAAGGTACTCTTGTAGAGGTTTTCGAATCATTGTCTTAGAATATAGATTTGTAGGTAAATCTTTGAATTAGATTAAGTTTTGTAGGATAGCTACTCTTAACTAGTTTTTCAATGGACTTGAAATAAAGATTTCAACCTCGGTTATAGGGAAATCACATTGAAATATATTTAATTTCAGAATACTAGCTACATATGCAGATAGGGATTCTACTATAATTTTTTATGTTAGTGTGGATAATGTGTTCTTGTTAGAGCTGTAAGAATTATGTAATATCTAGAAATTTACAATAAATAGGAGGTTAGTTATGGTGTGATAACTAGAGAAAAGAAAGGTTTTCAATCTAGGGTTCAAATTGGCTATACTAAGCAACAGATTTCTAGTTAGGTCATGGCCTCACGACACTAATGTTACAGAGCACCTTCCTTATACCCACATACATGCATGAAAATGAAAGATATTTATCCATATGGATATCATGCAATGATATCCCTCTGAATCTCTACAGGAAGTGGAGGTTGACAATCTTTTTTAAACCTTCAGGTGAAGAAATAAGACATGCTCATCACCAAACCTACCACTGGCCTTTAATTGTAGGAGTCTGATGTGACCTCTCAGTTATCACAGTTGAAAGATAAGAAAGGAACACACAAAAAAAGCAGCGAAAACAAAGATATAGCCACCAAAACTGATTGCTTTAGACTCTTCATTAGCACGGATTGAAAATATGTCCAAGGATGAGAGTGTTCGCTGGCTGAATAAGGCCAGGCACATGTAAAAATATGTTAATTGCAAAGACAGAATATTTACAAAAGAGAGCGATTCTCATCAGAATCACCTTGGCATTCATCATCATTTCCCTGTTTCCAGTTTTTAACTGTTGTCCCCAACCAATACGCAGTATTTCCCATCCTTCGATGACATGGACTGCAATAAGGACCCAACAGTTCGAACTTCTTGAGTAACTCCAGAAAGGAAGGACTGCAACACAAAGGTATGTAGATAAATTCTAGAAGATATGGACCACATTTGGAGTCTCCATGCTTGTGATATCACAAGAATTGTAAATAAAGATGAAAGAGGATCCAAAAGGGTGTCCCTTAACCAATAAACTGGCCACCTTACAACTACAGTTTAGAACAAAAGCAATATAGGAGGCATTACTAGCATAGTAATTTGCCATCACCCTAGGATCATGATCCAAAGTGTAATGGTGATTCATGCACAGTAACATTTTTTTACATAAAAAATTATGAAATTCAACAAAAGAAACATTCTTATGCGTGATAATTAATGCATTAAACTAGTGAGAGAATACCTTTAATAAGGTGTCTCATATAGATAACGTCTTGATACTCTTTGTTACAGTAAGATATTACCATCTAAAGTATATGTCCAAGTTGAGCTCGAAAGAATATGATGACATCAGAAGCACGCATTTGAGTCACAATAAGTCATAAATATTATGTTGGAGATGTCAAAAATCATAATGGATTTGTATATATGCTAATCCCTTCATTTTAGTTAAAGGTCAAATCAGCATATAATTATCAATTTTGTGTTATAATTTTAGGTGGAGTTCGGTCTCCAAACTATAATTCCTTTTTGGATCATTTGACTGGTTAGTGACGTGCTAGTTGCCATAGTTAACAAACATAGAATTATGTGTCATCAAGACTAGAATGAAATTTGAATCGCGTTATCTTCATTTTGTTGTGGTGCCTATAATTTCTTTAAATTTTTTGGGTTTCCATAATTATCTTACATCATGCTATGGCCTCACAAGTTAGTGCATTAAGTCTACATTATTAATTGTCTTGTACATGGGTTTGTTATAGGTATCGGGCATGCTTTATAATGTTTTAAGTTCACAGTGTCTTATATTTAAATAGTCTTAAGATTCCAGGGCTGTAACATTTCTCCCTTCTCCCTTCCCCCTCCCCCAAAACTTTCTTTTGAAAAAGTATTTGATTCCCAAGGGGCCTCTTAGCTTCTTTTTTTTTGATGATGGTATGAGATTTTTTCTTTTATTGTTTGTTTGGAATTTCTTTGTTCTTTCATTAAGGACTTTTATGGAGTTATGATCTCTGTTGTAATAAATATGTTTGTCTTTTATAGAATGTTAAATGGTTTGCAGTATTTTGAACAGGATTTTTCTGCATTTGCCAATCAATAATGAATTGTTTGGTTTGATTATTTGGAGGAACTTGTCATCAGCCTCAAACAATCTTCCAGGGTGGCATTAATCTTGATAGTTTGGGATTTCACTGAGTTCCATTATTTCAGGGCTCATGGCAGAATATTCCACATCTTGTTATATTATCCATCATCATTTTGTTCAACGTATACCAGCTATGCTCATGATAGTGTTCTCAAATTCCTATCTCATGCCCTTGAAATAGTGTTCAAATGAATTCTTTCAATAAGAAGGCTAACTATGAGTTTTATTTCTACTTATGTTGTAATTTTATCAAGGTATTACATTTCCAGAAAGTGATGTATAGGTGTTCTTTTATTATTTTGATTAAATGTGACGATATTAGGAATTCTATGGTGTCAACATTCTTGAAGTTCAAGACCAGCTTTACTGGAATGGACTTAAAGTCAAGAATTTTGATTTTGTAGAAAAGTGAATCGTTTTACTTCTGGTTAAGGTGGACTCTTGATAAGAATGTTCTATATGGGGGACTGCAGTAGTATCAATCTTCTCATTAGTAGTTTACTTATTATTTGAAAAGGTGGTGGAAACCATTTCCAAGTGAAGAACATTTCTAAATATCATCTGACATAGCAGTTGGTGTACATAGTCCCTATGTTGTTTGGGTACGGGTATGGGGACGTCTTGGATACGCAGGTACACCATTTTTCAAAAACCTTGATTTGGATACGTCATGGGTACGTCTATATATATATATATATATATATAGATATTACTCATTTTTTTAGTAAAACACTTGAAACTACATAGTATGAAAATACTTGTCTATAAAAGATAAAACACTTAAAAATATATAATATTCATTCATTCATTACTTCAAAGACAAAATGTACATTCAAATCTAGAATAAATCATCTCGATTGCCCTCAAAATCATGAATGCCACTCCCATTATTTTTCAACTTTATCATTTACTGACGCTTTATCATTTACTGACGCTTTCTCTCGCAGGGGCTCACCGGTTCATTGAATCTCCTAGAGTGTATGCCTTAAGGGGTGCATAGGGAATGGGGTGGGATCGGCTTGGGGCACTTTGTGAGAGATGTTCTCATACTATTCTATCATACCCACATCCCTTCATGCAGCCTTCATACCTCCTATGATGTCTCCTTGCAATCTTGAAACCCTGAAATATGGCTAAGTCTGAAACCCTGGAATCTGACTAAGTCTGAAATATGATAGGATCCTCCAAATCCTAGAATTTGTATTATAGCTCCTAAAGGTCCGAAACCACTCTCAAACATCCTGAAATTATATAAATAAAATATAACTTAAAGTATAAGAAACTAGATGTCCCTATCTAAATGTAAACTTGTACTTATTTTATTTACATACTGTTTGGACTTTGGTGTATGAAGAGTTTGCAGCGATTTAGGTTTTTTTTAAAGTTTTTTGAGTATTTTTTTTTATTTTTTTGCCTTCAAGTCGCCGCAGCCCCACCGGAAACGTCCTGAGCACGCCCGGAGACATCCCGGAGGCGTCCGGAACAGTGTCAGACATTTCTGGCACTGTTCTAGACGTCTCCAGGCATGCCCAAGACGTCCCCGTACCGGAGGCGTACCTAGGCAGGAGTCGTGGGGGGGAGGGGGCGTTTCCTGCAACACAGCATAGTCCAACCGAGCCTTTAAGATTTTGATTTTGCAGTACCTATCCTTTGTATCTTACTCTTAGGAAAAAAACAGCATTGAAAATGTTCATCAATTCCTAGAAAGAGATGTTTTATCCTTAGTTTATGATCATTCTTAGACCCCAGGTCTCTTTTTTAGTTAACATTAATAGATCAGTAATTAGATACAATAACTAGACTTAACTTTAGATTATTGAATGCCAGTATGTTTGGTTTTATCTTTTTCCATCAAAGAGGCTTGTTCTTTTAGCTAGTTTTAAATATTTTGCTTTCTTTTTTCCTCTAGGTTTTCATCTTGCTTGCTATCTTAGTTGTGATTGTGTTTTAATTTCTGTAAATTCTAGTTAGTTTATAGACTTGACACGGTGAGCATAGGAAATATGGCATTGTTGGAGACACTGCTTAGCATTACGAATATTTTATATTTGGATTATGTATTGAGTCAACAGTGGTTAGAGTAGGTTATGGGGATGGGTATAAGCATGCCCCAAATAAGTCGTGCATAAATGAAAATATTTTGAGTTAGTAAAACCCTCTCCTATCATTATCATTATCAACCATATTTCTATTTTTTGGTATCAAAACAGGAGAAATACCTGGGATGCCTAGGTTTTTAAGATTCGTCATCATGCCTGCACATGAAGGAATCAAAGCTCTGCAATCAGGAGTAAATGGTCAACATAAAATTTGTGGTCTTTAAAACAGATGTCCTAATCATAACTGAAATGAGAGGCTAACATTGAACCAAAATAAAAAAGATTTACCAGAAGTATACAGATACCAGAAAAATAAGAATGGGAAGTTTGTTATTATTCAAAAATGTTCAGGCCAAAACCAACAAAGGCCTGTTCCAGGTCAAAGATGCTTTGACTCGATATAACAAAAAATGTTTTAAATTTATTTTCGGAGAAGATATCACAGTGCAATTGGCAAAAGACACCTATCAAACTGCCAACACACTTGAAGCAAAAACAATAAAGGAGTTTGCAGAAACCTGCAAAAAAAACGTTTTTAGGGACAAAATTCATGGTAAATCCTACATTTTTGTATCATTCACAGATGCACTTTTGGTCAAAATCAGATAATTATGGTAAACTGAGCAAAGATAGAAGCATCTACCACTACCAGGTACAAGTTTACATGTGTAAATCAAAGGATTTATTGTTTCCAGTGCCATGTGCCTGGCATCTAAAATTTATACTTTATAAATCTCAAGGAAAGCCCATATAGATATCTGGACCTCGCCTCCCCTATATATAGATATGGCATTCATATAATCTAGTGCATGTACACAACTATCTTTATATCTGAGTGCCTGGACTGAAAAATAGGAACTAGAGTTCCTTCTTGCCCATCTGACAAATATTTGATTAGTATCAGTATTTGATCGGTTCAAATCTGGCATTTGCATAAAAAAGATGAAAAGAGATCAAAGGAATATGAAATTGATGGGATCCCATCCCATATTCTATCGTTCTTCTTGGTTTGCATGCAACGACCTCTTTTTTTTAATTCTCTTTAGGATCTAGTGGATGGAAACCAAGAATGTGGAATATAAAAATATTTCGAATAATGAGTTGATCTTCTTATGGAATTTCTTTAAGAAATTTAACTAATATGAAAATATACTTGGACCCTAATTTTAAAAGAGGCAAAGGTTCGGCACATGAATAATAAGGGACTGAAGCTTTATATGATATAAAAGGCTAGACAAAAGTGTAGAAATCTAAGTACTAAAATTCAAGGACCAGTCTGATAACCAATAGAGGAGGCAGATTTTTTTTGTTTAGACAATAAAGTATGCCGCATATTCCATAGTAAAGTTTACTGAGGAAAATTTTCATACATGGCAGATGAAGATACAACTTTACCGGATACATAGAGAACTCTGGGAGGTAGTTCAAGGGGATATAAAAAAGCCTATAGATCTAGATGCAGTGATAAAATGGGATGTAAAATATAAGCAACACCCTTAATTGGCCTTGGACTATCTGATCTTTATTCGCATTACATTGACCTGCAAAAGTCACCTAAAGAAAGATGAGATTTGCTTAATACTTTGTTTTCAAATGCTTTGAATGCTGAATTGAATTTCAAAAAATTACATATCAATACTTTCAACTCTCTTTTAAGACATCTTGCATGTACCAATGACAGGGTAGATGATGATGATAATGCAAAAGCCATTCTGCTGAAACGTATTCCTTCTGGATTTCATAATGTTTTCTTTGTGTTGAGTAAACTATGCAATCAAAATCTTGACCAATTGACTGCTTCACTTCTTGGCAAAGAGAAGAGATTCAAGAAAACATAGGTTTCCTCAACGATGAGCTGGCTAATCTACAAACAAGTTTCATATCTGTTGCAGTTCAAGTTCTGGGTGATCATGTGAAGTTGGCTATTATGAAGATTTGTGGTGATGGACTTCAAAAAGAGAGGTACTGAACTTTTGAAAGAAAAATCACAGGAAGAAAATGCAAATATTGCAAGCATCACTACTGGTGAGTGGAGAAGCTGGTGAAGAATAAGAAGACTGCACGCTTTTGGAAATAGCGTTCTCTAGCAGCAAGTGTTGTCTCCGACTCTCCAGTGATCATGTTTGTGGAGAAGTATCTGGTTTCTTAATGATTGTGTGTCCCTCGCTTACAATGAGTTGTCTCCGGTAATAACTGTTGGGAAAATTGTTTTGTTTCTGATGAGTAAATGTTTGTCTCCAATTTACGTCTTCATTTTTCCAATGAGTAGATGTCTGTACTAATGCCAAAGAAGACGATGTTGCCGTAAACTGAGGATTGTCTACATCCGCTAGCCATTGTTATGTTATAATTTTGGAAGTTGAAATTTAAAAAATATATTTCTTTGAGCAGAAAGGGTGTTTAATATCTATGTATTCATGTTAGTCAGTTGAGTTTGGTCCTAATTATAATCCAAGTGTTTTACATTTAAAATTTAACTAATCAAGTGAATACCTGTAGATTTGCCTTGAAAAACAACTAATCATAATCATTTTCATCTGATAATTCATAGTCACATGGGCTATTATACTTTATTAAAGGATGAGATATAGTAACACATGCTGTTGTATTTTATTAAAAAATGAGATATAATCACATGGGCTTTTGTATATTATTAAATATCGTATACAGTCACTTGGGCTATTGTATATTCTTGTATATTGTTTATGTTTCTCCGAGTTTCCAGGACAAGGGTGCATGGGCACGCATTTGTAAGACAGCGAAAAAAATTCCAAATTTTGGGGACAGAGAATAATAATATTAAAAATATCATATAATTATAAAAGACATATTTTATAGCTTTTCAATTATATAATTAAATTGTTAAATATCATTAAACATTCTAAAGATCTGAAATTTAAATAACATCAAAATCTTTAAACATGAACATCAAACATTGATCAATGAACATTCAACATTTACCATTGAAGATTGAAATCGAAAACTGAGTGAAACAGTGAAATATGAATATGGAATTGCAAATATGAATATCTAATTGCTATACGTATATTCTCAATAATCAATGATCATGAAAATAACTATTCGAAAATGCTCCTCTTTTTGTTAATTTGCATTTTACAAATATGTTTTTTTCTGTTTTTTAAAACAACTGTTCACATCGGTGACACTAGGACATTCCCAGCAAATTGGGGGCAATCCCTCTATATCCTGGGGACATCAAGACATCCCCAATTACCCCCACCAACCCCCAAAATAGGAAACATCCCCAGGACACCCAAAAAAATCTGAAACATCCCCGGGACGTGAGAAAAAAATGCAAGAAAACAAAGGACGCAGGGGGATGTTCCCATTGTGTCCCCTCATCCACAAAAACGTATCAGATGTTTGGGATGACCCCAGAGGGCAGCGGACACAGTCACATGGAGCACTGTATATTGTACACATTTCTATGTGCATATTTACTCTCTTAGAAGCTTCCTTCCTCTAGAAGCTTACTCATACATACTTTGCAACTTTTATATATACATAATACAAATGAGTGTAAAACATGTACAGTTGAGAAAATCTCGTGTGCTTTCCACAGTTGCTATTGTGC
The DNA here is from genome assembly GCA_037957365.1 of Torreya grandis. Classification (NCBI taxonomy): domain Eukaryota; kingdom Viridiplantae; phylum Streptophyta; class Pinopsida; order Cupressales; family Taxaceae; genus Torreya; species Torreya grandis. The sequence continues at coordinate 1,165,488 of JARHVA010003897.1, forward strand.
TCTTATCATAATACACCATGCACCTTGGTAATAATTTTAAATAGAAAGAAATAATTGGGTCCATAAAGTGCCAACCTGGACTGAGAATTCATGTTTGTGCTTCCGGTTGCTCGAGACAGTGAACCTTGTGCCAGGCAGGCAGCCATTTCTTTCTGAGTTCTCACATCTACCTCTGTTGAACCTGCAAGTGTTATGACCCCATTTGATGTTTCCCGAATTTGTATGGGTGCCTTTCCAGGGACTGTTGACTTTCCTCCAAGACCATTGATTGTATCTGCCTTTAGTGCAGAGGACGGACTAGGATCAAGTAAATCGTGCACCTCTTCTTTCAGAATCTTCACATGGATAGAAAGAACCATGGCCACACCAAAATCAATTAATCTCCCTGCTTTACTATGTCATGATAAGAAATCGGCATGCACAATGAGTAGACCCAAAAATATTATAATAGAATTCTCAACAGATGATACAACATATAACTAATTTACATTTGCACAAGTTTCAGATAAACTAGAACCTGAGTGACAAGAACAAGGATGGATGGAAACACATTTAACTATACATAATGAACCAAGCAGAAACCTACAAGGCTCCAAGAGAACAAATTAGGCAATTCAAGTTTACTACCTAATCTGAAAATCCAATTCTGCAAGCATGCCTTGAAAACAACTCACTCAACTTCAACTGAATAAATTAACCTTCCTAAATGTCAGTATCAGAAAAAATGTAGTATAACCTTCTTAACAGCTAGCCTTAAGTTCAAACCAACTGCAGTACGAAAGTTAGTACAGAAGATGGCAACAAAAGATCAAACAGTCTTGGCAACACTCTTTTTGAAATGTATCTAATTAGTGTTTTACTTGTAGTGTTGTTTAGCCATTAATAATGTGCATTAATCAAGGAAAGCAATATACCCATCAATAAAGCAACACCAAGAGATCATGATTGATTTAGAATGTATGCATTGATACTCAAGCATATTATGGGATGTACAAGCATCAAATATTCATCCAGCACTGAAGAGATCACTTGTGGAAGGGTAGGTTATGTAAAGTAGACATGGTGTGCTACCAGGTTGTTGTAAGGATTTTATTTTTGGTTATCAATTAGGTTTCTTTTTCTTCGTTTGAATATTTCAGCTCACTCTTCAATTCAAAACATTATGTATTCTATTTTTCTTTCTTATGTAATGGTGTAAATACCCTGTATTCAGTAGCTATAGCAGTTTGTTTACTGATTTTATGATGGAATACCGAGTTTTCACACACACATGTTCCGGGGATGGTTAGAGAAACCACCCTCAAATTACAGGGGGCAGCACAGAGCACGTCGATATCAAAATGTATTTAAAAGAATATGATTTTTATATTTGTTCTCATTTATTTGTTTCATAAATATGGATTTGAAATTAAAAGGGGGGGGTTGGGCTCTACAATAGGATTGTAATAAAGAAAAAACATTTTCTTTCCTTGTTTTCCTTTCTACAAATTCAGGATTGGGTTAAGGGATGTACCTGAACATTCCTGGGCAACCCTGGCATTTTGGGAACATTGGGGGAAGTTTCCTGTTCATTAATGTCTCCAAAACGTGATGGGAAATGCAGCCCTTTCCCTCAGGGAAACATGCACACAGTTCGCTGTTTATTTTTATTCATTTTTGTGTGAGGGTTTACAAACCCTGGTTGTACTGGAAGTTACCGATGCTTCCCAACACAACACATCGATCTATCATGCCCTACCCTTTGGTTCAGTTTATTTAATAGCCCACCATACTAGGGCCAGAATGCAAAGGATGGTTGGTTCCATTCGTCACGCACCTCCTTATAGGTAAATAGATAATAGAAAAATAACCAGCTTCTTTACATGGATTTTGGATTCTAGGAGTATTTAATTTTCGGCTCCCTTAAGTGCAAACAATTCAGTAAGTGGTATTTTGGCTATTGACTAAGCAGATAAAAATTCACAAAAGAACAAATGAAAGGCTACCTGGAGTGAGACATATCCTACCATTTAATAATTGATAATTAGTATATCACAAGGGGTATATAATGTCTCCCCTTCTCAAAACACTCTAAAATCAAATGGTTAGTTGAATCTTAAAAACGGTGATCAAATTTGTTTTCTTATCATATTTGTTCATCTCAGACTCAAATACTGCCACATAGATCATAGTAGCCAAACTCAATGAGTATTCAAAAATACTCACAAGTTATTCATACTCAGCACTCAAAACGAATCGAGTCAAAACACTACTTGGCTCAACCATCAAAATTTGATCAATGCAAGTTTGACTTGCAAATCAAATAAATAATTGGGAATAACTCGCCAATCAATAGAATATTTTCAGGAAAAAAAAATCCTGATATTTTTTATGTTCTCTCTACTTTACTGATTGCCAAGTTTTCATTGAGTTTTTACCAAGTATTCTTAATGCTATTACCATTAGTCTTCACCCACACCAAGCTGATGTCGAGTATGAATCTGGTTACTATGGCCAAGACTAAAGCACATGGTCAGGAAAACTAAGTTGCTCTAAAAATCGAATGTTTTTAAGCAATGATATTTCCACAATCACGATAAATCACGCCTAACATAATTATAACTGAAATATGCACTGGGCAGTTATTAACTTGCAGCTCGAGAATATATGGAAATGCGATCTTTGATTCTATAGCTCATACCTTTTGCCACCCTGAACTCTTTTGGGTGTTGTCTAATCTGTTTGGGGGCTTCCCCCATACTGCACATAAGCCACACCCTCATCAAAGGCAATATATCCTCGTGCTTGAGCAAGGAGAAGATTTCACCCAATTCTTGTATCTCTCTTGCATTGGGCACCTCTTTTTGGCTTTACCTTACCATTTCTCCACTTCCCGCACGATTTGTACCTCACTCTGAAGATTTTCTATGAGCTCCTTTAATTGAATCAATATCATTTTTTGAAATGGTGCATCCGGGTAGTCTGCAACTTTTAGCTACGGCATATGCCGTCTCTTCCTGTTGCATAGGCATATACTTAGGTTGGGTTTGTGCCCTGCCCCTTGTAGTGATATTTATATAAGGCCCTAATTTCCCATTATATGATCTAAACTTCTCCCATTCTTCCACTCTAATGGATTATTTTTCTCTTCCTTTGCACAACCCGTCATCTCTGCTTGCTTGGCCTTATCCTTCTGCAAAATTTTCAGCATCAAGTCTAGACAATTCTCTGTATGATGCCCCTCATTGCAATGTGCACATGTCAAAAACTTCAAACATTGCCTCTGATAAAGATCAAAAGCTTTGCACTTAAAGCAAAGCATGATTCGATGAACCAACCTCCTAGATATCGTCCACCTCCCCTCCTTCCAAATGATCTATCACTATTATAACCACCTTGTCCTTTGCTAGAACCCCCTTGATTCAAATATCCCCCTTTGGTAAGGACTATATCCTCCTTAATTCTATCCATATCCTACTTGATTTTGACCCATCCCTAAGGTTGAATGTATCCCCTTTGGTTAGGATTTTGGCCTTGTTTTTGCAATTCTTGCTCAAGTGCTATGGTGGCTTGTCTTAGCCCCATTCCCTTCACCTTGCACATCTCATCAATGACTCTACAGTCAATGGTATCATGCATGTTAGTCTCGCAAACCTTGCACCAACCTACTACTTTGATTTGCTTGGCACAATGTAGTAGTGGACATGCTTTGTTTCATGTGACTCCTTGCATACTTCACAACCAACATTCAATACTTGTACTAGTCTTACCTTGCAATCATTCCTGGTGTGACCCTCTATCTCACAATCGGTACACCACAATCCTTTTATCTTCTCCTGCATAGTGTTTGATGTTAGCATCTACAATTGTGTTGCCATGTTTTCTATCTACACTTCTAAGAACGGATTAATGCCCTTGTCCAACCCTCTTGATGCTTCCAACCTTAACACAACCTCCAATGCCTCTCACGTATATGCAAAGGTCTTCATGGCCAAATGACTTTTGAATGGTGTTAAAAACCCACCAACAAACCATTTCGCATGCTACAATGGGTGTATATCATAGGAGATTTTGGATAACAAAGTTTTAAAACGTGTGTCATATGCATGGACACTCTCTGATGGATCCTACTTGATCTCGTTTAGAGCCAAAATGCTATGTTGCTCAAATTTTGGAAAATGAAATTCCTTCAGAAATTTTGCCTTAACATATTGAAATCCACAACGAACAAAGTAGGATCATAATTCCTATACCAAGTCTGTGCTTTCTCCCACCATGTAATTGCAAACTAACCGCATTTCTTGTCTGGAGACATTACCCCCTTGGCACACCACGCAATCTCACATTTATGAATGTGGACTAATTTAACCTCTGTACTCCTGTACTTGGTAATTTTACCGACATCTTATAAAGGATGTTTTGAGGTGATGTTTGTTGGGTTTGTGTTGGCGCACTACTCCCTCCTCGTGATGGTCCCCCACTCACCACTATGCTTTTCACTATAGGACCTACACCTCCTTGAAGTGGAGTTGATTGTGTAGTCATTGTTGGGTTCGTCATTGGTATTGTCACACTAGTTAGCGCACTTCCTGATCCTCTTACTATACTCATCCTGATCAATGGATTCTTCACTACATGACTAACAAGTGTCTTTTTTACAACCTTCACATTGCCACCCACTAACTTTGTTGGTATCAATTACCTTACTATGCAATTCTCACTTTCCCTTCTCACGAGTTCTATCCTTATCAAATCTACAGTATCCACAACATTTTCTTCTGATTTATTAACATAAGCATGGGTTTCGACTTCAAACGGGTCCAAAACTGAGTCTTCTCGCATGCACTTCACTTCCACTTGTAGAATCCAATCTTCCTTTGGCCCTTATTTGCTCCAAGGTTCATCACTACGCATATCTCCTTTCTTGTTGCAGCGCATCTCCCATTTGCACAAACCAATCTTGTATCCTCCCCTTGTTGGGCCTTCACGACATACATCTAACTTGGTCTTCCATTTTTCTTGGGATCCTTATGAGCCATCATCTTCTCCCTCTTCTCAGCAAGCATTCGCACTCGTCGTTCCCTTTAACTTGAAGTATCATTCTCCCTAGGGGCTTCCTCCCCCTCCATTATTCGACATTGAGTTCCTACTCTTCTCCAACCTATTCTCCACCTAGCCCATGCGCAAAGACTTTTAACCTTCCATTGTCAATTTTTCAATGCCAAAAACAACTATCATCATCTTCATCCAAAGCAGTATTTGCTTTATCAACTCTCTCCTCTAGGTTTGCGCAAAAACCAAAACTATGCCTCCTCTGGGCAGGTGTACATTGATACTGAGAATTCTAGTATGTAGCTATTTAAATCTCCTTTCCACCATACATCAACTACATATGTCCAAACCTCGTTGCTTTCTTGTAGTTTCTTCACTCACTCATCTATACACGCATCCCATCTCCCTAAATTTCTACTTTGATCGTACACATATGTAGAAATCCATGCGTAAAAGTGCTTTGGATACTCACACCAAAATATCCCATACAAGTCATAAATATTTTGACCTAGCCACTCCTTTGGCCTCTGATCGCCACAACCCGATGCTTGCTTTGCAAACTGCAAAGCTTTTGCCTCAAAATACACCTCAGCACATGATGTAATCTGCCTTGCAAACCACAATCCACATAACCTAAGCAGATAGGGTCGTAGCAATGAAACCAAAATGTTACAGTATTATAAGATAAATTCAAGATCACCCAAACCCTACTTAATCACAACATTTAACCAAACTCCATTATGTGCATATTACTTAAACCTAAGCCTAAGCACTCACCCAAAGCATACAAGAGACACCAAGAACCCCACCATTAAGAAGATTACAGAGCTTAAAGGAACACATAACAGACATGCACATAAACTATAACATTCAATCCCTATTAGTAAACCATCACATACACATGATAAGCAATAAATCAATCCTTTCCATTAATCAACAAAACCATATACAAAGGCCACAGATCACATCTGCGCTTACAATTACTTATGTGCATAGACCACTTCATACACTTCTTACCAAATGCTTTACAAGATCTACAAATATACAACCTACTTAATTATAAAAAACGTGTGGCCTGACAAGTTGTCCTAAATGAGAGGTCTAAGGTCTTATTTATAGCTTTTCCTCACTTACCTACACATGCCAGTTGGATCTAGGAAGGTTTCTTCTAAGATGTTCCTAGAATATCCTATGGATCTTACAATAGAAGCTCTTTTGATTCCTTTCCACCTCACCAACATACGTGTCTTCCATTCTGCTTCGACACCTATGCTTTTACGCATCCTCTACTTCTGTATGTTGTCTTGAAACTCCTTTGCACATGTACTTTTTTGCAACCCTGCAGATTACTCACTTCTATGCAAAACACAAAATACTTGCACATACTTCGTCAAAACCCACGTAATCACTATATTTGGTAAAAATCTCTATTTTATGTATTACATGCACAATCCTAGGGCCAACAGTACTCCAACCTAGAGGTGTACCTTTAATGAGTGCTCTATCATGGATGAGACAATTTATCCCCAATGATTCGACCATTCCTTTTTGTAGCATGATCATTCTATTAGCATCTGAAAATTCCAATGATGGAAGTCCCATCACTAAGACCCAATAAGTACCGCTTAGGTGCTTATTACATGTGTCTTTTCCAGCAAAGAAAGTCCCATTACTAATGACCTGACAAGAACCTATGCCACTTTCCAGTCATTTTCAAAGACACTCTTCAACTCCACTTTCACTATCAAATGTCACTAGCTTCCCACTCATTATAGAGCTTACTAGCTTCCCAATCATCATAGAGCTTACTAGCTTCCCACTCATCATAGGGTGCTTCCACATTAGAACACCTTGTCACAAACACTTTATTTGATGTACCTTTTCCACCTCAAAACACCTCATCGCTTTATCACAACACATTTTCACTAATAGACTATTTATTTGTTTTGTGCTGACATGACGTGCCACGTGGACTTATTTAGTAGGGACATTAATGCCTTAGAAATTGCTCGTATAACTATTATCTCATGTTTTGAACAAATGGAACATTTAGTTAAATATATTTTATTATATTATGCAGTTTTGACTATTTGGACTATCATCAAACATGATTTTAATATTTTTGAACATCAAATGGAATTGATGTGTTTGTCTGATTTAACGTCAAATATCTCATTGATTAAATGTTAAACAGGGGTTGACATGGTGATTTGAACATCAATGAATTGCATGGATATTATGATTTAACACCAAATCGGAATTGATATATTTTTTTAGATAAGTATCAAGCAAATGTGACTTGCTTAAGAACACTAATGCCAAATGGGTTGTAACTGTTAATTTGCTTATATTATATAGCATCAACTTGAATATTACTTAATTGATTTGAAAGTGTCAAATGGTAATGGCATGCTTAAAGTGTTCAGTGTCAAATGTATTCGACACACCTTCATTTTTTATAATTTGCAAATCTAATTGACGTATATATTGAAATGACTTATTATTAATCTAGTTTATCCTCTTGATGGGTTTTGTTGCATGTTTGGTTGCAACGTAGGATTTTTTCCCTACAAAATAGGGAGGTCATCATCGAGGAGTAATGGATAGATGTGATCTCAAAGGACAAGAGAGAGAATGTGTTGTATACAGGTCTAAAAACTATTATTAATAGTGAATCTTACATACCCTTAGGATTGGGTAGATAGTTCAATTGAGACCTTACCTTATTCATTTACTTGTTTTACACGTTAGGTAAATGCCAAATGTCAAGAGTCAAGCGTCAAGCGTCAGGTACTTTAAACCTTCTTGTCACTTTTGTCAATCTCTTTGTACACGCAAAATAATGTGGGGAACCCTTTTTGTGATACGTGTGATGACTCCTCTACTTCCACGATAAAAGTCAACACGAGTGTTTCTTAAAGTGTTTAGTGTCAAATGGATTCGAAGCACTCGAAGCACCTTCATTTGTTATATTTTGCAAATTTTATTGACATATATATTGCAATGATATATTAATGATCTAATTTAACCTCTTGATGGGTTTTGCTAAGTGTGCGGTTGCAATAGATGTGATGTCGGAGGACAAGAGAGAGAATGTGTTGTATACAAGTCTAAAAACTATTATTGATAGTGAATCTTATGTACCCTTAGGATTGGATAGATAGTTCAATTGCAACCTTACCTTATTCATTTATTTGTTTTGCACGTTAGCGTTGGTAAATGCCAAACGTCAAGAGTCAAGCGTCAAGTACTTTAAACCTTCTTGTTCTCACTTTTGTCAATCTCTTTGTGCACACGAAATGATATGTGGGGAATCCTTTTTGTGACACGACGTGTAATACGGCTCCTCTACTTTTGCAAAAAATGTCGACACGAGTGTTTCTTATATAGGAGGTGCTCTTTTACTTACCTTTGGTCACAAACTTTTCTTTGTCTTTAAACCATTTTCTCAACATTCGACAATAGTCGCTAGGTTTGTGTGTGGCCTTGTTTGCTTCTCGATGTGAGCTATACGCCGGCTTGAGTAGGAAGTTACACTCTCTCACCCTATAGTAATTTACTATAATTATTTTTATTTTTTTCCCTCGTTAGGGAAAGAGAATATAGGCTTATAATATTAATAAGAATAATAAAAGGATCTTCTTATACCGTTTTGTGTAGAATGGTTACACATAGGATTCTTATATCCTATGAAAACCTACCCTACCTTTTCATATGCCATAGTGGTAAATAGGCACCTTTTTATTTCGCAACTTCAAGATAGTTGTTTTAGCCAAACCATGTGATTAAATTTCCCAACGTGTCTCGCCAAAATTTATACTCTATCAAATTGACCCCAGCATTGACCACCACAGATTAAATTTGACAATCGACCCTACCTATCATGAAAATAATGATGGTCATTATTTATTCAACATTGACCATCAAATGTTACTATCTTTCATAATAGAATAAAGAAACATTGAAAAATAATCTATACATATTTATTAAAATTCTATAGAGTTTGACGTTCCATCCGAAATTTCATCTTACTTGTGATACGAAAAACATGTTTTCTCCGGCAAACAAAATACAATATGCCAGCATTACACAACATGACTCCCATGTCGGAACACCATTACATAAAGAGATTTAATCACTCTTAAGCCAAACCAATGCTAAACTTACCTAGCGGAATTGCATTTATAACAAAACATAAACATTTCAAAAGAGGTTTGAAAGTTTTTGAGAAGATCTAGCAGCCACATGGACTATGTAATGTCACTTTCTGGACAAATATGAACAATTTTGGATTTTCTACGAAACCCTTATTTTGTTATTCAATTCAAATCTAGAATTTCACCCAATAACAAATAATAACACAAAGTAAACTAATAATTGGAAATCAATTTGAGTCTTTATTCAATACTGGAAGGTACAAACAACATGATAATGATTAAATATTGAATGTCCCCTGATAACCCACAAACACTAACCTGAAATAGACCCACAATTCAGAGTTTCCTTGGTACGGCAGCAATGATGAAGGTAAAGCAGCAATGATGAAGGGTACAACAGCTTATATCACCTCCAATACTAAACTTACAGCAATCTCCAACCTCCCACAGGGGTGTACAGATGGTATGTCAGCGCCCAAAATACTTCTAGCTGCACACGAACTCCAACACAACACTAAATATGATCACAACACAACAGATCACCCAACAGTACGGCATCCAATTAATGAAGGTACTACAGGCTCTAATCAGAAAACAAATGATTTATGATCCCTAACAAGGTACAATAGACCCTAACCAGCAAATAACCCTCACACAATTCACTATAGTTGACAGCAAGGTATAGATCATTGTAGCGATTGTACGGAGCACTGTAGCAGTTGTACGGAGCACTGTAGTAGTCATACGGAGTACTGTAACAAGGTTCAAAAATTCAAAAATCTTCAATATCTTCACCAAAAACTCACAAACCAACATTCAAAAATATTCTACAACTATTCAACATAGATGTGATCCTTGGATGGAACCACCACAGAGGATGGGAGGGTTTTTGTCCTCGGATCCTTTTCACCTAGAGGATTTTTGTCCTCTTTGATGAAAAGTTGAACAAAGACTGCGCAAGCTTGAAAAGGTTTTGAAATTGATTGAATGATTATGAATAATGATTTCTTTTCATCCAACCCTTTTGATAATTATCTTTTCTACCAAAACCCTAAAAAACAACACTTTATCTTCTATTTTGACGTTGACATGCTTTTATTTTTAAAAAGTCATCTTTATCCTTCTTTTTGGCCCAATTAATAATCATTACTTTATGACCCACTTTAATAATAATTATTGTCATTTTTTCATGTAATTAAATAAAATTACTTTAGGACAACTTAAAACATTAATATTAAATTATTATTTTATTTATTTGAAAAAGGGGACATAATAGTCTACCCTTCCCAAAGATTGTTTGTCCTCAAACAATGTTGGTTCACCTCATGACTCCAAATGCTAGGACCCAAACCAATTTTTATGTTTCTTCTATTCCTCCTTGTGATGTAGTTGAGTTTTATTGCACTACTCTAATATAAGTAGGAATTGGAAGCCCTGCACAGGTGATGCTTCTCCAACAGTCTTGTTGAGTGAATCCATGATAGTTGAATCATGAATCAACTAGGATCTATAAAGACTTTGAAAACCACTTTGAAAACCATCTCCGTCTTCAACTTGAATATATTTATTGAAAAAAGCATAAACCTCCTTAAAATGTGCAAACTTGCAATTGTTCATGACTATAACAGCAGCTCATGATCTAAAATTATCAAAAACGGCAACATGACACTGGCACAACAGCTATAAAACTGCATATCCACTTGTATGAGTGCAACTAAAATAATGTTGTGATTGAAAATGGTGATGACAGTAGCATTAATGGTAGCAATTTGGTTAATAGCTGCCCCGGGTATATTTCCTCTATCACTTGATGGTAGTATCCCGTCGCCCTGCATTCCCTTCATGTCTTGGTGATTCTTTGCTCAAATATCCAAGTTTGGAATCACTCCACCATGCTTATCAACATGGCTATCCTAGAATTCAATCATGTATGACAATGACTCACCTTTTGGAAGATCGTTGGGTAGTAGCTCATGGATTGGCACATATATTTCCATCTTTGACTCTTTGCATTCAGCTAGTGATGCCTTTTCCTCCTTGACTTTTTTAAGATAATTCTTTTGTTGATCGGCAATATCAAAAGTCAATAAAATGTCTTTTCCTACATTAAATTTTTTACCTTCTACCTACATGTTTGATTCCTCCATGATTTGCTTTCTTTCAATTTCTTGCAACTCTGATTTTTCTTCATGCTCCACCATTTTTTTTAGATCGATGCTCTGGGAATAGGGTCCCAATCCCATAAACATAATTTCAAGAGATCATAATTAGCATAGCTTAACGGTCTTACCATTAAGGCATATAGCCAACTTATTAGCAAAGAGACCAGCTTACTAAGAATATTAAAAATACTTCAGCGTTGTTACAAAACTAATCATATGGAATACCCATAATTACTTTTCTCATCCTTCTTAGTTCTGCAAAAGAACTAACATTCTTGGAAGGTGAGTTAAGGATAAGTCTACCTTTTTTCCTACTTACCACCTTCCATTCTTCTTCATTACCCAAATTATCTGAATCTGAACTTAACACTCTTTTTCCCTCCTTGGGTTTGCCTTTAAAAACTGCACTCTTATTTACACTTTTATCACTAAAACCAACTAACTCATCATTATGAGTTGATTTTACCAACGGTGTTACCTTATCTAAATTCTTTTCCATTATCTCTGATACCACTCCTTCAGACCCATCAAAAAAAACTACCAAATGCTTTGCATTAACCTCCTTTCCCCAAGATGATTCAAGCTTATGCTTTGATTTTTGGCAAGCGGAAAGATGACCAATCTAAAAACAATTTCGCCATTTGAAAGGGATACCTTCAAAATATAGGGTTTGCACCCAGCCTCTATCTTGCACTTGCAGGAAGATCCTGAGAGATATCTAAACAGACCAGAATCCTGGCAAATGTAGTCTGGAAAAAATTCAACGAAGAAGCATCAATTTCCATCTAGATCACCCAGTGCAGAACCAATAACTAAAAGACCCATTTCAAATCAAAACTGAAGCAGAATATATGGCAATCTCACCCATACGGGACGCAAAGAAAGATTTTTTGTCAAAGAGTTAAAATCAGGTGTCCAGAGTTTCATGAGCAGAGGGTGATTTTCAAAGCTCCATGTTTTGGCCATAATAATCTTATCCCGATCAGCCAAAAAATCAAAAGTCACAATAAAAAAACCTTTGGCACAGGTATATATTTCCATAGTGCCTTCCAACAATGTTCTCCAAGATTCCGAAAGCCACTGGTGCAAAATGGAGAGAGATGGCCAGAACCTGTCAAAACAGCAAACCAGACCCCTCTCTGCAAACCATTCTTCACCTTCCAAAATCTCCTTAAAAGATTTATTTTCAATATTTACAATTACCGATTTAATTGATGAAACCCTTTCCTGATCCATCCTAGACTCTGCGGAAACCTCATTTGATTGGATTTTTAATTTTTTTGAAGAAAACTGAGGCCTTAAGTCCCCCGAGCTCCCCTGCCAATCCCCTCATTCTGCCGCCACCTTACCAAGCTCAATCAAATTATGCGCCCCGACAATCTTCCTCATTCACAGACCCCACACTCTGCGCCTGGCAAGCCTCATCACTGGAACATAGCTCCTTTGCAAACCGTGCCCCTATCCTAATCGTCATCGTCGCCGCTGGAATCATCTTTGTGTTGGAGGCCCTAGTTGTCACCATTTGCGCAGAAGCTCATCGAGGCTCAATTCCTAAATTACTTTAATTACCCCTAAATTCCATGCTCCACCATTACAATTGGAGAATTCTCTCTTAATTTTTCGTAAGTGTTGTTTTGCTTGAGTAGCTATCAACTTAGCTTCCTTAGCTCTTTTTAGCCATTCATCACACCTTTTTGGGGGTCCTCATTACATCCTCTGTGCTTGTCTACAATTTGGTTAGTTTCTTTTCAACCACATGCCCTGGTTCCTTTTCAGATAAGATCTCCTTTTGCTCCTATGTAGATTTTTTAGGCTCAAGTTTTGTCTTTTATGTCTTCTTTATTTCTATCCATGTCTTTAAATCCTTCTGATATTCTTTCATAGCTTGTAACATCTCTACCATGGATCTTTGTACTATCCTAATGATTCACACGCTGACAAGATCACAGTGCTAATACAACTGAAATATCTTTAAATGAATATTTTAAATAATTTCGGATTTACGGGAATCCCTTACAATAGAAAATAGAATTCTGAATTTTTGTTTAAAACCCTTAACAACTGAAAATCAAATCGATGTATTTTACTGAAAAAACCTTTGCAAGTTTCTGAGTTTTAATAAATAATTTCAGCGATGAATAAATATTGTAAACAGTAATTTTTGTAGAATTTTAAATAAGGAAAGATAGCATTTTTTACAAACCGTACCAGCATTAATACTAACCTAAAAGCAGACCAAATGATGGCATCACCCATCCAAAGTGTGATGCCAACCCTAAGGATAGTGATGTTAGCCCTCGGAATGATGTTCCAACTGCATCAAATGATGCCCTAGTTGTTGTAGATGATGCCCTAGATAATATGACTGACCTGTAAATATTCAAGACTTCCTTGGTTGTGCTGAAAATGTAAAAATCTGATGGTTGATGTCCAATTGTAGCCCCTTAATGGAACCTCCACAGAAGACTGGAAGGTTTTCGTCCTCTAGCCTGAGTCCACCAGAGGGTTTTCGTCCCCTGATGTTGAAAGCTAAAGCAAACTGCTCAAAACTTCACAAGTTGAAAAGATGAATGGCAAAATAGAATAATTTCCAAATGAGCCCAATGTCCTTTTATAGACACTTTTGGGAAAATAAAATATTATTTTCTATTTTTTTATTTTTTCCAAAATATAAATCAAAGTGACTTAGGAACTTTTTTTTAAAATATCACTTTGTACTCCATGCATAGCGTCACTTAATAACATCACTTTAGGCCCCCCTTTAAAAACACTTCACTAGGCTTGAACTTTTAATAAAATAATAATATTAAGCTGTTCTTTTAATAAAGTAAGTCACTGGAACAACTTAAAATACTATTTCTATTATTTCCTTAGCTTATTCAAAAAAAGGGACATTACAGACTAGGTAGCTTATTTAATGAAAAATCAAACTTTTTGCAAAAGCATTATAACTTTTCCAACTCCCACCCACCAAAAAATTATTGTGCAAAGGCATGGGAAGGCTGGGAATGAAAGCAAAAGAAAAAAATTTAAGGCAGGCAGGAGTTTGGCGTGAGGTAGAGGTGTGGGACAAAAAACAAAAGGGTTAGATAGAGGCGTTTGACAAAGGAGCAGACAAACACCTAGGAGGATGGCTTTGACGGCAAGAATACTAGGTGCCAGTTTTCTCATAAATGTTAATACTCATTTCTGAAATGGATGTGTGTGTGGGGGGGTCGGAGGTGAGGCGGAGGGGGGGCTCAGGTTATTTGTTAAAATGTACAACCTGTTAGGTTCATAAGTTGCCTGCATTTTATTTTCCGTTGTTGTCATCATCATCACTATCCAACAACTAAACGTTGTCCAATCAGAATTTTCCGTTTATGTTTCTGTTAATTCAGGGAAGACCCAGTTATTGGTGCCCTACAAGTGATGGACTAGTAAATGGCACTAGTAAGGTAGCTGGGTAGTCAGGCCTGCCTGTTATGAATTTTTCGATAAAATATTTCCTTTCAACATTGTCGTTCAAATGCTAATAAAATTCATAGTAGAAGCAAGAAACATAATCTTTATAACCTTTTGCTTACCCTGTTTTTCCATAACCTTCGCACAATCGCTACTTATGGTGTAGTTTAATTTGTCTTGGTATAGTTTGGAAATATTAAAATGTCTTAAAGATTTTGCATTATGGTTGAAAGGGCTCTAAGACGCCTTATTCATAAAATCCATATTTTTTAATTAAGTGGCTCATGTTACTCATTCTACATATACGCCAAAAAGATTTCCTACTTGCTTTCTTTTCAATATGGGAAATTTTTTAATTCAACAAATATATTTTATTCAAATCTTTTAAATGTGTCAAAATATATTCTCAATTATTGTCACATATAAAACTAATTTATAAAATATAAATTCATGGAAATATTAAAAGCGTCACGGTTCTAGACCATCTTGAAAATTTATACCCTGTTAACCACCATAGAGATGGAGACCGGACAGTGAGTCCATTTGTCCACGTATATAGTTTGCCTATTACCTCATGTGGAATAGAAGCATGAGTGGCAATACTAACGTTAATACAGGCTTTATTTTTCCCATTCCATATTTTATATTCTTAGCTTATGCAAATCGGTTGTCATGTGTATATCTCATGAATTGCATTATTATTAGTTTTCTTAAATAACGAAATGACCACATTGTACAAGTTCAAACATCATCTTTCCACACCAAAACACCAAACTGAGGTACTCGGAAAAACACTAATGTTTGATTTATTATAGCCTCTTCCAAACTGAAATTTTTAGCAAAGAAATTGTGAGTTTGGTGCATGCTCACAAAACATATGACGAATAACTAAATGAGAGGTCTATTCGTTAGAATAGGATATTTATGTCTTTTAAAATATGTTGCTATCTGTAGTAAACGTTGACACTCTGCTTTGTTTACCAATGCAACATATAGGTGTTCAACTAAATCTCTTCTACCTTTCCCAAAAATGCTTCTATGTTTTGAATAAATGGATTTCTATTAAATTGAAATACAATCCTACATATATAACTATTCCTTGACAGTTGATGACTACTATAGCATTGTTGAACCCTACCACTAGGCAACTTAGAATGTAAATTCAAAATCCCTTTTGGTCCATACAAAACTTTCTGTCAAGCTTTGCCTTAAACCACATCTATGTAGAAACAATGTTACGTGGCTTGTCGATATAGGTTTATTAACTGTGACGTTTCTGTGATTTATCAGTTAAAAAAACTTAAATTATTGTTGAATAATTATTGCACTTCAGCAATAGGATATCCTAAAACTAATATATTGCTTATGTGATCCTTGTAGAAGTGTGAGTGAGATACAGTCTCGCATGGTTGGTATAGGACACCCCTGCAAGGTATAGGACACCCGTGCAAAACTCATGATTATTTTGTTTTCCTAAAGAGCATTGATTGCTAGGCTATTGTTAGAATGGGTAGGTTAAGGAAACCTAGGGATTGAGTTGTGAACTTTGGGATGTGAAAACTGAGTGATTGTGGAAATCCTTAATCTCACTATGACTCAGCGGATTAATGAATCTGGATACAACATGATGGAATTAAATGGTGAGATTAAGGATTTCCGGATTCATTAATCTGCTGAGTCATTAATCTGCGTGGTTCTCAAATGGAAGCCCTGACACTTCCATACAAAAAATTCCAGCACCAAACAGGCCAGACCGACCAAACACTATCCATGGTGCATGGTTCCATGACCATCAGCACCTCCTGCAAAACAAAAAACCTGCAGTTGGCCTCATTACAATACACCTTTATTCTCTCAAGCTAAAGTGCATTGTCATCGTTGTTGTCCTTGTAGCAACATGTCAGGTCGATGTCATGCTCCTCATATATTTGGTTTCCACATTGCCCACATTGTATGTGCAGAATCTCCTTCAGTTTTGAAACTCAACAACAAAGAGAACCCACACAGCAAGCTTGAAATGGGTGTCCAAAAGAAAGAAAGAAAGAACGAATGCCTTTAATCTTCTTCTGGTTTCCTGGCTATTCCATGCTCATCACCACTCACAAAAACTGGCATGCCCAAACCCACAGGCACACACATCTGAGGCATGAGGCCTCAAAAGGCTGCTCTGATACCATATAAGATTATATCATGGGCCGTGTCAATACATTGAATAATGGTTGTTTATATAAACTTGCAGCACATAACTAACTTCCTACAAATTACATACCCATGTAAAAACTCTATGGATATTCAAAGTTTACATGCTTTGAATAAACAACCCAATCTACCTTATTTTAGCAAACGTGATAACTATTTGTTTGCATAACTAAATGCTAATTTGTCTAATAGTAATGATCTGCTGCAAATCCAGAAACTCTTCTTCATTTTTCTAAAAAGCTCATACAAACACAAGGCCACTGACTCAAGGACAAAGGATAATACAAATACCGAGCAGCCCATCAAGAATTATTCAACTAAACCATATTCTGATCAGGAAAAGCTTAGTCTATAAGGATAATTTTAGGGGCTAATATTTGCGTATGAGATATTTTTGTCATTTCCCCGCAAAAAGATTTGCAATTTGAGAAAGTTTAAAAATGATGATTTGCCTCTATTTCTATTAAACAGTACATTATCTTCAATGATTTGCCAACTTTGTGTATAAAGTATATGGAATTTGAAGAAAATAAACCAGAGTTGTATGATATGGATATAGATATGGTATCGGATATGGATATGGCTAATTTGTAATACCACTGATATGGATACGCTTATATATAAGTGTATCCATATCAAATTATAATAATTATCAATTTTATATTTGAAATAAATGCATACATTACATTGTAATGTCCTCAAATGGGACGATTTCATGCGAAAGGGGTTTTCCCCTAAATACCAAAACTCTGAAAATGCAATCAGCAAACCTTAGTTTGCAAAATAAGCTTTTAAAACCCTTGTTAGGCTCTAGAAACCCTAGATGCCAAAATGGTAGGCTTTTATGAATGAATTCCAGCGAATAACTTATTCCAAAATGACTGAAAATTGGTAGAAAATAACCAAAAATTAAATTGCACAAAACAAGTACCTTTTTGTCCAATTTCTAAAGCTCAAACTCTACTTTTTGATGGCTGAAAAATCTAATTTTATACCAAAAATACAGCTACTGTTTTGAATATTTTTTCCGTTTCAAACCCTTGCCAAAAATCTGCCCTCAACAAATATTTATTTCCTACAAACAGCTGAAAACTTCAAAAATTCATAACTCCCTCAATATTTGGAATTATGATGCAAACAAGAACTCAAACTGATCATAAAAATAATGGCTATCAATTAAAAATAATTTCAAAATTTTCCTTCCATGGGAAGGTCACTAAAAATTGCTTTGAAATTTTGAAAACCCTAGTTTCCTGTCAAAATAATTAAATAATAATTCTGAAAATTATTATTTAATTTTCTACTTCAAACCCTTCACGAATACCTCCAATTCCTTACACCAATACGCAAAAAATTAGCAAATAAAATCAAAATATTTAATTTGCAATAAATAGACCAAAAGAGGCCTCCGAACCCTAGATCCAAGCTTCCAAGATGGTTTCCTCCACTTGCAAAAATAGTATAGATATTTAGCAAGGTTAATATGCAAGAAAAGAACCACGAAACCCTCACAAAAATCTATATGAAATCGTCAAAGCAAATCGCCCCACTTCTAGGGCAAGAACAAGATCTCCTTAGCAAACGATGGTGTCAAAAGACACCTTTTTAGATTGATCAACACCAAAGGTAGCGAACCTCTATTGGGCATGCATCTCAATAGTTTTCTTCAAGCATGAAGAGCAATTTATAACTTTCCTCCATTGTAGCCTTCGCCATGTATTTATAACTTTCCAAAGAAGGTGAACCACTTTGGAAAGATAAAACACATTTCCTTATCTTTACTTTAGCTCCCATGCCGACATCTCCTTTTTGAATAATAAGTTAATTATTGACCTTAATTAAAATTACTTTAAGATAAATTAATTAATATTTAATTCATTTAAACACCTTAGTGGTAAAAACCACATTTTAAATATTCTATTAATTAATTAATAATTGCCTTATGATAAAAATCACTATTTCAACAATTAATATATAACTAATAAAATAACATTCCCCAAAAAGGGCTCCTTTAGTCTATGGGGAAATAGACTAACGGTCTTCAAGCCCTGTTTATTTATGATGTGGAAATGGGGACATTATATACATTTATATTAAATTTTATTAATATTATAAATTTATTAGCAGTGCAAGTTTAACTATATTATAAATCAAATTATAAATAAATCTAAATTTAAACTAAGACAACAATTATTTTAAAATATAAATAATCTAACCAATATCTTATAAACACCCAAGTTAAGTTTGCTAGCACATAAATTAAATGTCAAAAAAGGTATAATACTAAATGATCAAAAAAATATTCTATATTTCAATAAATATCAATGCTTAATTAAAACATAACTATACTGTTTTTAAATTTTTATTTCTTTTAAAGTTCATAAAATTACTAGATTATCTAATTTCAATGTTGGATATTATCTGCCCAATAAAGGGCCTTGTAAAGAAAGTCACGAAGTAAGTGGTTAAGTGGTTTCCCTCCAAGAATGGCATGACAAAATTCAATTTCCATGGGGCCGCCAAAAGCATTCCAATACTAGCAAGTGGTGGTGAATTCTTCAAGGATTCACAAAAACAACCTTTACTAATATTCTATTGTATATTAGGAAGGACACCAATAACAAAGCAGAGGCAATGGCACTCGTGAAAGGAGTACAATTGGTAGTCCTAAAAGGTTGGAGTGAGTCGACCATAGAGGGTGACTCACAAATCACCATCAATGCCTTGAGAGGGCATAGTGTGCAGGCCTAGAGGATTGGAAAGAAAGAAAGAAAAAGAACTTATATTTATACCCACAAATACCCAAAAGTAGGTTAATGTGACTCGAGAATACATCCAATTACAATAGAAATCGCTAGGGTAACTGCACCCTAGGATCAACGACTAACTAAATAAAAGATGAAAAATAAAAGCACTGAAAATAAACTAGCGCTAAACCCAACACGATAAAGCCCCCACCCATGTGGTTAGGGTACCAATACAAATAGCCATGTTGGGAAAGCAAGAACCCGCAAAGAGCATGGGTTGATGAAAGCTGGAAAGATTGGATGGTAGCCCCATAATACATCTTTGACACTGCCCGAGGCAAAGGAATCATCAATGTCATTGACTATCATTGTGAAAGGGTCAATGCAAGATCTAATAATGCTCATCGAGAAGTGTCTAGCGTTGAGGGGGGCAGGTTGGGTAATCCTAGGAGGAAGCAAAGCACAGCCCTCTAGAATCCCTCCTAACATCCAAGGTTGAAGAAACTCGTTTTGCTCCAAATTACGCAAGATTGAGTTGAGGGACATAAGAAGAGTCAGAAACCAAGCAGCTGATTGGGCCACAAATGGCAATGTGGGTCTAATAAATTTGAGTGTTCAGCCAGATAGGATATGGATGCCACCCTTTCCACATGACCTGCAAAAGATTTTAGTAAATGGCATCTGCCATTGGGATGGTATTTACTAACTAAAGATTAAACAAGGGGGAAAGATAAAAAGGGAAAAAAGTATAATATAATATATAAGAAAAGAAGAAAGGAAAAAATCAGAAAGAAATTAAAGGATAAAAAGAAGAAAAATATTTAAAAAACGAAAAAAAAATCATCATATGTCTCATCGCCAATGCCCCTTCATATTGTCAAATCAATGTCAACACTCTTAAGTGCTTTAGGCGCCATCAATACTCACACAAGGTGAGTTGGTGCCCCCCATCCCGGTAATAATAACAGCTGCCTTGTATATATTCAACCCATTTGCATAGGCGAAAACATTGTAAGGTGATTTGTTGTGATGGAGTGGCAAGGCCCTAAGCAAGGACGATTAGCGACTAGTAATGGTGGTCGATAGAGGTATGAGTCATAGAGCTGCCTTGATATATTCAACCCATTTGCATAGGCGAAAACATTGCAAGGTGGTTTATTGCGGTGGAGTGGCAAGGCCTTGAGCGAGGACAATCAACGACTAGTCATGGTGGTCGATAAAGGTATGAGTCATAGTTCCTCCTTCCTGTTATTTCAACAGTATTTGTGGGAAGTATCATTGAATTGCATGCTGGTTGAGTGAGAGAGCTGGGGAGAGGGAGTTTTGTGTCTCTGAATGAATGAGAGAGCAAAAGAGAGGAGTTTTTGTGGAATTTGTGACTAAGCTCTGTTTATATGAGTATGGACCATAGTTACTCCACCTACCAAAAAACGTGGGGGTACGAATACTGGCACATGGACAGAGATACCATTCAAATCAGCGTACGTGAGTAAATGAATATGGGTATGGCTATATTGTATATAAATGTTGTCATCAAAAAATGTGGGTACGGGAACGAGTACGCGATCCATGTCCCTATATTGGAGTTTCTAGGTAACTATGGTGTGGATGTATTAATCCATGTTGGGCTCCATTCCCTCTTTTTGTTTTGCTCCTTTCATTGTGTGATGTTTGCGTCTTGTGGTTGTGTTGAATAAGGTACTTGTGAGTCTGTCTTTTGCAGCTCCCCTAACCTGTGAGACTTGGATAGCTAGGCCATCTTCTATAGGAAAGAGGGGAGTGGTGAAAATGGAGAAAATGGAGGGCCCTTCCCCACCTTTGTAAGTGAAGCAAAAGGCAAAATAAGGGGGGAAGCGGTTGACAAGGGAAGATTTGGGAAAAAATCATCTTATGTGGACCAAGAAATACATGATCTTTACATGAGCCTATGGATTCACCATATGTGGAGAACTGTGAAGGAGATAGACAATGTGGAGATGGCTGAAATTGGGAAATTGAAGAAGGCAATGATGTTTGATCCCAAGTAGTCAATTGGCAGGGGGAATGTGTTTGACGTCGCATAATCCTTGAGTTGTGCCAATCTAATGTCCAATGTTGTTACTATTTTTACTCTACACGAAGGTCATGCAGATATTGAGCACTCGGTTCAAGTGGTTGGGGCTCAAATAATTCATCATCAGCATTACATTTTGTACAAGTTGAAAGCCCTAAGCAAGGGGCAAGCTGGATTGACCAAAAGACTGAATATGGTACTCTCCCCAAATGCCACATTTGGCCCTCCTACATGCTGCCCTCTATGTGAGGATGATGAGGATTCTTCGGTGGACATGAATCTTGAAAATGTAATCATTGCGGACTAGTTGTGGCGTGTTAATTGTATATCCATCTATTTGGCTTTGTAGGGGGCATTGCACTATTTGCCCCCTACTTATACTCTAGAAGTTTAGTGTTATAACTTTTATGTTTGTTGAAGACTGATTTATGTTTGTTGAAGACTGATAGAAGCTTGGCATATAGTTCTATTACCCAGCTTCCATTTTCTACTACAGAGAGCGAGTGAAATTGGTTGAAGTCTTTGAAAATGATTGTGTTGACTACATGAAAGAACCACGCACTACACTTCTTTTCACTTTGCACTAGCAAGGCATAAAACACCCACTTGCACTTGCTTGGGATGGTCAAGATGACTCCCAAATTGTCTCACATGGAAGAAATGTGTGGTCTGCTTGCTGCTTGGAGGAATTGTAGGAACTTCTAATCATGGGGTTCGTATTGTTTTTGTGTTGAGATGCTTGACGCATAGGTTTGAAGTTGGCAAACAAGGATAAAATCTCATTATCAATCTCTGCTAAGGACCTATAGGCCAAGGTTTAAATTTTTTGCATCATAAAGTGCTTTTTAATTTGTGAACCCAAGGTGCTGATGATTCGTAAACTAGGTGGATATTCCACTTTAAGCTTCATCAACACGGATCCTATGACTCCTAGTTCAACATTGATTGGAAGATGATTGTTCTAAGCTATTTGTATTGCTAAAACAGAGAAAAACAAGTCCCTAAAATAAAATGTACAACATATTTCACATGAACATGAAACATAAGAATGAACAACGCTCACAATAAACATAATTTATCCTGAAGAAACCCAATGTGGAAAAACTTCTAGTGGATTGAGGCAATTGCACTCCCCTTCCACTATGTAATGCAAGAAATGTACAACGTACTACAAAACATGGCCTTCAAGGATAGAATTATCACTACCACTCTATCCAAAACTTGACACAAGACTACTTTGCACTTATTAGACACTTCACTGAACTCCAACACAGCTGAACCAACCATATACAGCTAGGAAACAATGAGACAACAAGAACCAAAAACTCAAACTTGCAATGTGCAATAGAAATCCAAATTCAAGACTTCTTGTTGATGTTTATAGCAGCGGAAGATATTTTTCTCCATAAAATTCAAATAATATTAATGTTAAAATATCTCTGGCCGACTTGTTATTTTATTATTAAAAGTCGTATCCTTTGGTGAAGAGAAGCGACCCTTCATGAAGAGACATCTCAATGTGTATATATACAAGGCATTTTCACCTCATTTGGTAATCTGATTAAAGCAAGAAGAATTTGCACTTCAAAGAGGAGATCGATCACCTACAGCAGATTGACATTTCGCATCAAGTAAATTATTATCAAGGAGAAACCATATTATTTGTATATTCGTGCCTAGGAAAGGCACTACTTTTCATTACTGTGAATCAGTCTTGTGCTTGGGCCATATTGTAAAGCAGATTTCTGCTCTTATTCCTAAAATATATAAGAGATATTTTGTTGGGTTTTTCTCCCTAGAGGAGGATTTTCCCAGGGTATCTGTTGTGTTCATTGCTCTGTGTTGTTGTAATTCTGCTTAATTCATTTCTGATCCTAAAACTAACATGGTATCAGAGTGGGTTTAAGCAAGATCGTGATCAGATTTAAGCAAGCAGCGAAGTTATTTACTCATCTTCTCATTCCAAGGGAGTCTATCCAAGCCTCAAAAATGGTGAACGGTCTCAAGGTTGAAGATAGACTTGATGGTGCATCAAACTTCACCTCTTGGAAATTGAGTGTCCTTATTGCACTAGTGGAAAATGATCTTCTGGAATTCGTGGAGAATGAAGTGCCCGAACCAACCCGATGATGCTAAGAAGACTCAATGGAGGAATGGCACTAAGGCAAGAAAGATCTTGATAGATTCCATGAAGGACCACCTTGTGCCTATCATATCTAAGTTGAAGACGGCCAAAGCCATGTTCGAGACTCTACAAGGCATGTATGAAATTAATAACACCAGCAGAGCTCTTGCATTGAGGCAACAGCTTCATCACATCAAAATGGCTAAAGGAGAATCTATCATCTCCTTCTTCATGAAGATCACTGAGTTGAAGGATCAACTATGTGACATTGGAGATATGATCAAAAATCGAGATCTGGTTATGTTGGCTTTGAATGGCCTTCCTCAATCTTGGGAGCCCTTCATTCAAAGTATAAGTGGAAGATCCAAATTGCCCAAGTTTGATCGCCTTCGTGCGGATTGTATTCAAGAGGAATCTAGGCTAACGGCAAGAGGAAATGGGCAAAGTTCTATCAATGAAGAGAATCAAGTTCTTGCTGCTCAAACCTCAAAGAGGAAAGGAAGAGAAGGGAGAAAAGGAAATTTCAAGAGGACTAGAAACAGGAAATCAGATGCTGTTAATGTATCAAAGAAAGATCTCTCCCATATACAATGCTTCAGATGTGACAAGTATGGTCACTATGCGAGAGATTGTGCAACAAGACCAAAGCAACATGTTGCTACTGTAGATGTGGATGATGTCTCTCCTCAGAAGGAATCAAGACATAATTCAATTGGATTTCTATTTATCTCAGCCCTATCAAGCAATGTCCCAACCGATAGCAGCACATGGTTGATTGATAATGGTGCTTCTCGTCACATTACAGGGTATAGAGAGCATCTTTCAAAATCGATGGAGAGAGAAACCAACCTTCAAGTAATAATCAGAGATGATGCTTGCTACTCAGTGAAAGGTGTTGGAGCCTCTTCTCTTCACTTAGATTCTGGCATCTCTCTTCATTTGAGTGATGTCTTGTTCGTTCCAGGGATCACGAGGAATCTTGTATCAATTTCAGCCTTGGAGGACAAAGGATATCAAGTTGCATTTTCTAAAGGAAAATTTCTTGCTTGGCCAAATAACTCTAGCATCAAGACAGCCTAAGTGATTGGTGTTCGGCAAGAGAGTCTTTATAGACTTTCCATTCATCCAGTTCAAGCATTAATGCATGATTCCTCCAATTCGTGTGAGCTATGGCATAAGAGACTTGCTCATCTTCACTTCAGAGCTCTTCCATCCATGGAGAAGATGGTCATTGGCCTTCCAAAGCTCAGTCAGGAGCATGATGATACTTGTAAAGGATGTGCATTGGGTAAGAATACTAAGGGTCCTTTTCATAGTAGTGAAAGAAGACCAAACTGTATTCTAGATCTTATTCATTCTGATTTGTGTGGCCCAATGTCTATGGCATCCTTGAGTGGTTTTTGGTATTATGTAATTTTCATTGATGACTACTCTAGAAAGACTTGGATTTATTTTTTGAAGTCTAAGGAATTTGAAGAAGTGCTTGAAAAATTCAAAGAATTTAAGGTTCAAGTAGAAAATTTGTCCGGGAAAAGAATCAAGGTTCTAAGATCTGATAACGGAGGAGAATACAATTCTGGAGACTTCCGTCACTTCTGTATTGAGGTAGGGATTACGAGGGAGTTTTGTGTTCCTTACAATCCACAGCAAAACGGAGTTGCAGAAAGGAAGAATAGATCTATAGTTGAGACAGCAAAAGCTATGATCCATGATCAAGACTTGCAAATCTTCCTTTGGGCAGAAGCATCCAAAATTACAGTGTATGTTCAGAATCGGAGCCTCATCGTATTTTGGAGAATATGACTGCTGAAGAAGCCTTCATAGGTGTGATACCTGAGGTTAGTCATTCGAGAATCTTTGGTTGTCCTGTTTATATTAATGTACCTAAAGATAAAGAGAACTAAGTTAGAACCATCTGGCAAGAAAGGAATATTTGTGGGTTACAGTGAATCATCAAAAGCAAATAGAGATCAGCAGGGATGTCTCTTTTAAAGAAGATGTTGCATTCAAAAGATCTAAAGGTTCATTCATGGAGATAGATAATGAAGACTAGGAGACTCCTCAGGACATGGATGTTGATCATACTCCTAAGATTCAAAGGGAGTTTACTAAACCAGAAGATGCTATTGATCCAGTTGAGCATTTGGAACCTACTGATGGGCCAAGAGATATTGTCATACGTCGAAAGAGATCTCTATGAGCTAAGAAAATAATGCAGGAGGCAGAAAAGTTCGCAGCTCCTAGAGGCACATTCAGAGAAAGCAAAAGACCACAAAAGTTTCCAGGCTATGTAGCATTAATGAGTCATATCATTGAGTCTGAACCTTCTAGTGTTGAGGAAGCATCCAATCAGCAAGTATGGAGAGATGTTATGGCTGAAGAATATCAATCTATCATCAAGAATGATGTTTGGGACATTGTACCAAGACCTGAAGGAAAATGAGTTGTATCTTCTAAATGGCTTTTTAAGATTAAGCATGCAGTTGATGGAAGTATTGAAAAGGACAAAGCTAGATTTGTGACCAGAGGATTCTCTCAGAAAGAGGGAATAGATTATGAAGAAACTTTTGCTCCAGTTGCTCGTTATACATCCATCAAAACTATTATTTCTATTGTTGCAGCTAAGGGATGGAAGGTACATCAGATGGACATGAAAACAGCATTCCTTAATGGTGTAATTGAAGAAGTATACATTCAACAACCTGATGGGTTTTTTATTCATGGGAAGAAGTCTCATGTTTGTAAATTGAATAAGGCCTTGTATGGTCTTAAGTAGGCTCCTCGTGCTTGGTATGAGAGGATTTGATCGATACTTGATAAGTTTGGGTTTCTCCAAGAATGATGCTGATTCAAATCTTTACTTCAAGATAGTTGATGGTGAGGCCTTAATCTTGGTTCTTTATGTTGATGATCTATTTCTTACTGGAGCAGAATATCTCATTATCAAATGCAAGGAGTTAGCTTCTTAATTTGAGATGAAGGATCTAGGTTTTATGCATTACTTTCTAGGATTGGAAGTGTGGCAGAGACCCAATGAGATTATTCTGAGTCAAGGAAAATACACCATAGACATCTTGAAGAGATTTGGGATGATGGATTGTAAATCCATGTCTACTCCAATGGAAACTAATTTGAAGAGGTTAAGTGAGTTTGCAGCTAGTTCAGGGCTGGTAGATCCTACTATGTATAGGCAGTTGATTGTATCGTTGATGCATCTAGTCAATACTAGACCAGATATTTGCTATGCAGTGAGTGCTCTCAGTCAGTTCATATGTGAACCTACGCAGATTCATCTAATTGCAGCAAAGCATATCTTGAGATGCTTGCGTGGCACAGTTGGATATGGCTTGAGATATACTTCCAGTACAGATCTAAATTTGCAAGGTTATTCTGATTCTGATTGGGCAGGGAGTGTAGTTGATCAGAAAAGCACCTTTGGATGTTGCTTTAGCTTGGGGTCTGCAATGATTTCTTGGTGTAGCAGGAAGCAGAGTCTTCAGTGGCACTAAGCACTGCAGAGGCAGAATATATTGCAGCATGTGTTGCAGCTCGAGAAGCAGTGTGGCTTCGGAAGCTCCTTGTAGGATTGTTTGGAAAATCATTGGAGCCAACCATTATTCATTGTGACAATCAAAGCTATGTGAAGCTATCTGTCAATCCAGTGTTTCATGATAGAACAAAACATGTTGAGATCAAATATCATTACATCGGAGATATGGTACTGAGGAAAGCTATTTAGTTGAGATACATTTGCACTGATGAGCAAACCGCTGATATTCTCACCAAACCTCTCTCCAGAGTGAAGTTTGTGCATTTTCGAGACAAGCTTGGAGTTGTGGAGAATGAAGCCCTTGCTGAGAGGAAGACTCAGCATCAATAATCTCTTGTAACTTGAGATAATGCATCTTTCTCTGTAACGGATAAATTTGAGGTAAAAGCCCTTGTTAATGCATCTTTCTCTGTGATAGAGAAATTTGAGGTGAAAGCCCTTGTTAATGCATCTTTCTCTGTGACAGATAAATTTGAGATGAAAGCCCTTGTTCCACCCTCTGGGAGTAGCCATGGTGGATGTCATGTTGAGTGACTCAATGACAACATCACGTTGAGAGACTCTGTGATGGTTTCCTTGTACTTGTGTCTATCCATGCTCTGGGAGCAGCCATGGTGGACGTCATGATGAGATGACGACATCAAATTGAGTGACTCCGTGATGGGCACTTGTGCACATGTTCTTTCCATACATGGGAGTAGCCATGATGGACGATATCACATTGTGAACTCTTGTACATCTCTGAGACGAGGATTATTGGAAAAAATACCTCCCTAGCTAAGAGGGAGTGTTGATGTTTATAGCAGCGGGAGATATTTCTCCATAAAATTCAAATAATATTAATGTTAAAATATCTCTGGCTGACTTGCTATTTTATTATTAAAAGTCGTCTCCTTTGGTGAAGAGAGGCGACCCTTCATGAAGAGACATCTCAATGTGTATGTATACAAGGCGTTTTCACCTCATTTGGTAATTTGATTGAACCAAGAAGAATTTTCACTTCAAGGAGGAGATCGATCACCTACAGCAAACTGACATTTTGCATCAAGTAAATTATTATCAAGGAGAAACCATATTATTTGTATATTCATGCCTAGGAAAGGCACTACCTTTCATCATTGTGAATCAATCTTGTGCTTGGGCCATATTGTAAAGTAGATTTCTGCTCTTATTCCTAAAATATATAAGAGATATATTTTGTTGGGTTTTTCTCCCTAGAGGAGGGTTTTCCCAGGGTATCTACTGTGTTCATTGTTCTATGTTATAATTCTGCTTAATTGATTTCTGATCCTAAAACTAACACTTCTCACTGTGTTTTCTCATATCTTCTCCCTTGCCAAGACCTGTATTTATGATCTCTCAACTTTGTAGTCCACCAAGTAACTTAAACAAACCGACCATAAAAAGAAGAAATGTTTGCAACTGTTCAACTTCAAGCTTTCTATTAGTGGCAAAACCGTCAATGTATATAGACCGGCGGTTTTGAAACCACCAAGGCAATTATGCAACTACCACTCATACACCAGTGGTTATGCAACCACCGAGGCGGTTGTGCAACTACCATCCTACAAATAGCGGCAATTCCACTTATGAAAAACCCTTCATTTCAAGAGATGAAACTCTCTGACTTCATCACTATGAAGATGTATGGATCACCCCACACTGATCTGCCACTATAACATGTATGATCTGATGTTTTGAATATTGTCTTATAATGGTTTCTTACAAGCATGAGCTACATATAATTGGGCATAGTGGAAACAGCTAATATATGTGATTAGAACATTAGGATCCAAATTTGAATCATACCTCCCCAACTTGAGGCTTTTAAGACCCTAAAAGCATTAGGAATCTTGTGAAAAAATTTCTTACCCACATCTTCTCTAGAATACCATTTGACCTTTTTAGGTAATAAGCCTTTAACCCAAACAGCCAATGTTCTTTCACTCCTCTTCGCATTGTCCTTTCTTTCTAGTGATATACTCCTCGAATGTCAACTGACTATCTAGAGCGAGGTCTTCAATTGAAGATAGCAATAGCTCTTCATTTTTATTGTCTAACATAGAAGGCTCAAAAATACGTAAGTTCTCAACATTGACAATTGAATAGATCTTCATATAAGGAGGCAAATCAAGTCTAAAGGCATTCTTTCCCACTTGTTCCAGAATTTCAAATGGACCATACATAAGAGGCTTAAGCCTCTTAGACTTACCTTGGAGTCTTTCTCTACTCAAGTACAACCATACCTTGTCTCCAACAAGGAAACTATGCCCAACCCTATGTTGATCATGTCTTGCTTTGTATTTGGCTTGAGATTCCTTCAACCTCTCTTGCACTTGGAGATGAATTTGTTGAATCTTCTCAATAAATTTCTCAGCTTTGTAGACTTCTGGATCCACTTTCTCATTGTCTTTGTATGGCTTTCTCAAAACAACATCAAATGCACATAGAAGTAAGTAGCCAAAACAAGTTTCAAATGGAGATTTACTAGTATAAGAATGCATTGCCATGTTGTAGGATGTTGAATATACACCAAATTTTCATCCCAAGACATATGATGCTTCTTATTGTACCCTCTCACGAATTGTACCAACGTTTTGTTCACAAGCTTGGTTTGCCCATCGGTTTGTGGGTGAAAAGCAGTAGACCGTTTCAACTTAGTATCCATATTTTCCCACAATGTGGCCCAAAACTTCCCAAGAAACCTTGAGTCCAGATCTGAAACAATAGAACTATGCAATCCAAAATGAACCCACATGTTAGCAAAATACAACTCAGCTGCATCACTACCTTTGAGAGTCTTCATGCAAGGAGTAAGAATGTACATCTTACTAAACCAGTCCACAACCACAAAGAGATAGTCATGCCCCTTCCTTGACACACGAAACCCACCAACAAAATCCATGGAAATACTTTTCCATGGCCTAGAAAGAACTGGTAATAGCATATACAAACCCGCCTTCTTGTTACTAGGCTTGCTTGTACTACATAATAAACATTCTCTTATGAACTTGGCAACATCTACTTGCATATTAGGCTAATAAACATATCTTTGCACATGTACAACAGTCTTTGTAACCCCAAAATGTCCTGCAAATTTTGAAGCGTGTGTTTCCTTCATAAGCTGAATTCTTTCCCCTTTAGGTGCACAAAGCTTACCCAACTTGTAGAGAAATCCATCTTCAAGGTAATAATCCTCCTTAGGCTCAAAACCCGCACTTTATGACTTTTCTGCTTGAAGAAATTGCTTCCCAAAAACATCATGCTCCTATCCTTCTACACAAGACTCACACATAAAAGGCTCACGAAAAGTTATGGCGTCCATGGTCGAAAGCAAAGGAGGTCTAGATAGCATATCAACTAGTTTGTTAGTCACACCTTTCTTATATTTGAAATCCAAATGAAATTGTTGCAAAAATACCATCCACTTATAGTGTCTAGTTTGTTGAAGTTTAGTTTGAGCGTGCAAATATTTGAGAGGTTGATGATCCTTATGGATAATAGTTTTCTTACGCATGAGATAGTGCTACCATTTCTTGACTGATTGAACAAAAACATACAATTCTTTATTGTAGGTACAATAATTCAAAATTGCAACATGAAATAACTATGAATGGTAACATACTGACTTACCTCCTTAAAGTAGGGCAACCCCCATAGCATAATCACTAACAATTATTTCCACCTCAAAGGGCAGTTGCAAGTTAGGCAAAGCTAAAACCGAAGCATGGCTAATCTTATGTTTGAACATATCAAATACACTTTGTTGCTTCTTACCCCAAGTAAAAGTCTTACCACCTGCTATAATGGCATGCAAAGGTGCGGCTATGGAAAAGAAGATCTTAATGAACTTTTTCAAATATTGAATTACACCCACAAAGCTCCTTGTCTCGATCACATTGGAAGGCTTTGGCCAATTCATGATGGTTTCTACCTTCTTCAGATCAATCCCCAATTCCCCGTCTCCAACCACATGACCCAAGAAGACAAGTGATTGTTGAGCAAACTCGCATTTATTCTCATTCAACACTAACTTTTTCTTCTTCAAAACTTACAAAACTTGTTTGAAATGATCAATATGTTCATCGAAAGTTATGCTTAAAACAAGAATATCATCCAAACATACAATGACAAAGGAATCAATAAGCGGCCTCATTACCTCATTCATCAACAACATGAAATTAGTCGGTGCATTGCATAGCCTAAAAGGTAGAACCAACCACTATACAACCCTTGCCTTGTTATGAATGTTGTTTTCCAAATGTCCTCTCCCTTAATCCGCACTTGGTGATACCTGGATTACAAATCAAGTTGAGTGAAATACTTGGCATGCTAAAGTTGATGAAGAAAATCATCAATCCGTGAAAGATGGTACCTATTCTTGATGGTTATCTTATTAAGTGCTCTATAATCGACACATTCTCCATGAACCATCTTCTTAGGTACTAAAACAATGGAACCACGTGGAGAAGTACTAGGACATATTACACCTTGATTAATCAAAAATTGTAATTGTTATTTTACCTCAATGGCATCCTTCAACGACTATCTTTCTAACCCGAGATTTGGAAGCGGATTGTCGGGTTGCAAATGAATTTCGTGCCCAATAGGCCTGGCCGGTGGCAACCCCATAGGCTCATGTAAAACCTCTTTGAATTGTTGCACCAACTCTCCCATATGCTTCTACTCTTTGTTAGCAAACATATTACATGAAGCCTTATGTGCAGCCACTTTTTCATCTTGAATATCTCTCAAAAGAAGCAAAGCAAACTTCCCATTAACATCAATAAGCTTCTTAGCTTCAGAGGCACTTACCAAAGAGATTTTAATATCACCTTTGTAGGCTGAAATGATGTACCTCTTGCCATCCTTCACCAAATGGTATTGGTTGGCTCTCTTCATGAAGATAGCATCTTGAATATACAAGGGCTGCCAAACACTACACCACACACATCAAGAGGCACAACATCCACTATAACTTCATCAATGAAATGTGCATTAATACCCAACTTAACTTAACATTGTTTGGTCACCTTCATGTCTACATCTTTTTTTCTTAGCCCAAAAAATATGTACTTGGATGATTATAAGTCTCAAACCCCGATTTTTCTACCAACTCCTTGCTTATCAAATTAGCTTGTGAACAAGTATCAAAAAGAGCATCCACTTTTGTTTTCTTCATTTCAATTTTAATATGGAAAAGCTAAGAAAGTTCACTCTCTTGAGCACTACCACCATATACCCAAACATACATTTTTATTGATGGAGATACAGCACAAAGTGTCATCGACATCGGAGCTACAACTAAAATTCTCATCTTGGAGAGAGAGCATTGCTTTTTTCTTCTTGCTCTTGAACAAATACAATTTCGAATGGAGCTTCCAACATTGATCCTCAAAATGGCTATCAACATCACATTTCCCACAATGTCTTTTAGTATCCTTCTTAGAAATGGAAGTAGCATTATGTTTACCCTTCCCTTTACCTTTACCCTTATGCTTGGAGCTGCCTTGTTGCTTGGAAGTGTTTTGAGAGGTAGACGGAACCTTCTTCTTGTCCATCTCTAAGTAGTGAGCTTGAAAACAAGCCTCATCTACATCCATAGGCTCAGCCAATTGAATTGGTCTCCTCAAATGGCTTTGGAGTCCACCCACATACTCCATCAAGATGTCAAAGACCACTATATCTTTTGCCCATTTGGATAGCCTTCTTGCGAAACTCACTTGTGTAATCCTGCAGGCTTTGGCCTTGCTTTTGCCTAAGATATTCCCAACACATGGACCTCTCTTATAACAAATAGAATAGAATTGCTTCTTGATTAGTATCTTAAAATCATCCCACTTAGTAATAGGAGGAAGCTTCTTAACATCCAAAGTATGAACGTAGATCTTAAACCAAGTTAAAACATGATTGGTTAATTTTAACCTTACAAAAAAAATTGTTGGCTTTCATTAATCTAATGCAAACTGAAATATACCTCAAGTTGGGGTAGACAACGATCTAGCCTCTTTGTATTTGCGTCCCCATCATATAGTTGAATCTCCAAATTTGCCTTAGACTTGAATGGAGGTGAAGCTTGGTTAGTATGGGGCTACTCTTAGAGCATCCTCCTTGTTTGCTTCAGTGCCTCCGTAGAAACACCAAGCTTCTCCATGAGAATTCTCATGATGAACTCCAACCACTCAAGCTTGCTCATAGAAAGAGAAATGCTAGCAACTCCTTCGAGCTTGCGCAATCGCTCTTTTATTGTTCGGGCATCTTCTTCATCAGCATGGGCCATACTTTTGATTTCTTGTTTCTACTTCCTTGAGGAAATATTTGCTTCAAAGGGAACTTGGATACCTTGACCACTAGCACTACTTGCTCTAATGACAAGCATAAACTTGCAACGTAGTCAAAAAGACAAAACCACCCAAAGGACTGGTACTGAACCAGCTCTGATACCAATCTAATCCATAAACTAGGTGGATATTCCACTATGAGCTTCATCAAAATGGATCCTATGACTCCTAGCTCAACAATGATTAAAAGATGACTGTTCTAAGCTATTTGTATTGTTAAAACAGAGATAAATAAGTGTTGGAAATAAATTGTACAACTTATTGCACATGAACATGAAACGTAAGAATGAACAAAGCTCACAATAAACACAAGAGTTATCCTAGAGAAAACCGATGTGGAAAAAACTTTTGTGGGTGAGGCAATTGCACTCCCCTTCCACTATGTAATGCAAGAAATGTACAAGGTACTACCAAACATGGCCTTAATGGACAGAATTCTCACTGCCATTCTATCCCAAACTTGCACACAAGACTACTTTGCACTTATTAGACACTTCACATAACTCCAACACAACTGAACCAACCATCTATAGTTAGGAAACAATGAGACAACAAGAACCAAAGACTCAAACTTGCAATGTGCAATGTGAATCCAACTTCAAGACTTCTCACTGCATTTTCTCATATATCTTTTGCCTTGCCAAGACCTATATTTAGACTCTCAACTTTGGAGTCCGCCAAGCAGCTAAAACGAACCGACCGTGAGAAGAAAAGTTTGCAACTATTCAACTTTGAGCTTTTTGTATGGTTTTGAAACCACCAGTGTATGCAAACCGGTGGTTTCAAAACCATACAAAAAGCTCGAAGTTGAACAGTTGCAAACTTTTCTTCTCGTGGTCGGTTCGGTGGTTTCAAAACCATACAAAAAGCTCGAAGTTGAACGGTTGCAAACTTTTCTTCTCATGGTCGGTTCGGTGGTTTCAAAACCATCGAGAAGGTTACACAACCACCACTCATACACTAGCAGTTATGTAACCGATGGGGTTGTTATACAACCTTTGGGGCAGTTGTGCAACCGCCATCCTGCAAATAGCGACAATTCTGATATGTATGAAAAACCCCTTCATTTCAAGAGCTGAAACTCACTGACTTCATCACTATGAAGATGTTTGGATCAACCCACACTGACTCTACCACTGTAACATGTTTGATCTGATGTTTTGAATATGAAATATCTTACAATAGTGTCTTAGAAGCATGAATTGTATATAATTGGGCATAGTGGAAACATCTAGTATACATGACTAGAAAAATAAGATCCAAATTTGGATCAGCTAAGCTTTCTAGGTTGGCACTATCACTCTCTCTTTTTGAGAGTCTAGGGCCATTCCTTAGTTATCTTTAAGAAAAAATAAATGTTAGATATTATTCTATTTATTACCAAATATTTTTTATTTTATTAATTTTAATCATTCTACAAAACATTATCTAATATCAAACATTATATATTAACCTAATCCAATATGAAACATTATATATCAACCTAAAAAAATTGTTTTCTTCCACTCACATCCTCAAATGCACACAAATAACACACTCCATGGACAAAAAATATTGCAAGTTTTGCAGGCCAAAGATAAATAGACAAAATGAAAAAAAAGTAGAGTAGACCAAGGGGAATCAAAGCAAAAGAAATAAAGCATGTGGCGCAAAACCAATGTGAAATTTTGTAGGAAAGCAACGAATCAACACTACCTCACCTTCACGTCCTCAGTTGTTGCTGCTAGAATGCATTTTACGGATTCATCTACAGTTTTCTTATTATCTTTTTAGCCTTTTAAAGCTATTTTAAAGTTTGTTTTTACTTTTAAATTAGATACGGCTAGGGACAACCCGCATGTCGTATCCGATATAGGCCAATTATCGACCCGTATTTGGATACGGCCGAGTACGCTATCCAAGTCGTATCCAAGTTGCATCGTACTAAAGCTAATTAAAGAATTCAATATTGAAAATGATTTAACAAAATGTCTAAACTTCAAAAAGTGTAGGCTTCCTTAAAATTGCTGCTCTACGGTTTCCACATGTATTGATTCGTGCAACGCCCAAGAGGTAAACAGAGGACAAACTACAACTATTTAAACTAAACGGATTTGTTTAAACAAAGTTGAAAAACTATAGAACATGTGATGGAATCTAAACAAGATGTGGAACAATCATTACACATTTGAAGGCAGAGAGATTAGTCGAATAATGCTACTTCTATTCAATGGAAAGAATAGGGTAAGTACATATGCATACAGTACACAGTAAGATTGAGAATGAGAATTACCGTGATCTGAATGGGAGAAGCACTTCTTAATTGATTTGTCTAGATTGTGAATGACCAAAAGGGCTCAGAATGAGAATTCCCAATAGCTTACAATATATCATTACAAGAGAGTAGTTACAAAAGAGGGTGTTACAAAAAGGTTCAACTTCTACAACGCATGGCGGTTCACCTTCTTGCAGGGGTGACGATTGGACTTCCAATGCGTGGATGCTGACGACTGCTCTAACATGCACAAGCTCTGAATGTGCCACCTGGCATGGCACAACGTGGTACAGAGTGTCCACATGGCTAATGAGTCATGCGCATAGCTCAACTAATGTGTGGTACGATGCAAGGCACTACAGAGCACACAAGGGTACCACAAGTCCATGTGCATTGCACGAGATTTCATGGACGACACCGAGACATGCACAAAATCTGAATGCTATGTGGTATGCTTCTTGGCATTGTGCAAGGATGCCACAGAGGTTGCATGGGTGGCATGTACTACTGCGGTGATGCACAAGCCATGTAGGATGCACTAGCATGTGCGGCATTGTGTGGTATGCAAAATTTTTTCTAGTGCCTTGCCTCAACTCAGGGTGTTCCAATCAAGGTAAGCAATGCCTAGGAGAAGTGCCAATGTGCTGGAACGATGGCATTGAGGTTGGTGTGAAGAACAACCTATGTAGAAGTCCTTGGTGTTGTGTGCTACCTTAGGATGTGCACTAATTAAAGAATTCAATATTGAAAATGATTCAACAAAATCTCTAAACTTCAAAAAGTGTAGGCTTCCTTAAAATTACTGCTCTATGGTTTCCACATGTATTGATCCATGCGGCATCCAGAAGGTGCACGAAGGACAAGCTACAACTATTTAAATTAGACAAATTTGTTCAAATAGAGTTGCAGAATTCTAGAACATGTGATGGAATCTAAACAAGATGTGGAAC